>JAJLRJ010000005.1:14892035-15277035 GCA_024195265.1 Dendrophyllia cribrosa
GTTTGAATGGACAAACAGACCTTACCAGACCTGATCTGCTGAAACAACAAACAACTCCCACCTTATTGGTCCATTGTCGCATTGAGTAGGGCTTGTGCCTGACACTAGATGATCATGTCATGCAGACCCAGATTAGACTTTGTGCATAAGCATGTACTAACTGATTCTTAGTGGTCTCAAGTCCTTTTGTAACTCATCACTCCGTCACTCTGCTCTCAACTCGGTCATTTAAAAAATATATTAAAGTTAACAGTCATGATTTTTTTTTTGTATGGGTTACCTTGCAGGTTTTCCTATGCCATTGCTGGTATCAACATTACTTCATTAGCTATTCAGTTTTTGAACAAAGGAATCCTAAGAAATCACTTTTACAACTGCAAGCAGGGTCGGCCAACTGTGGTGGACTTTCATCAAGTTTTTTGTGAGTATTAATGTTTAATAGTACAATGTATGCATAAGCACATGCATGTGACTGTCAGCACAAGGTTGTTTACATAATGCAATACTAGGCTATAATGGCAACATTATTTATGCAATGCACATAGTGACATAATTTATGCAGTGCACTTGGCAACATAATTTATACAATGCACATGGCGACATAATTTATGCTGTTTACCTGCATGTGCATGATGAGAGTGCTGTGCCTGCACTTGCGCTATTGTGATTTATTCAAGTAATGCATGATACAACAAGACAAGCAAATGATAAGCTCAATAGTATTTCATTTTCTTGTGCTTGCTTCTATGTTACTTTGTGTACACTTATAATAAAAAAATTATTATAAGTGTACACAAAGTAACAAAGAGGCAAGCACAAGAAAATGAAATACTATTGAGCTTATGCTGGTCTTCGTTTTTTTAGTGCTTATGCAGGGCTGTCAGTAGTAACCAGCAACTAGCTATTATGGCAAACAACAGCAGCAAAGGTGTTGTGACCAGCAACACAAAGTTTAAAAAGACTAAAGGACAGCAGCCATGCACTGTATAGGAGGCAGTGTATCTTAAGCCTGCCTGTGAACAGGCTTCTTTATGGGGAATTGGGTTAGGTTATGAGCACGGACTGGGGAGGAAAAAGAAGAAAAAGAAAAAGAAGCCTGTTCACAGGCTATGTATCTTGAGTTTTTGACTGCCTACTTACCTTGTGTAGCCGGCTACTTGAAGGCTTAATGATAGCCCTTGCTTAATTATGCATGTGTTCCACAGGGATAAAAATGGAATTTCTGGCGTTTGAGTGAATACGAATTAGCTGGAAATAAAATATTTCTGTGGTACGAGAGCAGTGGGGACTGGGGCTAGCCCAGTGGAATGAGCATGTGCATGAGGGAAGGCTATATAAGAGATGAATATCACGTGGGATATCATTCTAGGCCAACACCTCAGTTTTTAGCTAACGTTATTTTTATTTTATTTTACTTTATTTTTAAGTATGTCGTCCCTCTTGTACATTGTAGCTTCGTAGGATGGGCTATTTAGAGCTTGAGCCATGGTTCCTACCCACATTTCCTGCCGAGTTTTTTTCCCCACTGTTTTTTTTTTTCGGCAGGTTTTTTCTGGCCTCCGTCTGACAGTACTATCTTTGTAAACTGTCGCTTAACTCTGTATCATGTTACGTATCGCATACTTGGATGTAATAAGAGGTTGTAGTATAACGTATTGTTACAGTTCCCAGTGCTCGGCCGAAATCGCCAAAATAAACCTAATGGTTTTTGGTCATGTTGTTTACTGTGTAGTGGAGCTGAAATCCAGCATTACATGTAGTATACTTCAAGGCAAAGTTAAAAACTGAAAATAAGTCTTTTCTATTGCTTGATAAAAAAAATACACGACAATTCGCATACATGCACGTGTACCGAACTACAGATCACTAGTGACAGCTGCTTTTGCATTATCTTCTACAGGTTATTTCTTTTTTGAGTTCAGTGCGTTTTGGATCAGGGAAGAGCCTGCCAGTGTAATGGAGTTTAATAGAGTTAGAGACAAGTTTGCAGACAAGATCACAGAACTTCTGAAAAACACAGACACAGTGCTGGAATTGAAGTACAAGTCTTTGTACGACGAGGCATCTCTCTCGTCTGTGTCTACTTTAGATAGAGAATCTACTATTTAATTATGAATAAATATTTTTGTATATTTGCATATTAAATGCTATGCAATCATATAAATAAATATTTAATATCCATTTTCAATTTATTATTTATAAATAATACTTGTAGTTTTTTTTTTCTAAAATGCATGTTATTTTACAATAATTGAGATTTCCTATTGATCTCTCAGCTGTAAAATGGCTGACGTGGAGGGAAATTGATGGGGTTTCTGCAAGGGTCTACAAGAAATATGCACTTATTGACTAAGTGGGAGGGCCGGATGGGAAAATATTTGGCTCAAGGTCCGTGCGCCATGACCAAGAGCCAAATATTTTCCCATCCGACCCGACCTAACTTAGTCAATAAGTATTTTATCATATGACCAATTTGGAGACAAAATTACTTGAAATTTTAACACGCAAAGCCGTCCGCTTTTGTAGTAGGGCCGTACGTTTTTTTTCTGGCCCCGCTCACACAAATACGTACGGCCCTCATACGGGACTTTCATCAATGGTTTTGCAAAGAAAAGGTTTGCAGGGCCGTATGGGTCATACATGTATGATAAATGTTTGTTATTTATATGTTTCACAGCCAATTTCACTGCCATATGCAGAGCTGGTTTTTCAAATGTGTTTTGCTGGCTATGATTTGCCTAAGATAAGACAATAGTGAAGAAATTTGCCCATAAAAAGAGCTCAAAGAGTAATTACATGCTTACTGACAGAAATAGAAATACCCCCCACAAAGAACAAGATCTCTGAATTTCCTTCACCATGTTCTGACAATGGGCAAATCATGACGGGCGAATTACGAGAATCATGGCAGGTCATGGTAATCATAACTGGTGAAACATGTTTGAAAAAAAAAAAACGTTTTGCACCAAGATCTTTATGAATTATTTTTATATGTTAGGAAGTCAGTATTTACTCTGTGAATTCAGTTTATGTGTGAATTGTCTTCACAATATTATTGTCTGATCATGGCTATACCCTGATGGGCAAATCTCAGGTCTGCATGTACACAGTGAAATTGGCTGCATGCTAGAAAATCTGCAAAAATCATTTTTCACGATTCAAGTATGTACACATTTTATTGAAATAATCTTAGGCCATCTAATAATAATAATAATAATTATTATAATGTTCATAAACTATAAAAAGGTAACAGTCACAAAGATTTTCCGACAAAAACTTTCAATTTTTTGGATATTCTTATAGGCATTTTCAAAATAATAGGAAGTATACAGCACACTTCAACACTGTTGACATTTACAATGTTGAATATACAAAATATTTATAATTGCACATTTTTTTCTAGGTTACTGTACAGTGTACACACAAGTGGTAAATTTTTTTAAGTATTAAAATTGATACAAATTTTTACCTTGCTGTGTTTTTAGTATATTGACTTGAATGCACTAACACCTTATTACACTTTATTTTCGCGACACTTTAATTTCGCGATTTGGGGATGGTCATATGTTGCGACAGTCTATTTTTGCGATTTTGTTAAATTTGCAGAAACTGAGTCACTTAATTTTCGTGATTTCATCGATAAATCGATCATTAAAAACCTTTGTTCACTACAAAAATAAACCAGACTACCCATAAATGCTCGTAATCATGGCAACACCAGTTGGTAAAAACCTGGCCCCGGTTGTTCAAAAGGTGGATAGCGCTATCCACCAGATAAATCACTATCCAGTGGATAATGCAATTGGTTTTGCACACCTTTATCTGCTGGATAACGATTTTTCGGGTGGATAGCACTATCCACCTTTTGAACAACCGGGCCCTGCAAGGTACATTGTCTAGCAATAAAAAACAGCTATGTACGAATGCAACAAAACAGTAACTTGGGCAAAGTAAAGGAGGTGTACAACTTCCTGGTAGGCCAATGAGTGAAATGATGAATGGAAATAAACTGTCTTCCACAAGAAACATCAATGGCTATTTACAGTCATTTATGCAAAGGCACCTTGGAACTAAATGGTCATTTTGTAACTGTAAAAGATCATTCAATTCCAAAGATCGTCCCTCAGGCCTAGAAATCCTGTAAACATCACCATAAGCATAGCATCATTGCCTAAGAACATACAAGCCATTGAAAGGTTCAAGTCTTTGGTTGAACTCAGTTATAAGGAGCTTATAATTTTTGCGCATGTAAATTATTTTGATTTTCTGGAAATCGCGAAATAAAAGTGTCATGAAAATAAAGTATAATATGGTTGAGCAATTTCGATATTTTTTAAAATTCTAACTTGACTCCAATGCTTAGGGAAATAAAAAAAATTGTTATTCATTCCCAAAACTCAATGTGATTTCTTTTGTTCTATTTCTCTAAGCCTTTCAGCCAAGTATGAATTTTAAATCCATTTGCAAGTTGTAAACAACACATTGCTTGTACCAACTGCACACAAAGCTGTTATTTGGGTCATCCTGCAATGCCTAAAGTTGTGGGGCCACCCAATAAAATAGTTTGAAGGAAACTAAAAAAATTAAGTTGCAAGTATAATATTTATTCCCTTTTGTGGGGACACCTATACAATGTACATCTGATACACTGATTCACTCATTGACTGTCAATCCAATGCATCAGCTTTGGATAACTGTTCTCAGGTTTTCCTTTTACTTCTCAAACTCATTAATAATTCATGAAGAAAATAAAAAGGAAATTAATGTTTAATGAGTGTTTGGAAATCGGATGAAACACTCCTCATTTTTGCATCCTTAATTTCTCCTCCTAAAATCATTTTGTTTGAGAAGTAATTTCAAACATTCGACACAGTATTTGATCACACGGTCAAACAGCTTGAAGTTCGTAAAAAATACTTTGCTGCGCGTCATATATTTACAACTCTCTTCTCAGTGTTTGATCTTGTGATGAAACACTGTCTAATGTTTGATATAATTTATTACTTACAATAATTGTAAGTAATAAAATTAAATTATTGAGTATATCAAAACCAAAGTAATCACTCTGCCAATCACAACACACGCAGATCATTTGTTAAACCAATCAGAACTCGAAGTAATTTCATGTAGCTGACACCAAGCACAGTAAAACGTGTGCGAGCTTAGCATCTCTCCCCAGTCCCACTCTCCATATTCACACTTGCTCCAGACCTTTCGTTCAAAGACTGCGTGTATTTGTATGACCAATGCAAAAAATACGACTGTTTTGCAGTCTAATTGTCAACGAACTCACCTGGAGCGATTTTAGAATACCCGGCCACTTATTTCAGATACCACACAGCTCTTTACAACCTCTAATTTCATTGGACCTGGATATCACGCAGCTCTATCGTTTTCAGGGCTAGGGTCCATTGTTGTGTTGTTTGTTTTATTGTTTTCTCAGCAAATCAGAAAAGATCTTGTAAGAGCTGCGTACTGCGCCACTTATTTACATATCCCTGAACATCTAAAAGAACAAGGTATATGAAAACAAAAGGATCTATTCTTATTCAACGACAGTGATGTAGATAATAGCCGGGAACCGGGAAAATTACCCGGCTGTGAACTTCATTTTTCCGGCTGTAAAAGCCAAGTGTAGCTTTAAAAGGACTATGTTTAAATTTTTCTCTTTTTTACCCGTCTGTCAGTTCTATACTCCCGCCTGTTAAAAACTGAATCTACATCCCTGAACGAGATGCAAATAAGTGGCCGGGTATTCTACAGTTAAGCCGAAAACCCCTTGGATAAAACTATTGTTTGTTACTCGCTTTTGGAGTCTGTAAATTTATGAAAAATTCCGCAGCAAAGTGAATTTGTGCAACATCGCAAACTTTGGACCAAAAATGGCCAGTGAAGGTTTGGAACAAGGAATATCTTGCTAAGTAATGATCGGCGAGTTTCAGGCAAACAAAACCAGCGCAAGAGATAAGGGCCAGCGTGATAGATAGCCACGATTTTTCAGTTCCAAGACCAGGTTTACATTGTGTTCGGAGAGAGTACACCAAGGCAGCTAAGATATGAACCCCAAGCATAACTTCAAACCCCAGATCGTGAAACAACACCGCGAAGTAACTTAAAACAGAAATGCGCATAATAGTGAGATAACGACCAGTTTGCCAGTAGCTCCGATACACGAACTCATTCCAGCAGACAATCCATGCAAAGAAAGGCAGTGTGCACCATTGATCCATCACTGCAAACAAGCGAGTCTGAGTAACAATTCGTCCAAACTGAACCAAGCCATAAAATACGGACATCCATGAAAACATGTAATAAAAAAATGCTTGATCTCTCAGCTTCTTTTTCTGCTTGCGTACTTTCCATAGCCAGTATAATCCAACCACAGTATAGCCTAAGTTAATAGAGGCGTTTGCCGGCATTTTGAGAAAAGTGGAAGGGTCCGCTTTCTCTGCATAGTGTTCGAAACCAAGTTCGACCTTTGCGCGCTCGAAGATTGTGAAAGTCCACACCACGACAAAAGCTAATAAGAGTGGGAAAAGGACATAGATAAAAGTTGAAAGAAGCATCATTTAATGCCCTGATAATGCCACATAAACATTATCAATTAAGCTCACTTCAGCTTAAAACTTGCCACCATATTGGATTCATTCCCCAGGCCCCCGCAATTATTGTCAGCGGTAATGACACAAAGTGCATGTTTTTTGTATTGTACGAGCCTGCGATAAGTTAGCGGACATACACAAAAATATTGCATTTCCTAAGATCACCGGAGATCACCGTGCAAGAAAAGGACCTAAATTCATAACATCTTAGCCGACTTTCCTCGCAAAAACATGTTGCCATTCGTCCGACGTAGTTATGGAATATCTTCAAGAGTGTCAGAGGTAACAACAATACATCTGGAGGTGTTTTCGTCAGCCATACAATATCCGTGTTGCACACATGCACGTACTACACTATCGTCTTTTTGATTTTCCAGGCTTTGAAATGGACTACAGGAATAAGAAGAAATCTTCCCGTGCTTGAAACTAGAATTTCTAGAAGTTATGCAACTGATGGTATTTTTTTTTGTATTTATAAATACTGTATAGCAAAGTTGTTTAATTATTAGAAGATTAACTTGTTTTAAAACTTAAGTACATAACGGATGTTAATTACTGTATTTTCTTGAAAACTGGACTGGAGACTTTGGGTAGAGAGAGGACAGGACAGTCATTTGAAGAAAGCAATTAAAATATGTAGATACAGTATTACCATGCATCTATATATGCCAACTCTTTGGATTATCTGGCAGTCTCCCATATAAAGACTAAATCTCCCGGGCTCCCGTATGGGTCACCACATCTCCTGGATATAAAAGTGCTTAAAGTACAATATTTTCACATTTACTTTGGCCGATTTTGGAGAATTTTTTTTTGATAGTTGACGCATTTTTGTGGTTGAATTGGTGGAACTCCATTTTTAACAATGCTTTGGCGAGTCAAGAAGAGGCAAAATTGGCAATCTCCCAGATTTCAATTTTGTTAGGTTGGCGTCTCTGTCGCACAAAGGAAAAAGGCTAAAAGGCAATGTGAAAACTTGTCATACCATACAGTGTAGCACTGTCTGTAGTAATATACAACCATTGATGAAAATGTTATTGAGAAGCCAGTAGGTATTCCCAATTGCTGTAAGCTTAATATGCTTAATCGATATATGATTACTTGTGTTGTTTCTAAGGTGAAGTGGATCTTGTGGTGATCGGCTCTGGTCCAGGAGGGTATGTAGCATCAATCAAAGCAGCTCAACTTGGAATGAAGGTTTGTAATGACAAATACGTGATGAAATTAATACTACTGTATGAACCAGTGGCAGGTCCTGGAAAGGGGTCTAGGCTATCCTTACTTTGCAAAGAAAATAAGACCTAAATTAAAAACGAAAGAGCTGAGTCTAAATCATTTTCACTCTTCTCCACACAAGTGTCAGGCAGTGAAATGTGCTCTTACATGTACCTTTGGTGAAATTTGCCAGAAATTGACACTTTTTTTGTTCCTGCATATGTGTGTCGATGTAGATGGAACATTCCTTTCAAAATAATTCATGGTAAATTCCCGGGGGCAATACTCTCATATATAAGCTATATGGGTATGTGCCGCTGTGAAGGGTATGGTTTTTAAGCAGTTTAGTCTGGGATAGGGTATAGAAATCAGAGTAGAATAGGGTATCATTTGTCTGGAAACTGATCAGTGGTTTGTAGAATTAAGTCTAGAATAGGAATTGAAACTCAAAAGAGGAAGTGCCTTCCCTTAATGGAAATAAAATCATTGCAGCAACATTGTTGACAGATGGTTTCCATTAAAAACACAAATAGCGATACAGTTCTAAAAATAGCAAGTCTCTGGAATAGGTTAGGGATTTTTGCTGTATCTAGTCTAGTATAGGGTTGCAAAATCAGCCGACCATGGTCTGGTATAGGGTAAGGGTTTCAGAGTCCCAGCGGCACACCCCCACCCAAAAAGTATACTCTCCCCCCCCAGGGGTAAAATAATGCTGTGCTTCTGGCATTTCTTCTGTTTACAGACAGTTTGTGTAGAAAAAGAAAAATCTTTAGGAGGAACATGCCTAAATGTCGGCTGTATTCCATCGAAGGTAAGTCACACCAATTATCGAAGAAGGGAAACAAAATATTAATATTGTTAATAAGAGAAAAGTGAGTTATTAGCTGATATACATTTGTGTGTAAAGGTACACAATCCTTCTATCATTATGAGTGATTATTGTGTTGGCCTTTTGTTCTGAAGACTGGTGGTTGGAGGTCCTGAAACAAGAAATTGCCTGAGTGTATACTTTGTTGTCTCTGTCCATAGGTAGAGGTATAAAATATAACATTGAGAATGATTGTGAGATGGACTAGTATCCAATCCAGGGGGGAGTAGCCAAGTGGGCTGCCTGTGGCTTGGGTTAAGCTCTGGCCGAATGGGCTGCCTGTGGCTTGTGTGTGGCTTTACCTTTTCTTATGTGATGTAGAGAATCAGACCAGCAGACAGAAAAATAATGTCTCTTACTGCAACTTTTATTGTGTCATTTTAAATTTGAATTTGTTTGTATCATCAAATAATAATCATAATAATAATAATAATAATAATAATAATAATTTTTTTTCTTTTGCAGGCATTATTGAACAACTCATACCTGTATCATCAAGCTAAATCAGATTTTAAAAACAGAGGAATAGATGGTGAGTATATACAGCTGTACCATGTACATCATTATGGCATTACCACTGGTAGGTCAAGACTTGTAAGGTAAGGTGTCCTCCCTCCCCCCTCTCCCCTACCCCCCTACCCCCCCCCCCCCCCCCCCCCCCCCCCAAGGAAATTCAAAGGGAGAAGCTCAAAAGCTAAGACAAAACTGGAATTTCCAGAGGGGTGGGAGGAGGTGGGGTCAAAACAAAAAGCTTCTGTGAGGGAGGAGGGTATGGATATTTCTGGAACAACACAATTTAGGGGCCGAGATTTTAGCCCAGTCAACCTGGGCTGAAATTTCGTTGTGATTACATGACAAATTTCAGCCCGGGCGCCAAGTTTGAAATTACGCGGGAAGATTGATAACGATAATCAAAATGGCGTGGAAGATTCGACTGCCGTGCCCAAATTCACTTTTCAGCCCGGGCTGAAATTCTGATGCGATTACATGGCGAATTTCAGCCTGAAAATTCCAGCCCGGTTTCTGAAACCGGGCTGGAATTTTCAGCCCAGGCTGAAACTTTGTTCATGTAATTGCTAACTTCATTTTAAGAGGATTTATTTCGGAAGCCGGGCTGAAATTCACCGTGTGATCGTCCCCTTAATGGCTGTTTTCATTGTGGCCATTGTGTGTGACATGTTTGTTGGATTTGTTTTTCTTGTAGTGGGTGATGTTAAACTTAATCTAGAGAAAATGATGGAGCAGAAGTCAACAGCTGTGAACACGCTCACAAATGGAATAGCCCACTTGTTTAAACAGAACAAGGTACAATACAACTTATTTGACCAAAATGCTGCCAACTTATTATCCCTTTATATGCATGTTAATTAGCCCTCTCTGCCTCTTTGGGATGTGCAAAATACAAAAGAATGTTCAAGCCAAAATGAGGCAAAAAGGGCTAATTAACATTCTTAAAGGGACACTGTCACCTATTTTTAGTATCACTTTGAAAAGCCAAAAAACATCTTTGTATCAATGGAAACCTTAAAATAATGGTCCAGTTTTGTTAACAAATACTCTACCAGTGCACAGAAACTAGTATTCGTTATCTTTGGCTGCGGATGGCCAGGATGGAAATGGATTGCAACTTGAAAACATAGGCACGCATTGCGTGCATGAGCTATTTTGAAAATTACCTAAATGATATGAAATGGTGAAAGTAACAAAACAGCGGAAGTTAACTCGCACAAATAACCGCTTGCAGATATACGTTTTTCAAATCCTCCGGCCCGCCCACTACCAAAAAAAATACCGAGATAACCAACTGGGTCCCGTTTCTCGTTTCTCGGCTAGCTTTTTTTCACGGGGTTTCCGGAGTTATTTTTTGACGAAACTACGGTCCCAGTGAAATGAGCAACTTGTTTCAGTAATGAGTGTATTAAATTAAATGTCAACCAGAAAAGTCCTGCACATAAATTTGATGCATCCAAATTGAAGGCTTATTATTTCCTGGAAATTTGTATCTAGTCTTTTTTTAAAGGTTTCTTTTATTATTCACAAAAGACACGTGGAAAAAGTTCCTTTGGCCTGGAAGACGCAAACTAATTAAATTAAATTGTTTTCAACTCCAAACCACAAGCTAATTAAATTAGTGACACGAAAATTCTTTGAACCACCTGTTTCTGTAATGTCAACCAGAAAAGTCTTTCACAGAAACTAAACGCATGAAAAATAAATCTAAGTAGTCTCCTAGTAAATTGGAACTAATATTATTTAAACAACTGTTTTTATTCTCCACAAAAAAGTCGTGCAAATAGAAACAGAACTAATTAGATTAAATTGTTTTCGACTCAAAACCACAAGCTAATTGAATTACTTACACAAACATTGTTGAGGTTAACATTCGGAACCAAACACCTTTTCCTGTAATGTCGACCAGCAGAAACTTAGCGCATCCAAAATGAAGTTTGCTTGTTTCCTAGTAAATTGCAACTAATATTTTTTAAACAGGCGTTTTTTAACGCACCATATAAATTAATTACATTACGTTTTCTCGAAAACATGTTGAATTTCATCACGTACCAGTTTCTATAAGGACAAAGTTCAATATTTGCATGTGCACACAACGTGACTGCTCATACAAAATACAGTCACTTCTCGCTTATAGTAATCGCTTGAGGCATACAATTAATAACCTACACATCAGCTCACATTAATTCAAAGAAAGATAAACGTTTTACATACTGTAAATTGTAGATTAATTGCATTACATTTTCTCTGTTGAACTCCATGCATCACGGACAAGTTTCTATAAGGACAAAGTTCAACATTTTCACGTGCAGACAGCGTGTCTGACAAAAAAAATCCAATTTTAAATAGTAATCTCTTGAAACCCAGGCTTGAAACATACAATTCATGTTCCGCATCATATTATTTGAAATCGGCTTGCCGTTTTTGCAATAAAACTATACTCATACTTCAGTATAAGCTCACCTATGAACGTAACCGCAGTCCACATTTTTTGGACGTCTCATCCCCCGCAGACCATTCTACCATTCATGCATAGGGCACATTATAGGCGGTATTTCCGAATAAATGTCCTTGATATTGCCAGGTTAGCAAGCCAGTCGGGATTAGAGAACAGTTCCCAAGCAACAAATTTTCAAAACTTTACACTTTTAGTGTTTGCGGCAACAATCGCGGAGATTCAAGATGGCTGATTTTCAATTCATGTCAAGTGCCCTTCTTTGACCTTCAGTAATACCATTTTAGAAGCGAAAATTTGATTGGCTGACATAGTACATGGTGTACATACTAGAGGCAATCTGATTGGTGTGACATAACCCAAGACATACTAACAAACATACTAACATCACAAACCAACCTTTGCGCCTGCTAATGAGCTATTTTTTTCAAAATAGCTCAAAAATTGGCCAATTTTTTCAAGTTCCTCCCAAGAGTCGTTGAAAAATCGCAGAAAAACTTATTATGGTTTGTTCTTCCTTGAAGAAATCACTTGATAATATATTCTTGGTGTTCTAAAAGCAATTTTATGTTTGAGCAAAGGTACTTTATCATATATTTAGTGTATTTTGACCAAAACACAGCAAAATCTGCGTGACAATGCCCCTTTAAAAAGGAATGATAAATTAGCTGATATTTTGGAATAAAGTGAATACTTCATTGCCACACCCGGGGGGGTACTCCCCCAAAATACCTATATGGGTATGTGCTGCCCAACGGGGTCGTGATTTTGGGACTCCTGATCTAGAACGGGGTATAATATTTCGAACGCACAAAGCTTCAATTTATCAGCAGCCATTTTTTCTAGAACAGGGTATTAAAAATTGACCAATTTCTAGAACTGGGTATCATTTTGAGTGCAAATTCTTTCTAAAACGGGGTCCAAATTTGGAGGCCCGGGCGGCACATACCCACCCAAAATATACTCCCCCACCCAGGTTGCCACACATCTGTTCTGATCTTGAGTGAGTGATAGGGCGCTTACCATTTGTCAGAACTGGCCGGCCAGACCGGTCCGTTTGTAACTAGAATGCATCTTTTTTGACTTGTTCCTACAAGTCCATCAAAAGGGTGCATAATATTTCCAAATTTACCAGTCTGGCTGACCAGTTCTGGCAAATAATGGAATAATATTACGAATTGAGCGATCCGGCCGGCCAGTTCTGACAAATGGTAAGCGCCTATAATCAATGATAGTTTTCAAGTTTTGGTTAGGAGTTCACTCCTACCAAAAATGCTTGTGTTCAAAACCCAAAAGATACTAAATTTTATTTGTTTTGTTTGGTTACTTCACAGGTTACACAAGTTAGTGGACATGGCTCAATCTCCGGGCCAAATGAAGTGAGTAGAATTCTATTATTTATCGATTTGTCGTCACACAATTATTTTAGTGGATATGTTTGTAATGTATGTGTGGTAAATCAATCAATCAATCAATAAAGTAAATGTAATTATTTTATTTTCATTGTGAACAGCTTGCACATGTAAGTACACAGCTCTATTTAAAGAAAGAAACCTTAATGTAAGCTCCATCATTTCACACTTATATCCAGGATTTAAGTATTGTTTAACAAAATTTGTTAAAGACAAATAACCTTATCATAAAACGATCTACCGGTATTTAATACTTCATATTTTGATAGAGTTATTTGTCATAATTGTTCATATTACTTCATTCTCGACTGGTATTGTGGCATGGCAATGTTATTCACAATTCCCCTCTGGGAATTTGAGCCAGTTATATTGCTCGTTTCCACGTGGTTCACCCATTGACACCATCAATTACAAGGTAACTTCCCACCCTTCCCCGCACTCTTTTATTAGCGCTTCCTTAAAGTGCCCATAACCCTTTTTTTATTTTCTCACCTGAATCGAAATGTCACCCAAGGACCTTCCGCGAAAAAAAATTTACAATTTACATTAAATGTGATTGTTTTATAATTGTTTCATTATCTTCAAAATCCAATATTTTTGCAGCCTACTCCGCCCCACCGATTTAGGTCGACAGGCTCACATTGTGACGTAGATTCAGGAACATGTGTTGTTTGGCAATGTCATTGACAGAAGAAAACTTTAGTGAATCTGAAAATGACGATGTTGAAGAACTAAGCAGTCAACATCTTTCAAACATGGGAGAGCATATCCAAGCACACAGTACACACAAAGAACGAAATCGAAAATGAGTTTCTGTGGAATAATCATGAAGTCACTATTGGCGGCAAATCTGTTTTTTATAAGCAATGGTATGATGCTGGCGTTAAGACCTTGCCAGACATCTTAGACAAGGAAGGAAAGTTCTTGACGTTTGCAGCATTCAAGGAAAAGTACAAAATTAACACAACCTTTTTGTGCTATATTGGCTTGTGTAATGCAATACCAAAGCATTGGAGGAAAGTCTTTGGATGTGATAACGAAAATTACTTGGTAGTTTCGGATGACTCAGTTCAGCCATTTAACAACTCACCTCCCACTTGCCGGCAAGCACGCGCGTTTTATGTATCTAAATCTTTCCAAAAACCAACATCAGAAGTTCGTCTTGTTGAGGCTGGCTTCACAGATCGGACAATTGAGGCGTTATACGTTCTTCCATTCAAGCTCACAAAAAACATAAAGCTTTCTATGTTTCAGTTTAAAATAAACCATCACATTCTGTACACTCGCGACAAACTTTTCAAGGCCAAAATTGCTGACAGTGCCTCCTGTCATGTGTGTGAATTGAAGCAGACCGTAGAGCATCTGTTTGCTGAATGCCAGCATGTCCACTCCTTCTGGAACCTTTTTACCTCTTGGTGGAACGATAATAACTCGCCCTCAGTGTCCTTGACCAATAATGATAAGATTTACGGATATCTCCCTGAGAATAGATCCTTCCATAAGTTTAATCTTTGCCTGATTGTCGCTCGTTTTTATATCTACACCGCAGCCAAAGAAAGCGAACCATATAGTTTCTTAGCCTTTAAAGCTTTTCTGAAACACAAATTATCTATAGAGCCTTCAAGTGTCCGTGAATCCCTGAGCCTTTAGCCGCAAACAAGCTTGATATAGCAGTTGTATTTTGTCTGTTCCTTTTATTTCAGTTCTGTAACGTTGTTCTTTGTTTGTTAATATTGTATATTGTATTGTACTTATCAATAAACTTCAATTAAACTAAAAAAAAAAAAAAAAAAAAAAAAAAAAAGTTACACTAAAACGTTGAAAAGTTATTGTTTGAAAACATTGATGTTACTAAGTTTAAAATGTAAGTTAACTATACTTGTTACAGCTACCTACATTCCAAAAAAAATTGAGAATAAATGTTAATGTTTTACTGTTAAAAAAAAAAAAAAAAAAAAAAAAAAAAAAAATCTTTCAAACATTTTTTAGCTATACCAGCTAATCACAGCAACGAACTTCCAAGTTGGAGCAAGTCTGAAGTCATGTGTTCCTTAATGTACGTCACAGCTCCTTTGCAGACCGAGAGAGGACTAAAGCGAATGGTGAGCCAAAATGGTGGCAAACATGAAAGTTTGATAACATTATTTAACAAATCCCATTTTGTGCAAGTCACAAAATTTTTTGCAGAAAGTCCTTGGGTGACTTTTCAATTCAAGTGAGAAAATATAAAAATTTGGATTTTGGGCACTTCAACTTCCAGGGAAGTTATTTGACTGACCTAACCCAATAATAATTTATTGTATTTGTTCACTATACAACACAATTTTTGTTTTCAATAATTTATACTATTTTTTGTGTCTTGTTAGTTGAAATAATGGACGTTTTTGTTATTTTAGGTCACAGTACATAAGGATGATGGCAGCACAGAAGTAATTCAGACTAAAAATATCATGATTGCTACTGGCTCAGAAGTTACACCTTTCCCAGGAGCTGAGGTAAGATCATCCAATTTAAAACAATAAAAAAGATATTATTTAAAATTAAAAATTGTTTTTAATGCTTTCATAGTTAATAGAACAAACTCAGGTTATGAAGCTCAACAAATTTCAAAAAGAGTGTACAAAACTGCTTTGTTTTATGTTGAACCAACCGTGACCCTGCACATTGTTTTGTTTAACGTGTGAGCCCAAATGTTTCTACTGGTCAGTTGCTCATATGCATTTCAATACCTGATTCTCAGGTGGTCCGAGGTCACTCTCACTCACTCCCTCTTCTCTCCGTCTTACGTCCTTTGTTTGAGGGCCCTTCGTGGCGTCATCTGACCAGTGAATATTTCCTCCACCATTCAGAGTACATTCAGTGCTTTTCTTGAATTCCTGAATGGAGAAAAAATAATCTAACAACCACTCTGATAGCTTATTTAAAAAAATACTCAGCCTCGCAGTACAGGGGTGTAATTATTCAAGTCTCCTTTGTTAGAATGGCACAATGAAATTCAGAGTACATGTAGGAACACTAGGACATAGCATTGTGTGTTCGTATACAAATGTGCACCATATGCAAATTGCCAAGAAGTTGAAGCATACAGCTGTAGCACATGCAGTTCATGCTGAAAACAAAAAAAATTGGAAAAATCAGGCTCACATCAAGCACCACTCAAACCAGCTCTTTAAAGACTCGTATTAATGGTATTTTTCAAATGGCCTATTGGTAGAAATATTCAATGGTCAGATGATGTCAAGAACAAGCTCTCAAACAAAGGACATCAGATGGGGAGAGGAGAGAGTGAGTACGAAGGACCTCATACCATCTGAGAATCAAGTTAAGCTCTTGTGAGCATTCACATGGTTGCATGTAACTAAGGCCGGTCATTTATGAAAGCTTTCAATTACAGACAATTTTACTGAGAATTTGAGAAAACAGGGTTTCATGAGGGCAGTTGCTGAAGGGAACTGATTACTGAGGGAATCAGGTCACTTACTAGAGTTTCAACTTTATATTTACCTAACAGTAGTGGTTCAACTGGTTTTAAAAATGGAATATCTCAACTCACTGCTCTCACTGGTGATAGTTTGTTTTCATAAACCATAGTGACAAATTAGGTGCAATATAAACGGTCAATCAGTTCTGTAGTTAATAATTTTTAATCAGTCAATCACTTGAAGTGACTTTTTTTCCATATATACTTTTTATGACTAATAACTTACTACTCTCGCCATTCTTTCTGCAGGTTGATGAAAAAGTAATAATTTCATCCACAGGTGCTCTGTCTCTGAACAGAATCCCAGAGAAAATGATTCTGATCGGCGCTGGTGTGATTGGTGTTGAATTGGTAAGTACAGTACAGTTGAACCCCTCGTACGCAACCACTCAAAATGCATGTCCAAGGTGGTTGCTTATGGAAGGTGGTCGCTTATGGGAGGTGGTCGCTTACGGGAGGTGGTGTCTTACGGGTGGTGGTCGCTTCGGGAGGTGGTCACTTACAGGAGGTGGTCGCTTACAGGAGGTGGTCGCTTACAAGAGGTCAGACCACAAGGGGTCTTTACTTTGAATCAAATATGTATGTAACTGTCTTTGAATCATAAGAACCTATAGAAATATCAATGTAAAAAGTACCTATCAGCGAAAATTATTGTTATTATTGTTAGTATCATATTGAAGTCTTGATGCAAAGGACAAAATTTTTGCTTTTGAAATTGAACTTGTACTGTCAGTAACACATGATTCAATATTTGCGTGAAAAGTGACATAGAAATATGGGTAAGTGGTCGCTTACCAGAGGTTAAAAAAAATAGAAAAATCTGAGTCAACAGGGTTGAAAATGCTCATGGTCCCTTACGAGAGGTTTTTAACTGTAGTGGTTTGACTGGAAGAAATTTGGTATTTTGGGAAAATGGTCGCTTAGGAGAGGTGATCGCTTAGGAGAGGTGGTCGCTTATGAGAGGTGGTCGCTTAGGAGAGGTGGTAGCTTAGAAGAGGTGATCGCTTATGAGAGGTTGTCGCTTATGAGAGGTTGTCGCTTCAGGAGAGGTGATTGCTTAGGAGAGGTCATCACTTAGGAGAGGTCATCACTTAGGAGAGGTGGTTGCTTAGAAGAAATGATCGCTTAGGAGAGGTGGTCACTTAGGAGAGGTGGTTGCTTAGAAGAAATGATCACTTAGGAGAGGTGATCGCTTAGGAGAGGTGATCGCTTAGGAGAGGTGGTTGCTTAGAAGTTGTGATCGCTTAGGAGAGGTGGTCGCTTAGGAGAGGTGGTCGCTTAGTAGAGGTGGTCGCTTAGGAGAGGCGGTCGCTTAGAAGAGGTGGTGCTTATGAGAGGTGGTTGCTTAGGAGAGATGGTCACTTAGGGGAGGTGGTCGCTTAGGAGAGGTGGTCGCTTATGAGAGGTGGTCGCTTATGAGAGGTGGCCGCTTAGGAGAGGTGGTTGCTTAGGAGAGGTGGTCGCTTAGGAGAGGTGGTCGCTTATGAGAGGTGGACACACATGGAGGTTCAACTGTATGTTGTGGTTCAAATTTGTCATTGGTTTGAACATTTTCAAACAAGTTTGGTTTTTGTTTTCTTTTGTCTCAGATCATGGCAATGAATCTGAGACAAAGGAAAATAAAAAAATCAAACTGGGTGGAGAAATATTTGAGCCACAACATATATCTATCATCATGTTTAAATTTTATTTGTTATGAACATGTCAAGCTATGGTCGTTGTGTATTAGATCGTTCATAAGCAGGCATTTTTCAAAGCAAGTGTTTAAGTAGTGATGTTGATCACCCAGTTGGGGAGAGGCTGTACCTTTCCAAACAAGCTCAGTGATTGGTTAACGAAACAATAGGTTAAACAACACAAACAATAGCCCTAGACTTAAACACAATAGAAGCTACAGTACTACGGGGCCAATAAAAATAGAGGTCTGGAAGAGCTACAGTACTACTCCCCAGTTGTGTCTGTTGTTCCTTCATTCATTCATTTTTGACCTTCAAAGGTCCCAGCCTTACATACAATTGGACATCTTAGAATTATTATTACAAAATTGTTTTCTTGTACAAAACATGAGTCATAAAATGCATGCACTGAATTCAGATAGTCATGTACTATAGAAAGACTTGTGGCTACTGTGGCCCATTTACTAGCTGTGATATATGTCCTGTGTACAGTAATGTCAAAAGTATAATTTTATTGTCAGACTTGGTGATGGTAACAGAAAGATGGTAAATATTTAAGGATCATGAAGCTTAGTGTAATGTGTAGTTAATAAACTGTATGCAGTCCTGAGTGTGTTGTTATTTTATTGTTAGGGTTCAGTTTGGTCCAGACTGGGATCACAGGTCACAGGTATTGAGTTTTTGGGTCACATTGGAGGCCTTGGCATTGACATGGAAGTCTCGTAAGTCACTTTGAAAATCATGTTTTATGGAAAGTTATAGACAATTATTGTTGTTGCACTATACTAGCACACAGAAACTATTATTGATAATGCTTTAGGCTGCAGATGGCCAGGATGGAAATTATCGAATTGCAATGTGAACCATTTTTTCTTCTTATATCTTGGAAGAATCACTTAAAACTGTTTTTGGTTTGTTTTCCCTTTGAGGAATCACCTGAAGGGCTTGGGACAATACCGACCTATGTTGCTTTTTAGGTGTTTTTTTTTTTCTCGCTCAGATTTGTCTATTTTTGGCATGTGAACTACAAATTAATTACAAAACATTTTGTTCAGAATTTTTTCTGTTGTTTTCTTTTTTCTGTCGTTTTTGAGAAATAACGTATGCAAAAAATATCTCCATGTCTCCCGCTGAATCCCACTCTAAAAAAATGAATCCCAAAGTTTACCCGAATTTCTCGATTTTATGCTGATTTTTCACTTCAGATGGCCAAATTTGAGCCCGTACCGCTAAATCCCACTCAAGAAAAAAAAAATTCCAAAGTTCATTCCCTCAAAATCACTTCTTTAGTCGCCAATAGTCAGCCACTTAGTTTTGCATCAACTCCCTTATTGACCTCCTTGCAAGCACTCCCGGCCCTCCACTGCCGTCTCATAGCCTTTGCCTGCCTTGCCCAATTTTGGCCAGCCAGCAAGAACTCACTTCGAGCTGCCCAAAGCTGTATTTCAAGTGCCCGACCATGCATAGTGGACCTATCTGCCACTGCCGCAAAGCATGTCGGGAAATTCTATGGCAAAAACAAAATGGAGCTTCCCGCCCAAAAATCATAGAAAATTGCTATAAGTCTGGAAGCACTTCGGATATCTGGTATTTCGACCACACCACAGGATGGCAAATGGCCCACAACTCACAATGCTGCCCCTATTCTGATCCCAAGTGATTCCAGACTTTCCCGCCGGCTCGTCTTGTCCACCACGGCCCATTTTTACTTGGAGCATTGAATAGCGCTTTGGGTTGAGGCAGGGCAAGGACACGCACTTAGTTCTTCAAGAGGTGCCAGAGACTTAAGGATTTCTGGACTTCATGATGTCCTTCCATCACCTGGCGGGCCTTAAACATGGCTTAAACTAGCCGCTGCAGTCGGTTGTTGTTTCAAGTTGTGACCCCAATCGAAATGAACTGCCGCTATGACGGTATGTTCGTTCAGGTAGTTGGCCGTGGTCAGGAGTATTGCAGTCGCATATTCTCACAGCCAATTTACTTAATGTACAGTCAAAGCACTACTGTAGAGAGTCAGAACTCTGCTTTTTTCAGGTGAAATTCATCAAATCAAAAAAATTCATCAAATTCCTTAGGGTTAGTGCAAATTTGACAAGGGTTTGTGATATTATTCGTTGTACGATAAAATGAGGCAAATCTGAGCAAGAAAAAAAAAAAATTAAAAAAACGACCTTAAAAGCAACATAGGTCAGTTAAGCCCTGCGCCCTTCACTTGATATTTTGCTCTTGGTGTTCTAAAAGCATATTGTGTATTTTAATAGTAAAGGTGTTTAATTTTACTCCAATCCTATCCTCTTCAGAAGTATTTTTGCATGGTACCATTTGTTTTTCAATATTTTACAAAATGAAATTTTGGATTTTTCTTGACTTTTGATATTTGGCACTCTTGGGGTTCAAGGTTACCGTGTACCTTCAGATCGAAAATTTGTTGAATTTTTTTTTTGGCGTCAAAATAAAGTTTACAGAATGAACTTTCATCCAAAAAAAAAATTATCGAAAAATAGTGAAAATTGACGGAGAAATGACGGTATAACTTTTGTGGGCGGAGTTTGTTTATGAAGCGATATGTTTTTCTAAGCGCTGTTTTCTCAAAGTTAATTTTTCGCTTGTAGGGGACACTTTAAAGAGCTACAACTCAAAGGGAATTTGTTTGATTTTCCTCAAATTTGGACAGAAGCTAGGCTAACATATAATCAACAAAAACGTGTCGGCGAATTTCTTATTTGCGAAAACTTTTTCGTCAAGAGCCATTTCCGTGCGATCACTCCAATTTTTTTTCTCCCTTTTTCGAAAATATTCTGTAACTTTTCACTGCAATTGAATATGGGAAATCGCCGACACGTTTTTTTAGCGTTTCGTGTCCGGAAACCCGAGAACAAATCAAATTAGCAAAATACAATAATCGCTTTGAGTTATAGCGTTTTAAAGCTGATTCGCACGTTCGAATTTAGACGTCGAAATTTAGACGTCGAAATTTAGACGTCGAATTTAGACGTCGTAAAAAATTCGACAATTCATTTTATTACCAAATGGTTTCCATATTTAGATAGCCAGCTCTATAAGCTTTAATGTGATATTTGGGTTTAGGTATATTAAGTGTAATGTTAAGACGCTAGAGCTGTTATACTGGAGACACCCCCGAAGGTACACGGTAACCTTAAGGGTTAAAATGGCATTCAGGCTCTGCTCTCTCAAATACTAGCTACCTTCCCGGGTTTCACAATGGCTTTGTTTGGGCTTTGCAGGAAAAATTTCCAAAGAATTTTACAGAAACAGGGAATGAAGTTTAAACTAAACACCATGGTCACAAGTAAGTACAAATCATACAGCAGTTTATGCCTGTGAAAAGTCGCTAGGCTAGTAGACTGACTCCCTGACTGCCCTCAGCGGGCCTGTCAATGGGAATTCACTCTCTCTGATTGACTAACATATAAAAAAAGTTTGGTGGATGCTCAAGGTGAATCTGTGTCACACTGTAATTCTCATGTGTGTACTTGTTCATGCCCTGCAGGGTGAGATGAAAATGGAAAAAAACAGCTTACAGCAAGCTGTTACTTTAGCTAACTAGCTGAAGTAACAGTTACAGTGTAGTTACTTCTAGGGGAGCTATTAAAACCCAAAAGTCATTAATAATTTATTTAGGGTACCCAATTGCCACCAACTTGTCAATCAAGCTTTCTTCAAACTTAATCACCAGTGTGACTAAAAATTGAGTACTAACAACCAAAAATTTAGAATTGGTCGCCAGGAGACGACTTTTTAAAGTATTTTTGTTGTTTTCCACGTACATGTATTTTAATCGCGTTCGAAGAACGCAATCCTAATTTCGTGTTGGTTGTTCTGTGGTTTGTGTGCAGTAAAATTTGAGATTTTTTGGTAGACGGTCTTCCAAATGGCCGCCCCTATCACAGGGTACAGAGGAGCTCTATTTGATCGTACAAGACGTTATTTTCTTCGAATTGTCGCCGCCTTGAAAGTTTAACTGATTGCGTTACACAAAATATGTACCGCGGGCCAAATTACTACGGGCTCGGAAGCTGCGGTGTACAGTAAAGAATACGGAAAGGGAGGAAACTGATTTTGGCATATTTTTTCAAATCCCTGTAACTCAGACGAAATTCAATAAAAACGCCTCATTTTAAGTATGTGATCTGTAATTTCTATATTCTAATGAAATATCGAAGAAATCCATCGAAAACAGTCGGTAAACCTACATTTGCGGCGACCGAAATTTACGGCTTGAAAGCATCGCTTTCGTTCAATGTGCACCGCAACATCTGGTGACGGAAATGACGCCATCAGGTACTGTGCGCATGATCTGAAGTTTTTTCAGTTGTTATCGCATCCACCGAAGGTTATGATTCGATTGCCCGTGTGCAGTTTCGCGGAATTTTAAGATGTAAATCTTGAGAAGTCTGCTGAAATTCTTCACAAATTCTACTGTTCTAGTGTAAAATGGGTATTCTACATTTAGCCGTTTGGATTTTAGTGTAGACTGGGTTTTAAAACCTTTCAAAAGCCGCGTGCAACGGACTAGAGGTCAAGTCTGTCGGTTGTGGTTTCCCGTGGTGTTGCGCTGGTAGTTTTTGACCTCATTTTAGCCTCCCTTTTTGCCTGTCGGTTGGTGTGTTGTTTTCACCACTAATATTGGCATGTAGATTTTTATGTAAGAAAGCCGTTTAAATTTCTTTAACTTTTCTCTCTGAAATACCGGACATGACAGGATCTAAAATGATCTGTTGGCGTGAATGTCCTTCCTGCTGTTCGTAATGTCACGCTGGGCCCAGCTATTTTAGTTTTGTCTTTGCAGGATTTTAATTTTCAGGATCCAAGCTTTATAGCAGAGAGAGCTGTAGCTTAATAAGCTATTCAACTTGTAGAGAGTTGAAGTTTGTCTCAGTCAAGTTGTAATTTTAGCTTCCATTCGCTACGCTTTTTAGCTGCGTGCAGCTCGCTGTTTAAACCTACGTTGGCAATTTCGACAGTCTGGCGACTGCTTCCGTTTTGAACACCAAAAGAAATCAAATACGCGTTAAATTTTCAATAACTCCTTTATACCATTTCGAAACGTAAGCATGTTTTGTTCTGCCCGATAATTTTTTTTTTCTTTCTTAGGCGGATTTTCTTGCAGGAGCAGACCTTTTCAAAGAAGAATTTTCCATGTTTTTGATTTTCCCTCCACAGCTGATGTTTTGAATTTTTAACGGATCACCGCACTTCCGGTCATTGCCACTTCCGTCACCAGATGATGCGGTTCACATCGAACTCATCACGTGGTACAAGTTTCCTCCCTTTCCTTTCTTTTCTCTCAGCACTTCGTGCCTCGTTGTCAGCACTTCGTGCCTTGTTCGGAAAGCTTCGCTTTCCGAAGATAATTGCGCCCTTAGTAATTTGGCCCGCGGTACATATTTTGTGTAACGCAATCAGTTAAACTTTCAAGACGGCGACGATTCGAAGAAAATATCGTCTTGTACAATCAAATAGAGCTCCTCTGGACCCTGTGCCCCTATTGGTTTTTTTCAGGGGCTCATTTCCGCCGGAAATTCCTTCGAACGCGTCTCCATAATCTGTGATTACTGCTAGTTTATAAATAACAAAGAATCATGAAGATGGTAATCATTCAATTTAGACTATAGTTCACCTTTAATATTTTCTTACAGTTTTAAAATGTTCCTAACATTCACTTTTGTTCGGGAACTGTCTGCTACACACACTTCTTTCTTAACTTACTGATAAGAAAAAAGCAACAAATGTTGGTTGCTCATCGGGCAAACTGCAATAAGATACACTCACCTTACAGGTCACTCCGGGGATGCACAATATGCGAGCCAGCGAGCCAGCGAGTCATGCGAGCCATGACTGCGAGCCAGCGAGTCATGCGAGGCATTCGTGCGAGGCACGCGAAATACTCGTTCCCAGTCCTGTTGTTCCCCTTCTTCACTGTTCACTGTCCGTACGAACGTGCTTTCAGTGTATCAAAGAATTTTTTGATCTCCTTGCTTCAATCCGCGTTTATCATTCAACATCCTCCAACCGGCGTTTATCGGTTTAAAGGTGAGACATCAGACATCAGACATCAGACATCAAGTGATTAGTTTATATGCTAATAGCTGTTTGAAATAGTTTAATTAACCCTATTTTGCCACGGGGGGGGGGGGGGGGGGGGGGGGGGGGGGGCAAAGTGCCCACACTAACTTTCAACATTCATATTTTCTTTAATATGTATTCAAAGGCCATCAAACTTTGTGACTTTTCCTAAAATTTATCTGAGCAACAATTTCATGACATTTTATTGATCACGTGATTTGATGTTTCCATGGCAACAAAATTTTGACAGCCATGTTTTTGGAAGTTTCCATATTTTTACCTTTGAATGAAGAAAAACCACGTTTATTGGTTGGTTTGATTGCCCCCCCCCCCCCCCCCCCGCCTCAGAAATTCTAGGCAAAATAGGGTTAACAAAACAGCATTTTCCCTGTGCGTTAAAAAGTTTTATAAGGAGAACGTGTATACATTTGTTTGTCAAGAAACGTTTCAATATTTTTCAATAAAACAACATGGTTATGCATCAGTCATTTGAAACCCCTGGGAGGGGGAGGGGGTCATGAGTGGGATATAGCGGGAGAAAGCGCCTCCTTTTTACTGATTTTGTGCACTCTGAACGATGGGGAAAACACCTGTTGTCACTTGAAGGAGCAATGTCACCGATTTGAAGTGTCACGTTGAAAACCCCCAAAACATACGTGTTTCAATGGGAACGTAAAAATAATGTCCTTGTTCTGTTAACATTCAAGCTGTTTTTAATTGTCTTTGGCTGCGGATGGTCCTGATGGAAATGGATTGCAACTTGAAAACTCTCGCCAGTTTTTTTCAAGTTCTCTTGTGTCAGTTGATTATGGTTTGTTGTCCCTTCAAGGAATCATATTATGTTTTCTTCTGGGTGTTCCAAGAGCGTTTCATAAATGAGGAAATGCTCAATTTCAAAGATTTTCAAACACAAACAGCAAAATCGCCGTGACATGGCCCCTTCTAGATTTAATCTAGCACTCAAGTAAAAACGAGCTCAGTGACCCCCATTTTTTTTATTATCGAATCGTTCTCGGCATGTTGAGATATTTTTTTTTTTGCAAAGTTAAAAAAAATAGGGTGCCACCTGAAGCTAAAATTAAGGTTCCACGCAGCTCTTAGAATGAGTTGTTTTATTGGCTCATCAAACAATGGATGAATGCGCCTATCTCTAAAAACAATAGCAGCTGTCTTTTACAAGGCCAATGGAAATAGAGGTCTTTGAGAGCTGCGTGCTATCAGAAATTTATACTTTTATACTTTACCTGTTGTGTTGTGTTGTGAGCACGTGCAGTTTTACTAACGTCCGCGTGGTCCGCGCGAGTGTGGCTATAAACTGAAATGTGCCGTTGCAAAACCTCAGATTTATCATGGAAAGTAAATGAATTTCACGCTAGCAGCAACGAGGAAACCTTGCCGTTCGTTTTGCTCTGTCAAGTCAAAAATTGAAGCAGGGTCTCGTCTGCGGGAAATCATGAAACTATTAATTTGTCACGTTACGGTTGCGTTACACCCTATATGATTTCGTCATGTATTCCGCCGAGGGTTAGCGTGCTTTTGTCGTCGCTCGTAATAAATAGCTTGTCTGTTCCTTCTTCGCCGATCTCGCATAGCTTTTTGTTTTTCACCTCCAAGGCGTCATTTAACGTGGCTCGCAACCATGGCTCGCATGGCTCGCAACCATGGCTCGCATGACTCGCTGGCTCGCTGGCTCGCATATTGATGATACTCGGTCACTCCAATAGCCCCGGGCTATCGGACAGTGCTTATGTCATGCCCTGGCCTGATAACACAAGGAGAAAGTTGATGCTGATCACTAGTTGGGGCAATAAAGGGTTAATAAGTGTCTTGAACTATGAAACCCCGGGATAGAAATGGATTGTGACTTTGAAAAGGTCGGATCAATGTTGTCAAGTTCTGCCATTGTGTTAAAAACTAATTCTGGTTTGCTCTCGCTTTGATGATTGGCTTAAAATATTCCTCTTTGTGTTCCAGCCTAAGCACTCTGTGTATGAGTGAGGGGACTCGAGAAAAAATCCTTGACAATAACTTTTTGGGTATTGGGATATGCTGAAAAATAACAGTTTTCCACTGTCTATTTTATCTGTTTTGCTAACAGAATTGGATTTTTATTCTAGGTGCAGTCAGAACAGAAGGTGGAATCAAAGTGAGGTGAGAAAGATGCCTGGTGAAGACAAAATAACGAACAAACTAAATAAAGAAATAGTTGACGTTTGCATACGTTTGTATTTCAGTTTCTAATTTTCCTGAAAGTGTATTAAATTGATTTTAATATGTAATAATTATATTTAATTTAATTTAACTTAATAATTTGTTATTGTGCAACTAGCACACTAGCAGTGACTGATCTAGGGGGGGGGGGGGGGGGGGGAATAAAGCAGTCTCTAACATCCCCCCTCCCTCCCATTGCGATGGAGTCTGAATCTGCGACTGCACTAGTGATCAATTCAAAGGGGACAAACTTCAAATGAATGTGGCTACTAAACTTATTTGAATTTCGTAACTGTTCATCAGTAGGATGCCTAAAATGTGTGCAATTCCACAATTGGTTTTGGCTCCATTGCACGTTAATAACATTAATAGTAAGAGCAGTTTTCAATTAAGTGAAAAGTTATTACATAATTGCTTTGGTTTTGCATTGCTACGCTTTGTGATTGGCTAAAAAATCTCGCGCCACTTTCTCGACCAATCAAAAGTAAAACCAAAACCAATCATGACTTGCTCGCACGCGTTTTTCCGCCCTTGGCGCCGCCGAAATGTAATTGCTTTGAACTCTGATTGGTTCATTGGATTGTTTACGACTGTTGTGATTGGTCAGAGTAATTACTTTGGTTTTGGTTTTACCTATTCAATTGAAAACTGCTCTATGAATGTACTAATTAATTAAAAATAGCCTAAATAGTAAAAACATTGTTATGGAGATAGATGTATTTTTTATCGTGTCACTAGCGTGGGACCTATGACCTTCGCACACTGGTCAGATGCTCTAACAACTGAGCTACGAGAGACTCGTGGCAAGTTGAGCCATATACTAGGTTCACACACCGGTCAGATGCTCTAACAACTGAGCTACGAGAGACTCGTGGCAAGTTGAGCCATATTCTAGGTTCACACACCGGTCAGATGCTCTAACAACTGAGCTACGAGAGACTCGTGGCAAGTTGAGCCATATACTTGGTTCACACACCGGTCAGATGCTCTAACAACTGAGCTACGAGAGACTCGTGGCAAGTTGAGCCATATACTAGGTTCACACACCGGTCAGATGCTCTAACAACTGAGCTACGAGAGACTTGTGGCAAGCTAGGCCATATACTAGGTTCACACACCGGTCAGATGCTCTAACAACTGAGCTACGAGAGACTCGTGGCAAGTTGAGCCATATACTAGGTTCACACACCGGTCAGATGCTCTAACAACTGAGCTACGAGAGACTCGTGGCAAGTTGAGCCATATACTAGGTTCACACACCGGTCAGATGCTCTAACAACTGAGCTACGAGAGACTCGTGGCAAGTTGAGCCATATACTAGGTTCACACACCGGTCAGATGCTCTAACAACTGAGCTACGAGAGACTCGTGGCAAGTTGAGCCATATACTAGGTTCACACACCGGTCAGATGCTCTAACAACTGAGCTACGAGAGACTCGTGGCAAGTTGAGCCATATACTAGGTTCACACACCGGTCAGATGCTCTAACAACTGAGCTACGAGAGACTCGTGGCAAGCTAGGCCATATACTAGGTTCACACACCGGTCAGATGCTCTAACCACTGAGCTATGGAGACTCGTGGCAAGTTGAGCCATATACTAGGTTCACACACCAGTCAGATGCTCTAACCACTGTGCTATGGAGACTCGTCGCGAGCTAGGCCATATACTAGGTTCACACACCGGTCAGATGCTCTAACCACTGAGCTACGAGAGACTCGTGGCGAGCCAGGCTATATACTAGGTTCATGTATGACATGCATCCTGCGTACTGCTAGGATCAGCAATGTCGAAAGCATCATGTGAAGTGATAAATAAAGAATTATGGCAAATGTTAAGCTCGGAAATGAAATGAGAAACATGTTCATGTAATGTTTATCATCATAGATGTAACAAGCGGGGGACAAAGAAAACATGAATGAAATAATCATAATGAATTATATGATCAAATATTCCTGTTCCATTTCAGTGTCGAGTCAGCTAAGGACGGCTCTAAAAAGGAAGAGGTATTGAAAAAAATTATAAATGATTGTTTGGTTAAATGCTTCCGTTATACTGTTCAATAAAAATAAATAGCAACCGAACTCCTGATTAAGTACTGCTGTTGTTTGGTTCTTGGATGTAGCTACATGTACGCTAAGTCAACACATTTTCATTTTATTCCACAGCTTGAAGGAGATGTTCTTTTAGTCTGTGTGGGAAGACGACCATATACCACAAGATTAGGACTGGAGGTATGTATACATGTATTAAATGCTAGGCTGTAAGCTTGTTTTGATCATGAGCTAGACTATGACGGTCTCCCCCTGTCAGAAGTTTCTGGGTAACTTTTAATTTACTTCATTTTTAGAAAGTTGGTATTCCACTTGATCCTCGTGGCAGAGTTGTTGTCAATGAAAGATTCCAAACCAACGTCCCCAGGTAAGGTGCAACGCGTCTGTTCAGCTGTCTGTGCAGACATTGGTCGAGGGTAAAGAGAAGAATGAATGAATGAATGATTGATTGATTGATTGATTGATTGATTGATTGATTGATTGATTGTTTGAGCGATTGAATAAATGAATGAATGACTTATATAGCGCACACATCACATGTCTTATGGCGCTTTTTATACACTAATGCGAATGAGATCGGACGTCAACTCAAAGGCGCCTCTGCCAACCACTATCGATCCAAAGGTCCAAGGAAAAGTCACTTTTGGGCCACAGGCATCCCACGCGGTTGTGTAAAGCACAGGTTGCTGTACTCATTCCTGAAGTGTTGCTCGTCCATCGCAGGATACGGACAGACCATCTTATTTTTAAAGGGAGAATTGGGCAAATACCAAAAAGAAAATCTTGCAAAGCTTTTGTTATGTAGAAGAAAAAATGTCGTAAATAGTGAAACAAAGTAAAGTAATACCTTGTCACCAAAAAATTGTGTTGAAAACAAAAACTTGCACTGTCTAACCGTACCCTCAAAAATATATAGGGACTTTAAGCAAATCACTACGGAAGACGCTACTACGGCTACCGTGACAAATGGGACTGGAGAGAGTACGTCCGTGAGCGCTCGAGGAACAATGAAATGCGAAGTTGTTTGCGAAATGGTATCGACGGCTAAGAAGTTGGAAGCCTCTCTAAGGTTCTTTTATTTAGGTTTCTGAGAACTGAATGACATTTTTCAAAAGAACATTGACTTTATTTTTCTTTGTTGGGACCAAGAGATGATTTCTGAACGAATCTTACAACTTTTGAAATGCCGTACGTTTTCTGTATTTTGAACCACAACAATAACAATCTATTAAGTGTTCAAAGTACGAATTAAAACGCCTAACTAAATATAATTTTAACTGAAAGTAAATTCAAGCATAAGTAGAATCCTTTCCCCGCATATATAAGCATATTCATTCAACTTCTAAAGCTGGACTTTCAGCGATAAAATCTTAGAGCTTGCGAATTTCGCTTCGCTATGCCGGCCGCTTCAATTTCAATCGCCAAAACTGTTCGTAAATTCGTGATAGAATCACACGTTTTTGGGCGGCAAGTTTGAGATAAATTACATTGTCATTGACTAAAAAGGATATAAGGTCCATTGAAACACTTTAAACACTGAGAAATCCGTAAGAAAAGGATACAGAAGCGAAATAAACTCGACGTAGTAGCGACTACGGCCAAACCATCCCGCTCACGTAGTCAAATTTCATACTACGGCTGAACGTCAGCGACAGACGTGAGAATTTACTTCCGGTAGCCGTAGTTGAGCCCTCCGTCGTCATTGCTTAAAGTCCCTAATGGTACGTCTCGTACAGACTGATTTTACGAATGCCAGTCATGGCATTAAACGATGGAAAAGGCGGCATTAATTTTGTAGGCGTTAGATGACAATCATAACATGTATCCGCAGAATTCTCATTTTGATGAGAAGTTTCAACTAATTTTGGACAAGTCCTTGCATGTGACACCTCACATATTGTGTTGTTTTCAGTATATATGCCATCGGCGACTGCATTCACGGACCTATGCTGGCTCACAAAGCTGAAGATGAAGGTATGTTAAACCCGCGATCAAGCATTTTGTGAGTTTTGCGCAGATTATTTGGTGCCTTGAGAATAACAGTGGTTTTCAAAAGAGCGATCAACAACAACAACAACAACAACAACAAAACCACTGAAGATGGCTACCTATACTGACACGTTATCATGAGATCTACATCTTTTTCTCTGCAGGTATAATTTGTGTGGAAGGCATTGCTGGTGGCGCGGTCCATATTGATTACAACTGCGTTCCGAACGTGATTTACACGCACCCTGAAGTGGCCTGGGTTGGAAAAACTGAAGAAATGCTCAAAGAAGAGGTACGAGTTTCTTGTCTGCAGAGTAATTTTACAACAGAACAGTGTTCTTTTGAGGCTTGCAGTCAACGTTTAGTGAATAAGTAGCAAAGGACCGCGAAGGAAAATGCTGTTGGTGTACGTAGGATCTAGAGAAGATCTTATCAGCCAAAAACGTGAATACAAAAAGGACACGACAGAACGCAAACTGAAAAACAAAATGTAACTGTGGACAGCTGTTTCGACCTGTTCTACGTACTATCAGCCTTGTTTGCTTTATTTGTAGTCTATTTTTGCCTCGCGGACACCTCGCTATAACAGACACCCCGTTATTACGGACAGGAGTTAAAGTCCTAGTGAATAAGGTTTGCTGAAAATAACTCCGACTACTACGAACTCTGCTGCCTGTCCCGAGGGTGTCTTACATGGCGGGGGGTATCTAAAAATTGGATTAGACCTATTAGAGCGGTTTTTAACTGACTGTCGCAAGTAATTCGCGTTTGTTTTGGATTTACATTACTACGCTTTGTGATTGGTCAAAAAACTCGCGCCACATTTTCTACCAATCAGAAGTAAAACTGACCAAAACCAATCGTGACCCCCTGCTCGCACACATTTTCCCGCGCTTGGCGCCGGCTACACGAATTTGCTTCGAGTTCTGATTGGCTCATTGAATTGTCTGCGTCTGTAGTTGTGATTGACCAGAGTGATTACTTTAGTTTTGGTTTAGAGCAGTTTTCAATTGAGTGTCGTAAAACCAAAACCAAAGTAATAACTCTGACCAATCACAGCAGTCGTAAACAATCCAATGAACCAATCAGAGCTCGAAGCAATTACATGTCGGCGGCGCCCAGCGCGGGAAACGCGTGCGAGCAAGTCACGATTGGTTTTGGTTTTACTTCTGATTGGTCGAGAAAGTGGCGCGAGATTTTTTAGCCAATCACAAAGCGTAGCAATGAAAAACCAAAGCAATTGTGTAATTACTTTCGACTCTCAATAGACCAATTCCGATATATTAAAATTCATACTTGGCTCCGAGGCTTAGGGGAATAAAACAAAACAAATTAATTATTCATCCCTGAACCTCGATGTGATTTCTTTTGTTTTATTCCCCTAAGCCTCGGAGCCAAGTATGAATTTTAATATATCGGAATTGGTCTATTGAAAACTGCTCTAACGACGCTCAATTTTAAACTAACCTATAGTCCCAAAAGAATGCACTCTTAGTAAAACGTTTCCCGACTGAATAGTTTATAGACCTGTTGTCACTTTCTAGGGCGTTGCTTACAAGGTTGGAAAGTTCCCTCTCTCAGCTAACAGCCGCGCGCGAACAAACGCTGAGATCGATGGTTTAGTAAAAGTATTGTCTGACAAGGAGACAGACCGTCTTCTGGGATGTCACATGATCACCCCTGCTGCTGGTGAAATGATCAACGAAGCTGCACTTGCAATGGAGTATGGGGCGTCTAGCGAGGACATCGCGCGTGTGTGTCACGCTCACCCGGTACGAGTCTTGTTTCCTGGATTGGTTTATCACTCGGTTATTTCCTGTACATTGTTAGAATTGTGGTGAAAGAAAGAAAATAAATAATTTACCAAAAATCTAAGAAGACTTACGACACCTTTCAGCCTTTAAGAACACGTATCTCGGATTTCATAGTATCTATCATCAGTTTGGTTTTCTTACCTTTTTCAAGAAAGGCAGTTAAATTGTCCGCGTAAAAGGCGAGATGGTTTAACTGTATCACTGATAGAATCAAACCTTGATTCCCTCGGGGATGGAGGGTGGGGGTTGGGTTCACCCCTATATAAGCTATATAGGTATGTGCGGCCCAAAATCTCACTGTTGAGTTTGAAGCCAAATCTAACTGAAATGGGGACGTCGACCTCGGAAAAGGGAACTTGACAGAAAGCAGAGAGACCACAAGGTTTTTAAAAATACATCATTAGCCATTCATAACCACTGATGTTTTTTTTTCATTGCAGACGGTGTCAGAGGCGTTTCGAGAAGCTAACATCGCTGCATACGCAGGGAAAGCTATCAATTTTTAGATTTAAACGCTGGGAGATAAGAAATCAGTATGGAAAATGATCACATTGACGATCATATGAATGCGAGTTGGCAATGGAAGATCGGACAACCGAGCAGTGAAGACATTGTACAGTTTTTATCTTCATAGCTTCCTGTTATCTCTAAAGACAAGCTTGACACCCTAATTTTTGTTGAAAATTGTTAAATAGCAGGTCGGAAGTGAAGTTTTAATCCTGAAGAATAAAGTATAGAAAAATTGCGTGGTTTGAGTTGATCTCTTGGGCATGGGTTCAGTTTTTTAAAAAGGACTTTTAGCAATCACGACAGCATCGTCAGCGAGAACGGCACAAACAATGCCTCTGCACATTACTATGCCGTTCCCTGCAAAACAATTATAGGTTTTGTGGAGAACGTGAACATACGATGGATAATTTTACGTTCTCTATTTGAACTTGAAAGCCGTCCTCATACGAATTCGGCTCTTGGACAATTCAGTCACATTAGACAAATTAAACAAATTGGAACAAAGAGCGCGAATTCTTATTTTTAATAACGTTTTCCCAGACGTTGCTGTCGTAGTTGCTAAAGCTCCCTAATCTTATTGCGTCAACGACGTATATTTTCTTGACTTCGGTAACGGTTCTATCGTGTTCTGAACTTCTAGTAATTTCTATTCCTCAGGAGTCAAGTCGATTAAGAGAATGAAGAAGCTCTCTGTGTTCACACAGTTTTATCTTGTATTGAATTCAGTTTTATTTAGCAATCAAGACAGCTAGTGCATAAAAGGGTACAACTGAGTGCTATTGATCAGTACCGACTTGTAGTAATTCAACTTTGTACTTAGTTCAGTTACCTCATAACACATATACCATATAGTATCAGAAAACCATAAGTGGGTTAAAACGTGCAGCTGTCTCTAGCCTGTTTCAGGCTCTCAGATAGTGGGGGCGAGCGAAAAATGTCGGAGCGAGCGAAGAAAAAACGAGGTCCCCACTTGTTTTTTTCTTCGCTACCAACATTTTTCTCTCGCCCCCACTATCTGAGAGCCTGGAACAGGCTAAACTGTCTCTTGCATGCTTCAAAACAAGCTTCCGATTATTCAATTCGCTTAGAAGTTGTTACAGCCATATTTAGAAAATCCAGATAAAAATATTAACCAATCAATTCGCTAGAGCAACTTGCTTCCAATCTCGAGGGACCGAGGGGTTTCCAAATATGGTACAAATAAGTATGTACTAAGCAAAAAATGAATATTCGGAAGCTGTGAATACATGTGCGCTACACGTTCCAACCCACTTACGGGTTTCTGATAGTATATAGTGTTATTGGTAATACACCTAAAATTGAAAACACGTTCAGACCATCCACAAGCCTTACTTGCCTTACACCCTGAATCCCATTGTGTCGCATCGTCTATGGTTTATGGTTTTTTTTTTTTCGACATTGTCTCATTATTTATGCAAAAATCACAGCAAAAACAGAGTTAAATTAACCAATCGGGGATAACTTTTTGTTAAAGTACAAATCCTCTACTTTCTAGCCATGGCACTTTTTAAGGTTTTGCGGCAGCGATTTTAAAAGTTTCACGGTTTTTGTTAAAAAAAATACCATTTCATGCATTTTGTGAAGACAAAAATTGAGCAACTTCACCCGAGACGGCACAATTATACATCTTGATGTGTCCGATTTCAATGCAAAGTCAAGCGCCAACTGGGAAGATGTCGAGCGCTGAGAACGAGCAAGAGCGTGTTGTATTATAGAATGTTTAATTTTCTTTCACCCCCACTTGCGCCAGATCAGCCAGATGACCGAAATGGGTTTTGTCTACAGCTGTTTCGAGAAAGGTTGTCGGAAAAAGCGCAAAAGTGCACGCGACAATCCCGAAAAATAATATGGGATATGATCAATGAATTTTAATAAGTCAAATAAATACATGAAACCCGCGATGCCTCGTCCGTACAGGGACGATCTTAGATGGCGGGCCATTGGGTTTAGGATATAGCGTGGGTGACTACCCACAATACCTTTCTGGATTGTCGCGTGCACTTTTACGCTTTTTTCCGACAACCTTTCTCGAAACAGCTGTATTCAACCAATAAATTCTACGCTCCGTTTCAGCTAATCAGAGTACTCGTTCAACGAGGTGCGGGGCTACTGTTTTAATTCACGTAAGTATCCTTTATTTTTTATTTACCCTCGGCAGTGTTTTGAACATAACATTTTTAAAAATCCCAACTGGCAGGAGGCAAACCAGTTGGTTATTTTACAAGCGTGGCCGAGGAGTTGAACTCGGGTCTACCGTGAAACAACTCCATCTAGTGGTTAGAGCGGGACTTGAACCCGGGTGCTCCGGATTTCAAGTCCGGCGCCCTGATTGCCTACAATTAAATTTGTCACTTCTCAAATTATACCATAAAGACACAGAGCAAAGTCGTTTGTTGATTTGTGTTCGTCTTGTTTGCATGGCAACCTATCGCTGGAAATATTGCTGGTTCAGCAGTAATCGGAGACGACGAGGAAGGAACTGGGGATAGGGAGGAAAAACAATAGAACAGGAAAACCGCGCCACAACCATATGTCCGCCATTTTATTGTGGTTTGTGTTTACGGTCCTTAAAGATAGTTTAAATCGTCTTCACAGTTTCCTGGCCGTAGATGAGATGCTTAGTTTCGAGGCATTTAGCGCCATTTCTTTATCGACGACGTAACAGCGCCTATCAAACTATTGGAGCTTCTTGAGAAATCAACTTGATAAATCTCGTCATGGGCGACATAATTGTTGACACATATCATTACGAAGCGAGCAGTCTGCCAAACGAAGCTTTTGACGTCTTGATTCAGTTTTTCCGCGAGCAAAAGCTCTGCGATGTAGTCATTAAAGCTGGAGATCGAAAAGTGAAGTGCCATCGCGTTGTGCTGTCCTCGTGCAGTCCTTATTTTCGTGGCATGTTCACAAATGAAATGTTGGAATGTTCTCAGGACATCATCGAAATACAGGGACTTTCCGAAGAAGCGGTTATTCAGCTGATAAACTTTATTTACACCCGAAAAATTACCATTAGTATTGACAATATTGAGGCGCTGTTGACTGCGGCAGCTGTATTTCAACTCGACTTGGTTGTTCACGCTTGCTGCGAGTTTATGAAACGTCATTTGCATCCTTCGAATTGCTTGGAAATGAGAGCTTACGCCGAACTCCATGGTTGTATAGATTTCATTGAAGCAGCAGACATATATTCTAGAAGTTGTTTCTTGAGTTTAATGAACACAGAGGCCCTTCTTAAAACCTCTTTTAGACATTTCCTCTCCATCATTTCAGGAGATGATCTTTTTATCAAACGTGAAGAACAAGTGTTTGAAGCTGTTATTGCCTGGATGCGATATGATTTAGCATCACGTGAGCAGTACCTACCAGAACTTTTTAGTCAGGTGCGACTGCCGTTGATCGCAACTGATTACATGATACAGCATGTGGAAAGACACACCATCGTCAAAACCAACCTTGCATGTCGAGATTTGATTGATGAAGCTAAGAATGTGAAGCTTTCACCTTCCTTAGTGAAAGTGAATGTCAGAACACAGCCACGTAAATCAACATCTGGGGCATTATTTTCTGTTGGTGGTCGTGGTAAGTCCGGCAATCCACTGCAGTGCATAGAATGCTATGACTGGTTTCACAATTGTTGGTTTCAAGTGGCAGAAGTGTCTACACCTCGACGACATGTCGCTGTTGCGTCTGTAGCAGGAAAGGTTTATGCGATTGGTGGTCATGATGGCAGATACCACCTGAATACTGTTGAGTGTTTTGATCCCGAGATTAACCAGTGGAGGGAGGTCTCTCCCATGGATATTTCACGACGTGGAATGTCAGCTGGTGTCTTGGAAGGGCAAATTTATGTTGCTGGCGGATTAGATGAAACAACATGTTTTGACACAGTTGAAAGGTACTTGTCCACCTTGTCAAATGTTACTTGAACTTGGCCTACACAAACAAGCAAACATTGTTTCTCAAAATGATTTGTTTTCTTTCATAAGTAATTTTATTTTGTTCCAAACTGTTTTTGATTAGAATTCACAAACATTGTTTGCTTTCAAGATGAAAGTGATTATATTATATGTCAAGAATAAATTGGGACAAAGAAAAAATCTGAGTTCCCGATGCGAATCAACCCCATGCTTTCTGATAACTGGTCGGATGCTCAATCCAATTAGCCAACAAGGACTCCATGAGCAGGATACAGGAGGCCTGTCATATTTGAACCAAGTTAAAATGCCTCAGCTTTTCCTGACTCCTGGTTGCCTCAATGGATCAAGCATCAACCAGTTATTGGACTCAAATTTGCTCCTGACATTATCTTTCCAAGATCCTTTACTTTATTTAACTTATTGCCTAATGCTGTTTCTTTGCAGGTATGATCCTGAGAGTGATTCTTGGAGTACAGTGGCACCTATGCTGCTGCCCCGTGGGGGTGTGGGGGTTGCAGGTATGGGAAGGTATCTCTATGCTGTGGGTGGTAATGATGGGGCAGCATCACTTCAGAGTGTAGAGAGATATAATCCTCATACCAACAAATGGAGCAGAGTGGCGCCCATGAATCGCAGACGAGCAGGTAAGATGCACAGTAGTCTACATGTATTTAACATTTAATACATTTTCGTTTCACTATGAGTCTTTTCAGTTTTCGATCACAGATGACATCAAAAAAGTATTGTCTCATGCTGGCTCACTGATGTTGTTCATTTTGATGTCTTCTGTGATCTATTATTAAACAGTTGCATTGCAAAATGGAATATATTTGTTTTATACAATAATTTATTAAAAAAGTTTGTTTGGATGACATAATCTATGCATTTGTCCTCCAACAGCAACCAATAAAAATGGGCATAGAACTCCAGTTATTGTATAAAAAAACTATTGCAGGTGATGAAGAAGCACTGCTTTCTACTATTTTCGTTCTCATTTTGTACAGACAAGAAAAATCATGATTGTTGTCTGTAATATCCTTCTTGTCCTGCATTATAATTTTTAATCAGGTTTGCTTGCTATCACTGTTTAGTGTAAATCTACTAGCGTTCTATCACGAATGCCATTCTCTTATTGGCTACGCTACTCACTCTCTATTCTGTTGTAGAAAGTGAGTAGCCTAATGGTTGCCGCTTCTTCACGTGAAGTGTCTGTGAAGAGTATTATTTGTTGTTAAGTTTTGAACATCTAGCAGGTTTATACTAAAACAAAAATATTAGATTAAAAATTAGATTATTCGCTCTTGATTTCTATCGTGTGATAGTTGATTCGGGCTTCACCCTTATCCGCCTATCACGCTATAGAAATCTCGAGCGAATAATCTAATAAATTATTGTTAAACAGAATGCTCAAGAATATAAAGACAAGTTGGTAATTTTAATTTTTGCTCAAACATGCAAAACTCCATGATATAATGAACAGATATTTGCACTACTATGTTGAATTCAAGTACTTCAGAACATCTGTCATATTGTTTTGTTATACAGTAAAAACCCACGTATAAGAACCTAGATTTTTTCAACTTAGCCTAAATAGGTTCTTATAGAAATGGTATTTAGTAGGATTTTAGGCTACTTAGGTTCTTAAATAGCAGGGTTGCCACGGTCAGGGAAAAGTCAGGGAAAAACAAAAATTTTTCAAGGTCAGGGAAAAGTCAGGGAATTTTGCAAAAGGTCAGGGAAAATCTTAGTTCTTGTCAAAGTCAGGGAAAAGTCAGGGAATTTTGTTTGAATTTTGGTGAAGTCAAATGCCATGCGTTCAAAATCCCGTGAAAAACATAAAGAGATTGAAAATGAAGAGAAGAATGTTGATGGTCTGCAAAAGAAGCTGAAGCAAATGTAATAGTGGATGTGGCTTATTTGATAATTCGCCTAATGCACAGTCAGTGAAAATTGTTTTGAGGTCAGTGAAAAGTCAGGGAAAAGTCAGGGAATTTTTTATGTTCTAATTAGTGGCAACCCTGAATAGGTTTTTAATTTGATAGGGGCTCTAGCGATCAGCACAGATAACTACTACAGGGCATATGTGATATGGAAAGCTATAGATGCAAGAAAAGTTTCAATGTGCTTCAAAAACTGTGACTTCGAAAATGAGAGAGACACATGGAACTGTATTCTTAATATAATTGCATTGTGTAATCCAGTATTGGTGCAGACATGATATGGTTTTCATTTTAGTTCATTCTTTGAATCTTACTGACTTAAACCTAGACTAAAATTTTTTTCTGTATTTTCATCTGTGCCTTCATTTTTGTGAAAAAAGAACCTATTAAAAATTTTAGGTTTATATAGGTTCTTATGAAAAGGGGGTTTGAAATGAAAATTTTAGCCTAACAGGTTCTTAAATTTTAGGTTCTTATACGTGGGTTTTTACTGTATTTCAATTCAATTCAGTAAAAAAGTAAATTAGTATGAGAATTAGCTGTAATACCTTGATCAGGAAAAGAGAATATAACAGAAAAGGATCACTAATTTTTGTTTCTTGTTGCCCGGCATTAGGTGTTGGTGTTGCCGTCGTTGGAGAATACTTGTTTGCCATTGGTGGATTTGATGACTCATCTCCTTTGGACTCAGTTGAAAGATATGACCCTCATACCAACCAGTGGACATATGTGGCAAAAATGACAACCTGCAGGGGAGGGGTGGGAGCTGGTGCCATGGGAGGGCGTCTATGGGCAGTTGGAGGCCATAATGGTGATCAGTATTTAAACTCAGTTGAGTCTTATAACCTTTTGACAGACACTTGGGAGGAAGGTGCACCTATGCATGTGTTTCGTGCAGGTTCTGGGGTGGTGGGAAGTCTTTGTGATGTTGAAGATTTGAGAAATGCGCTTGATCCATCCAACCATAGGGTAAAGGAAGAAATTTGAATGCACAAGATATTTTTACAGTAGAATCATGATTTTTCGAACCTCCTGGAGAAATGGAAATTGGTTTTAAAAATCAGGAGCTCAAAAAGCTGAGGGTGGCATTAACTGAAATCACATCCAAAGGAAACAAGTTTTGGTTTGGTTTGGAGGTTAAAAAAATATAGGGTTTGAAAAAAAAATCAGGATTCTACTGCATATATAGATATTATTATTTTATACATATAAGATTATTAATAATTAAGTTATTGGCAGGGACATTTAGGTACCAAAGGACAGTTTTCAGAGGATGTTCTATAAGACAGTAAGGGTCGACAAAAGAATGTGATCTCTCAATTCCTATGAAAATTTCATCAGACTAGAATTAATGAAAAGGCATTAAAGTTCATTAGAATGTGTAAGAGTTTCCATTAAACTGAACTAATAACCACCTAGCACAAGTAACTTTTATGCATTTTTTACATTTTCATGCCCCAACTTCCAATGTTATGCAGAATTTTAATTAGTATAATCTGTAAAACGATATTTACTGGAAAAAAGAAGAACCATTTGACAATAATGGTTGCAGTAGATGGTATAGATTGTTGTTGTCCAGCAAATAATTATAATGTACGGCCCCGATGACGCAATCCTACAGAAAATAGAATCGCAAGGTGACGTGAGCGGAGCCGGACGGGTTGACGTGAGCCGATCCAGAAAAAGCCGTCCGGCCCCGCTCGAGTTCAAGTGACCTCGCACTGCACGACCATTCTTGTACTTTCTAGTCATATTATAAAATACTTATTGACTAAGTTAGGTCGGGCCGGACGGGAAAATATTTGGCTCTCGGTCATGGCGCACGGACCTTGCTGCGCTCGGTCCGTACGCCATGACCTCGAGCCAAATATTTTCCCGTCCGGCCCTCCCACTCAGTCAATAAGTGCATATTTTTAAATACTTAAATTTCTTTAATATATTATTTTGTTTTATCACAGTCGAACTGGATGAAATAAGCCAATTGTTTATGTGTTGATGAATAACACAGGCAATTTGACAAACCCAAAGACAAATAAATGGACAATGTACATAATAGCCTTATTTTGTTTCATTAGCATACAAATTAACCTAGAACTGACTTAAAAATTTGAACGAGATTGTTAAACTTAGTAACCTATTCAATTTATAGCTCTTTCCATGAAATGTTTAAGAAAATATCAGCTATCAAAACAGCGGAATTGTTCATTGTGGCATCTTTGTGGTATTTCGAGTTTTTAAACAACCTGAGCATTGCGCAAAGAGCGTCTACAGTAGTACATCAGGCTCAAATTTTCAGAGAAAGCTAATTGTGCTATGCCCTTTTATTATTCGGAGTTGATTTGTTTTTGTGTAACCCGATTGGAAAATAATGTGGATATGTTAATGAGACAATAATTGTAAACAAAGATTTGCCTATGCAAAAACGTACCCATTCTAGTTCAATTATCACATCACTTACCAGATAAGTTACTGACTTTTGTGCAGCGTTAGTGTAAGTTTGAATTTTTAGAACTGAAAAAAATTAAAGCACTTCTTAAGAAATAAATTATGGTTAACTAGTGTTTGAAAATTGTTTTTGTTTTATTTTTTGCTTCGTTTAATACTACAGTCGAACCTGTCCTTACGGGCACCTCGATAACACGGACTCCTTTATTACGGACAGTTCTCTTGGTCTCAAAGATACCAAAATTCATGCAATCTCTACCTGTATAATACGGACACCTATTATGGAGCGTTCTCTTGGTCTCGAAGATACCAAAATTCATGCTATCCCTCGTGACCTCAATAATACGGACACCTCTATAAAGCGGACACTGGGGTCTGTCTCTTTGTTGTCCGTATTAAGGAGGTTCGACTGACTGTACTGCGAGTGGAGTCCTTGCACAATCAAAAAATTCAACCACAATGTCAACAATCCCTATGTGGGGCAGTTGTTACCGAATGATCACCATTCTTCTAACATTGTCACTATATGTAAGTGCCGGTATCAGTTGAAACTTAATAATGGCATTTAGGTTCTAAACCTAATAACCTCTTTAATATGTGATAATAGTAAGTAGACTATGTCGTTCCACCCAGCAGGTACACACCTTAAATCGCTTTGGTTTTCTTGAAAAAAAACCACTTTCTTTCCGCATACAACAAAAATAAATATGATACCGTCAGATACAAGGCCAAAATACGGCAAACTTGGTTTCTCGGCTGAGACAGAAAGAAGTTGGAGGATCAGCTGAACAACGGATTTTATCAATTAGATACCCTGGCCGTTTAGTTTCGACAACTCCGATCCGTTGGTTGTTATAGTACATTATGTAATCAGGCTTGCTGGTGGGAAGAAAATTACATTTGATGGTTTGTTCAGTACGGATTGTTAAACCCTTGTAATAAAGACAAAGAGGATGTATAAATGGCGTCCATTACCATGCGTTTATCGCATTCTGTTCTGAGCTTACCCCCAATGGCTTTCATCGAGATATTAATTCCTTCTTCGATCTTCTGGACTAATTCTTCACTGCAAGGTAGGACAGAGCCGTTGAGGGGTTTATTAGGCTATGTCTACACTATACCGGATAGCTTATCATGTCGACATGAAAAATACTCCGGCCTGGTGTGAACAGAAACGACCCAGAACGGGATATTTACTTCTTTTTCAGTGGGTTTCAATCCTCGCTCCTAGTTGTTGACTTCCGCTACGGTTCGGTTCGATTGCCTGTTCACACTGCCCCAGAGAGTGGCACAAGAATCTATCCGATATGTGACGATTCACTTTCACGAGCGCCGCGTCGCAGCGGCGCTCCGGAACAAAAATCGTTCCGAAATTAGCGTTTCATGTGTGAACGAAAGGCTTATCCGGTATGGTTTTCGTGCCGGCGCAAGAGCTATCCGGTATAGTGTAGACATAGCCTTAAACTCCACGTCTTGACGCTTGACGTAGCTTGCTAGCATTTCTTGAACTGTCCAAGTCGATCCTGAGCTTTCGCAACGGGATTTAATATTTTTAGCATTTTCATAGGCTTGCCACTTTTCTTCAAATTCTTCAAACTCGCAATTCAGAGGTAATAGCTGTGACAGCTGCTCCCTTGCAATGGCTACTGCTTGCGCTTTCTCCTGCGTCTTGTTACGGTGATGATTTTTGAGTCCCTCAATAAGCCTTCGAAGAAGCGATTCGTCAGTAACTGAAGGATTTAACCGTATGGTATTGCTTCCTTGTTTTGTTTGGTTATTTAAAGGTTTTAGGAAGATTTTCCACCATTGCTTGTCATATCGCGCAGGATTATCTCCGAATTGTTTGGATGGTGTCACAGAAAAAGGCAAACGGTTTCGCAGTTTTCGAGTTCTTGATAGCACATTCCAGACATTCCTTAAACGTTGCATGGAAAAAGCTAAAAAAAAAAAGATTACCAAGTATAAGAAGCCGGCTACTATTAACTTTGTAGTATTTTACACTCTTTATTAAATTATATACATTGAACTTAACATTGATAACTACTACTTACAAACTTTTAACATAAAACAGAAAATTTGCACACATATACATAAACACAAAACATACGAGTGGTGCAGGGCATACACTATGAAAATTAGGACGAATCAACGAATTAGTACACGCATGAAGTATATACAGTAAAAACCCGCAAGTAAGAACCTGCATTTTCCCAAGTTAGCCTAAACGGGTTCTTACATAAATGGTAATTAGCACAAATTTAGGCTATTTAGGTTCTTAAATAGGTTCTTATTTTCTGAAGAAAAAAATTACATTGTAGCTAATAGAATTTAGTGGTATTCAGCCTAATTCTTATATAAAATCTGCATACCAACTCAAGTAAGCATTTATGCAAAAATGATATGACCATAATAAGAAAAACTGAAGCACTGATCACATGAATTTTGAAGTCCTCCTTCAGAACATAACATTATATACATGTACTGTAATGCCTAGATTTTAGAAAATAAGAACCAGTTTCAAATTTTAGGCTAAACAGGTTCTTGTATAGAGGGAGTCTAACTGGCAAATTTTAGCCTAACAGGTTCTTAAAAACTAGGTTCTTACTTGCGGGTTTTTACTGTAATTATTCAAGAAATAAAAAAATCGCGCAAAAGAAATAGATCTGAAATCTTGGGAATCGAAATGTAATTTGAGAAATCAAACGATAACATTTTGGAAATAAAAAAAATCACTCACGAAATCAAAAATCACGCAAAAGAAATCAAAGCGAACAATTTCGGGAACCAAAGTTTCATTTGAGAAATCAAACAATAAAATTTTGGAAATCAATAAATTACATAGAAACATAAATTTTGAAAATCAAAATATTACTTAAGAAATCAAACGATTAAATGTTGGAAATCAAAAAAATACTTTAGAAATCAAAAATTACAGAACTGATAAATCAAAGCGAAAAATTTTCTGAATCAAACTATTGGCAACTTTAAATCAAAATCATAACTACAAACAATAAGAAAACAACAAGAATCAAAAGCGATAAATTTTCAAATGATACTCCTCGAACACGGTAATACTTCTCTTGTCTTTATCTTTCTTCTCTAATAATGTTATGATCGCGAATTTGACATCTCTCCAAAGTCATAGGCGCAATTTAAACTTTCAACCATAAGATCTCCTAAGGCCCGTTTACACACGCGATTTGCGTGACAAATCGCGCCCAAAATCACACTGAAATCGCCGAAAACATGCCAAAACGCTTTATAAAATTCTGCTGTTAAACCATGCATCGTTACCTGGTGACTTGTTCTTTTGGAATGATTGAATCACTGTGCCGGGTTTGTAAACTTTCCTTCGCAATCCGTCCTTTCAGTCCTTGCCCCGGGTTGCTCAGTTTAGTTTAGTTTACCTTTACGGTAGTTTACTTCAGACACTTCATAAAATTTCGACCGGAAATACGTCACCAAGTAATGTCACCAAGTGATGGGACATGCGGAGAGCCGGGGAGACTGAAATATAAAGCAATTCAATATGGCGGCTATGAACAAACGTTTAGCGTTGAAACCTTTAAGATATTTCTTGTCTCTGAACAGAACAGTGAGTTTTCCGACCATGTCAGTCTTGATATGAAGTCATAGGTACAATCGATATCAGTGCTTCATTTCGTTTCTCTGTTTAATTTGTTTGCGATTTTGATTTGACTTGCAGCTTGATCAAGCAAACGCCTTGTCATGCAGTTGTGTTTTTTTACGTAAGAAGAGTTCCCTGTCTTCAGAGAAGAAATCTTTTATCGCAGAGGGACCTAGTCTAGGAGAATTCATATCAGGAGAAGTCAGTTCACAGGAAAATCCATACAGAAGAAAGAAAGGACAAAGGTTCGTCCGTGTGAATTGGGTGACGACAAAGGAGTGAGGTGCAGGATTGCTGAAAATTAATTCAGTTTTTTTAAATAGAACGAAGCATGATATAATGGGATGTATTGTTATTCAATGAGATAGAAATATGATTTCCATCTCATTAAACTAGTTTTCTGCAATCCTGCACCTTAGAGCGACAAAGCTACTCGTGGCCTCTTCATACGAGTCCAGTAACCAATTTATGGCATACATTTGCAAAAAGAAAAATACATGTAAGCCAATGGATGAAAAGTTAAAATGAGATGAATTTTTTCGTGTGTTCACATGGAAACCTTCAGCCCGGTTACCATGTACGTGATGGCCTGCACGAAAATATTAACTCATGATTTTCTTTGCTGTAATCCTGGAAATTCTTAAAATTAATCCTTACTCATTCAGCATTGATCAAAAAAGTCGAAAAAAAAAAAAAGGTTGGAATGATGCTAATGTTGCCCTCCTGCAACAGAAATGCGTGCATATTTGAAAAAAAATTTATTCTGATAACCAGGCGAGTCTGTTCATATGGGAAAATTCCAGCCCAGTTAACAAGACCAAGATCTCAGGGATAGATGTTAGAAAACCTGGTTAGAAAACATATCCCTGAATATTTTATAGAATGAGGCATATGAAAACAAAAGGATCCATTCTTATTCAACGAGATGCTAATAAGTGGCCGGGTATTCTACTGCTTGCCTTCTCATATGAACATGAACACATTGCAAATTTTACAAAGGAAATAGAAGTAACTGGGCATGGGCCAGCCCGGTCAACCGCACTCATATGAAGAGATCCTCAGAGTTTGCTCAGTGATGCATACAAAAGGGGTTTGGCCTTTGTCATTATAACAAGGATAGAAATTGTTCATAAACTTTTGAATTAATTGCCTCTACACATAACTAGCTAGGAGGAGGTAGTGAACTGCTGTAAAAAGGTTATTGCTTAACCCTTTAAGCCCCGAAGCAAATCCCCTTTTTTCCCAAAATGATAACTAAAAACTGTATGACCATGTATGGTATACCATTTGAAAGGTTTTGATTAGTACAATTCATAAAAATGGAGGAAGTTATGGCTTTGATAGACATGGGTTTGAAACGTAAAAATAAAAACGTTTTACAAAGTCGTAGTCTTCATACATTCTAGGTATACCCCCAAACTATACCTCATTTTGCAGCTTTCAGTGAGTAGAATAACACGAGTTTCATCTTAAAGTACATATGCATTAAGAAAAAAACATTGAAATGTTTGGGGGATGGTCAATCACATCACATAGAGTAGGGGGGTATGATTTGATGTGCTCAGTGGGTAGATCTTTCCAAGACCATTTTGGTGGCCAAAATTCATAGAAATTGACCAGGTATTGAACAAGTTATGTGATTTTGTGCCATATGGCACTATCAGGGTTATGTTACGGAGATGTTTTGGCTGGTCAATATTTCATGACGGAATAACCCAAAATAAATGATTAGAAATTAAACAAACATTCAAATAAAAAAGAAAACAGATAACATTTGCAGTGGCATTAATTTCAGAAAGGCATTTATATAATAAAAATATATGGTTTTACTGAAAAAAAAACAGAAATAAAATTGTCAACATAAATGCAGGAAGAGTAGACTACGAGCAGTCTCTCTTTTCCATCTTAGTCCATCAAGCGAGAAACGAAAAAACATTAGCGAGCGGATAATGGTCACGCGAAACAGGGGGCGAGGCAGGCACGCAGGAAAAGAGAGACTACAGACTAAGCCCAGGCGTTTGAATTATGAGTTGCTCTCACAACTCAAAAATCTGATTGGCTCTTGATCGAAGATCTGTCAACAAGCGGTAACGCCGCAGTGACGAGTTGTCAACACTCGAGATCAATGTCATGGCTGCGACTATAAGATTCTAAGATCCAAGTCTTATGCGATAGTAACGGTCTATATTGGAATAGTGGCATCTTGCAATTGAAGGGCTTAGAATAACAGAGGGTTAAGTGACTTTTTGGGTGATTTTTTCATTTTGCTTGAAAATTTTTAATTTCTCGTGTACAGGCTTGTTTTCGTGTCGTAAACATTGCCGAAGTGTCGAATTGGCACTCACGTTAAGGAATTTGACAAATTTTACCTGCAAAAAAGAAGAGTTCTGCTTTGACTGTACAATCCGACCGTAGTTCCTTCCAAAACTGCAGCTAGAAGTTTCTAAACGACGCCATTACTAAAAGCAGATTGATCGTGAGAATATGCGACCGCAATACTCCTGACCCGCGCCAACGACCTGAACGAACATAACATTATTTAAGGAGGGCTTATCGATGGCGTTCGCCACTTGCGACAACATGGCTGAACAGCGAACAACTCAGTGGCTAAGCACTGGTTTAAGCCATGTTTAAGGCCCGCTCGGCGATGGAAGGACATCATGAAGTCCGGAAATCCTTAAGTCTCTAGCACCTCTCAAAGAAACGAGTCGTGTTTCTTGTCGAACCTTGTGTCTAAAGCGCCATTTATTTAGCGCTCGTGGTGAAAAATGGACCTTGGTGGACAAGTACGAGCCGGCGGGAAAGTCTGCAATCATTTCGGATCAAAAAGGGACAGCGTTGTGAGTTGTGGCCCATTTGCTATCCCGTGCCGTGGTCGAAATGCCCGATATCCGAAGTGCTTCCACACTTATAATATTTTGCCATAATTTTTGGGGCGGGAACTCCATTTCGAATTTGCCATAGAATTTCCCGACATGCTTTGCGACAGTGGCAGATAGGTCCGTTATCTGAGCGAGAATAAATAAAAATGCCTGACATTTGACATGAAACGGTTATGCACCCAGCCCTTCAAATGTCTAACTTGATCAGTATTCATAACAGTAATCCCAAGGGGCATATAACACACAAAGACAACACGCTGCAGTGCTTTGATTTTTTAGTTTTATTGATGAAAGGAACAACTGAATGAGCGGTTGATTACTGAAACAAACACCTTGTGCCTTTTTTTAAGTGAAACGGACAACTGTTCAGTAGTATTTTTCTATTAAGTGAAACGAACAACTTAATAAGCGGTTTAACAGCAGTGAAACCAACAAGTTATGAGTGCTTTAAAAGCAGTGAAGCGAACAACTTGCGTTTTTCCGTGTTTTTTCTAACCCTAACGGTAACCGTAACCCTGACCAACTTGCGCATTTTTCAATTGAAACGAACAAATTAAGCGGTTTAACAGCAGTTAAACGAACAGCTTGCGGTTTTATCAAGTGAAACGAACAACTTGGGCGGTTAAAAAGCAGTGAAAACAGCAATCCCAAGGGGAATGAAGTACACAAAGACAAAGTGCTGCAGTGTTTGTTTGAGATTTTTTAGCCGACCGCATTTTTGGACCGTTTTTTCTAGAAAATGAAGCACAAAACCAGCGAAAGACACACAGGGCAATGTTTACAACATAAAAACAAGTCCGTATGCCAAAAAACGGCTAATTTGAAGAAATTTTTATTTTTTTCCAAAAAGTCACGTAGCTTCATGTTATTCTGACCCCTTCAATTGTTTTTAGCTCCTCGGAGAGTTTATTCTGCGTTTAAGTTGATGTGTTTCTCAGAGCTAGGCAGTATTTCCATTGTCAGAAGCATCGCGTCATTGCATCCAGTTTGAAATATTTGAATCTTCAGAATGATAGCTGTTTAGTAATTCTTACAGATGCAAGTGGTCTTTTTTTGTACACTCTTTAAGGTTCCTTTGCTGGTCTACCTCTAATGGCTTTTTTCGGAGTAATGTTCGAATAACTCATATCTTTCGTGGCATTTTACTCTCTCTGCGCTAAAAGGGATTTGGTTTCGGGTTAGATCTCCCGCATTGCGATGACATGTAGATTGACAGGATGTCAAGAGAAGTAAATCTGATACCGAAAAATCACTCGACCGTGAAAGTGCATTCGCCTGGGCTTAGTCTGTAGTCTCTCTTTTCCTGCGCGCCTGCCTCGCCCCCTGTTTCGCGTGACCATTATCCGCTCGCTAATGTTTTTTCGTTTCTCGCTCGACGGACTAAGCTGGGAAAGAGAGACTGCTTGTAGTCTACAGGAAGAGTCAAGAGTGACAGAAACACTTCAATTAATAAATATCTTTCATTTTTGTCATTTTGTAGACTGGTGCATCAAGTAAGAGATGGAATTTTTAAGATTATTATTTTAAGACTGGTCTGTTGTTTTGTTCAGGTTGCGACTGCCACCATGGCTCAAAACAGAGATTCCCATTGGTAAAAACTACCATAAACTCAAAGAAACACTTAGAGAGTTGAACCTATCCACCGTAAGTGTTATTATTGAATGTGTGGGTTCATTGATCATAAATGGGTGGTCTAATTTTTGTCCAAATGAATTGAAAAGTAAATTAAAAAATTAGATTCCTTAGGCTCATTTTATTGTGAATGGTCATCCATAAAACACCCAGAGGACCTTGGGTTCTGACAGAAGAATTAGGTGCCTGTTGAGTGTGATTGTCCAGGTTACAGATCTCGAAAAAAGTCCTGTCCAGTCATCCAGGACAAGTACATGTAGATTTTCCTGTGGGGCAAGTTAGTTTTCCTGCTTACTTGCCCAAAGGACAAGGCCCAGGCAGTGACTCAGTGATTGGTCAATTTTGATCTATGTATTGTTAGTGTCATTTTTGTTGGTCTATTTTTATGCAAATTTGTAAGCAGAGTCCTAGTCAATTTTCTGTGATTGGTGTGTAAATGGGTTTGTTGTTCTTGTAAATATTGCATCTGATAAAGTCTGAGTTGTAGTTATTCTTACTGAAAATGTTGTCAAGGTCCTTGGTTTCATCTGCTAAGCTGTTAGGTGAGTCACAAACTAGTATTGTTGCAAACTACAGTGTAGTCAAGTTCTATCTTGTGAGAAGTAGGGTTATACAATGACTGGTCTAGTATCTGTCGGTATGAGTCAGTTTCCTATAGATTGTTGTATTGTATAGTTGTACTTAAATTGAAGGGCTCGGGGCATAACCAACCTATGTTGCTTTTTAGGTCGTTTTTTATTTTTCTCTCTCAGAATTGTCCATTTTTGGCATGTGAACTACAAATAACCGTAGTTGCAAAACATTGCTCAGAATTTTTTTCTGTTGTTTTTTCCATTGTTTTCGAGAAATAATGCCTGCAAAAAAAATCTGCATGTCTCCCGCCGAATCCAGGGATGTAGCTAAGAGCCAGCTGCCAGCTACATGTAATTTTACCACCTGAAAGAGAACTTATCACCAGCTGAAATTTCACAAGAAAACAAAGACTTTGGGAGAGTTTGAAGGCGCACAAGCCAGAAAAACAGCTGTTAATGAGCAACAACAACTTGTTAATGAGCCTGCTAAGTGTTTTCTTAGCTACACCCATGTTATATAATCCCGCTCGAAAAAATGAATCCCAAGGTTTACCCAAATTTCTCGATTTTATGCTGATTTTTCTCTTCAGATGGCCAAGTTTGGGATGGTGCCGCTAAATCCCGCGCAAGAAAAAACAAAACAAAACAAAAAAAAAAACAATCCCCAAGCCCATTCCCTCAAAATTGCTTCATTTTATCACCAATAGTCAGCCACTAAGTTTCACGTTAGTTACTCCCTTATGGACCTCCTAAGTTGCACTCCTGATCCTCTGCTGCCGGCTCATAGCCTTTGCCCACCTTGCTCAATTTCGGCCAGCCAGCAAGAACTCACTTTGAGCTGCCCAAAGCTGTATTTCAAGTGCCTGACCACACTTAGCAGACCTACCTGCCACTGTTGCAAAGCATGTCAGGAAATCCCACGCAAACCTGAAATAGGGTTCCCACCCAAAAATTATTCAAAATAACTATAAGTCTGGAAGCACTTCAGATATCGGGCATCTCGACAACGCCACAGGATAGCAAATGGCCCACAACTAACAACACTGCCTCTTTTCTGATCCGTCTCGGCTTGTCCACCACGGCCCATTTTTACCTTGAGCACTGAATAGCCCTTTGGGCTGGGGTGCGGTAAGGACACACACTTACCCAGTATTTCTTCAAGAGGTGCCAGGAACTTAAGGATTTCCAGACTTCACGATGTCCTTCCATCACCGGGCAGGCGGTAAACATGGCTTAAACTAGCTGATACGGTCCATTGTCCATTGTTATCTTGCGAATTTGTTCCATATGCCTAGTATATAGTATATGTTCAGGTCATTGGCATGGGTCAGGAGTATTGCGGTCACATATTCTCATGGCTGATCTGCTTTGTAATAGCATTGGAATTATGTTCTGAATGTACAGTCAAAGCACTAGAGGGCCAGAACTCTGCTTTTTTCAGGTTAAATTAGTCAAATTCCTTCAGGTTTGTGCAAATTCAACAAGGGTTTGTGATATTATTTGTTGTACAATAAAATGAGGCAAATCTGAGCAAGAAAAAAAAAATGCTCAAAAAGCAACATAGGTTGGTTATGCCCCAAGTCCTTCAATAATTGTTGACTGGGATTGATGTGCTTTTTATTGGTAGGTGTGTGAAGAAGCCAAATGCCCCAATATTGGTGAATGCTGGGGTGGAGGGGAGCATGAAACAGCTACTGCAACAATCATGGTATGAGTGATAATTAACAACTTTACTATTCACCGAAGTGGCTTTGTGACTTGGTAAATATCCACCACTCAGGCCACTGACACTGTGGTGAATAGTTGTTTTAGTACATACTAAAACAGCTGTGAGATAGTATAGCATGAAAATGATGATTTTTAACTCACTTATTGCTGTCAACAATTTTCGTGCGCAAATGACCGAAATTTGCTTGGAGGTGAATAGCACATTCTATCCCGAGTTTCAGTAACCAATCAGAGCATGCCAACAATGCTATCTACTCTTTTAGTATATACAAATAATATTATCCTTGCTAGTGACCTATTCAGATCAGTGATGTAGCTAAGATATTCAACAGGTTACATTTTGTTCATCACAGGTGGAAAATTTTGGTCACATTAAAGTGAAAGAGTTAAGCACACAGAGTTTTCCAGGTGGAAAAATCAAGAAAAGTCAAGTCTTCAGGCGGTTATTTTTTCTGCCTTCCACCTATTATTTACATCTCTGCGCTATTCTTCTATTATCAGATGCTAAAAATAGTCAGCAAAATAATAATAATAATGTTGCATCTGTTTTTGCTTAGAAATGTAATAGCTATACACAGGGGAACATTTTATTGACAACAAAATTTGCATTTACGATCAACATGTTTGTAAATAAGACAAAATAAAATTTAGGATAGGTTATTACCCTCCTGGCTAAAATAATGCTTCCATACAGCTTCTTGACAAAGGCTTTTGTCTCTACAGATACTTGGCGATCAATGTACAAGAGGCTGTAGATTTTGTTCTGTTAAAACCAACAAGAAACCTCCTCCTCCTGATCCTAAGGAGCCTGTCAACACTGCTGAGGCTATCGGGCGATGGGGTCTGGACTATATAGTTATCACTTCTGTTGATAGAGATGGTAGGTTGGGTTATAAAATAATACAGACACCTTAAGCCCTAATAGTGACCAGCATCAAAGTTCTCCCTGCAATATCAATGCCTTATCAATCAAAAAGGTCATGAGAATTAAGGACATGATCACACAAGATGACTTCTCTTGATATCCAAACAAATTCTCCCCACTACTTCTATAGGAAATGTATAGGGACAAGAAATGAGTATTTAAATTTTGATATTAGGGCTTAAAGGGTTAAGGCAGTTCACTCAATGTCAGATACAGTTGGACCTCCCGTAGGCTACCACCCAAAATGCAAAGCTAAGGTGGTCACTTCCGGAAGGTGGTCACTTACTAAAGGTCAGACCTCGGGGGGTTTTAACTTTTAATCATATGGACCTGTTAGTTATAATTTCAAAATGTACAATGCACCTATCATTGCAGAATGTTATATCATTGAAGTTTGACAAAATTTTTGTTTTATTAGACTTTTGCTGTAACACATATTAATTTAATGTACATCAGCAACTATGTAGTGACATTGAAATATGGGTGAATGGTCACTTAACTGAGGTTAAAAACAATAGAAACATTTAAATCACCAGCATTGAAAGTGGTTGCGGTCTCTTACAAGAGGTGGTCACTGTTAGGATCACATAAATGCAGATAAACAACAACACTTTAATGTTGACTTCCAGACGACCGCATGGTCCAAGTTAAAAGAGTCTTCAAGGTCACGTGTCTAAATGTGTACCGGAAATATGAAATACTGCAACAGAGTGTACCAGAAATAGAATAGTATCACAACAGTCACTTAATAACATGAGAGGTTTGGTATTTTGGAACAGTGGTCACTTACAAGAGGTTGTCGCACACAAAGGTTTGACCGACTACTAGACCAAAATTCATATACATTTTAACACTTTTTTTCCAGATAACTGAACTTCTTGTACATCCTATTAATTTTTTTTCTGATTGTATTTAGATTTAACAGATGGTGGAGCTGCACATTTTGCAGAAACGGTGACACAGATCAAAAAGAGGTTAAAATAATTTAAATTTAGCTTACTGAGGTATTTGTCATTTGAATGGTTGAATTCATTCAGTTTGATTACGCTGTTTTCAATTCAATTTGATATCTATTTTAGGAGTCCAAAGATACTTGTCGAATGCTTGACTGGGGATTTCCGAGGTGATCTGAAAGGTGTAGAAGCTATTGTGAAATCAGGGCTGGATGTCTATGCTCATAATGTCGAGACAGTTGATAGGCTGCAATTGTGAGTACAGTTGGTTTTACCTGGTTTGTTGATGCTTTGCAATGTCATGTATTTTAATCCAAGAGTAATCCTTTGACACATGGGGACATGCACTCATACAGAATTGATGGGGTGATTGTCAATAAATGAGATGCCCCCGGACCTCCTGTACATCTGGTTTTATTGCTTGTAAGTAAGCTAGAAATTATTTTGTTTTCATTTCACTGCAGAGTGATTAGACAATAAATTAATTTGATTTGACAATTTTCAAAAACAATTTGAACTACAACACACCCTGCCACTGTTATATCAATTGGAATTTTGTTTCACTTTTGGATGGGATAACTGTAAATAATGTCCAATCATTAACTAAATAATACCACAATTTTCTTGAAGACTTGTGCGTGACCCAAGAGCAAACTATAAGCAATCATTAGAGGTACTGAGACATGTGAAAAGAATTCAACCCAACATGGTTACTAAGAGTTCATTGATGCTAGGACTGGGTGAAAGTGATAATGAAGTGCTTCAGGCCTTGAAAGGTAAACTTGTTTTAAAATTTAAAGAGCGTTTTCACTCACGTGACCTTCAGTCCCGTGGGACTCAAATGACAAAGGCCATGGCAGCCATGTTGGTGTTCCTAACAAAAGAAGTTAATTAAAATTCGTTTGTACGGGAACACCAATATGGCGGCTATGACGTCAAGTGAAAACGCTGTATACTGCTGGCAGTCCTTCTTTGGATAGTTGAGCGGGCAAGCAAATCATGCGAACAGCGATTGACTGGGTGAGCGAGAGTAATGTGAGTGGAAAGGCACGCTGGGGAAGTCCTCCCCCCCCCCCCCCCCCCCCCCCCCCCCCCCGGGGGATGGGGGTACTCCCTATAATGGGCTAAATGGGGATGCTCCGCCCAAAAGGGGTACCTTTTTGAGGCTGGAGGTATATGAAAGGGTAGGAATATCTCAAGTTGAAGTATATGAAAGGGTAGGGATTTCACGATGTATAGGAAAGGGTAGGGAAAATACGAGTTACATGTAAGTATAAAAAAGGGTAGGGAAAACTGCCGTTTAAGTATTATAAAAAGCGCCTTTCAAAATATATCAAACAGACGTAACAAAGGCTATATGAAAGGGGTTCCATTTTCAATGAAAGGTATATGAAAGGGGTACCTTTTCTGTCAAAAACCGTGAAAGGGTAAGGGTTTGGACCTTGGGGCAGAGAATCCCGTACAAAATTTTGTTGAGTAAACCCCCCACCCCAGGTTTCCCCTTGGCTTGTTCGCGTGCTCCGGTCTCACTGAGCTCGTTTTTGTGATTAGCTTGCCCACTCTGCTGACTGAAAAGGGACAGCTTTGAGTAGCAGTCTATTTAAAATTAAAATACAGTATCATTTTGAGTGCAGTTCACTTCCTCCTTGCAGACAGCTCATTATACCACTTCACTGTTACAGACAAGAGTTAAGGACCTGGTGAAAAATCCTGAAGAATATTCACTACTTTTTTACTACGGACCTGTAGATCATGCCTAGTTGCTTCATTCTTCAGAGACCGGGGTTTACATGTAAGCTCCTGACTTGTGGACTGCTTGTTGCTTGTGTGCGACTATAAAGGTTGCTCTGTTTATCTCTGAAGATCGGAAGCAACTGAAAGTCATGATATGTGGATGGAGGATGGGTTGGAAGCTTGTAGGCATGAACAATTCTTGCATATGTTTTTATTTTGAACCTCTTATCAATGATAGTCCGAAACTTGTCTTAACAGATCTCCGCGAGGCCAATGTAGATTGCGTGACATTAGGACAGTACATGCAACCCACAAGGCTTCATCTTAAGGTAATGCAACGGTCATGCACTAGCCTATTTTTTTAGCAATGTCTGCTGTAAGGACACCTTCATCCATACATGTACCTTGTTACTATTTTCTGGCATTGTAAAGAGAAAGTGGTTCAACAAAATTGTGGGTGGTATGTGACTAATAACAACAACAACAACAACTTTATTATTATTATTACAATTATTACTACAATTACAAGTACAAATACAATAAATAAATTATTATAATAATAAAGAAATTATGTAAACTAAAAAAGAAAAAAAGGAAATTTTTCACGCAACCCGCGGTTAGCTTAGGCTAATCGAGGCGGGAGGTGAAGAGGACAAGAAAGAAAATATAAGAAAACCTAGATGTAAGAATAAATTTACAAATTGAACAAAAATTAGATATGACACTGTAAATATTTGCTAAAAATAGTCGAATCTATTATAAAATAAATACTTTACATCTATTTGGAAGAGCTTAAGTGTTGTATTTGAATTAAGGTATCGACTTCAACATAGTCATCCCTATCCAAAAGTGTATCGCATAAAAATCCTCGAATTTTTTTCTTAAAGACAGATTTAGACGTATCTCTCCAGTCGGGAGGAATTTGGTTCCATACTTTTGCTCCAGTTATTGAAAATGAGCGCTTATAAATTTCCAACTTTGCCTCTTTATGATAATAATTACCCTTAGCAGCATGCCTTGTATTGTATCTGTGAATTTCATCTGAACTTCTGAAGATCTTTCTTAATTTCTCTGAAATTAGAGACATTGATTTTTAACAAAGGGGACTCCATTATTATAATTATTATAACCAGGGGCAGAAACAACCACCCGATATAATAGGAACATTCAAAACATGCTTCTTATCGTTTTTAAATGTCTCCACTTGGAGCATTATCCTGGGTACTTTATAAAAGAAATGTTCAACTTACATTCAACATATTATTCTCTCAGGGGTAGTAACATCCTTTGTCTACCTTAACCGTCAACAGCAGCCTTGGAACTCCTTATATTACCGGAAAACCGTAGAATACAAACTGAATACAATGTTTTTGGCCGTTTAAAAAGGCAACATTACTTTGTTAATTTGTAATTAGTACTATATATATATATTTTTTCCGTTATTCATTTTAATTTTCTGTAGGTTTTGGGGTTTTTCTCAAAGATATTACCTCTTTATTTGAGTTACTAACTTTATTTATTTATCCACGGGATCCTTATCACTAAAGAGTGGTCTTCTAAAGAGCCGTGCGCATTAAACTTAGTACAAAAAAGCTAAGACTTAAAAATTACAAACATGTACTCTGTTAATTCGAGCCAAAATAAAGTTTTTGTATGTATGTGCATGTTCAAATAGAGTAGAGAGAGTGTGTGCACGGACAGAGAGAAAAGCCACTGGCATGGGGTACATGTACACACCTGTTAAGTGCAGGCCGGAGTATTTCTCTCATGTTGCTTTGTTTTCATTGCAGGTTACAGAGTATATTACCCCCGAGAAGTTCAAGCACTGGGAGACAGTAGGAAATGAGCTAGGTTTCGCGTACACAGCTAGCGGGCCGCTTGTACGGTCATCTTACAAGGCTGGTAAATGTAAAAATAAATCCCCCTCAGCACAGTCAGAGATATACATTGTACATTGTAGACTGAGAAATGTCATTAATGTTTGTTCTTAAGTTTCCTAAGATAGGTGTTGTATAATAAATTAAAATTGAGGGCTTCAACGGGATAACATAAGATAGCGTAGGAGGGATTACTCTATATTTTTGGGTGGGGGTGTGCCGGTGGGGGTGTGCCGGTGGGGGTGTGCCGCTGGGACTCTGAAACTTTTACCCTATACAAGACCAACTTCAGCTGCATTTTTCAATCCTATTCTATACTAGACACCAAAAATCCCTACCCTACCCCAGAGTGTGTACCATTTACATGGGAGAACAGGTTAGTCTGCAGTTTGTGCAAATGATAAACTCCCGGCACATACCCATATAGCTTATATATGAGAGTACCCCCATAGCATAGCATGGTATGGCATAGCATAGCCGCATAACAGCATGTACATTAATTTGTAATGTCTGATAATACACAGGGGAATTCTTCTTGACGAACTTGCTGAAATCTAGAAGAGGAACTACAATGAAAACCACAGAAAGATAAGAACTGGGAAAAAGAAATCCAAATTAGTTCACTGACCATCAGAGTTATGTGGATCACAGCTGCGAGGCGTCTCACTGGAGTTTCTTCTTAACTCACTTCACTTTTTTTTTGTTATTACCCTACTGCATGATCATGGATAGTAGAAAGACTTTCACTATCCATGGTATGAAATGAACGTTTTGCCGGGTTTTCAGTTATTCGCGTCACTTACCAACGCCACGCGTGACAACTGGATCACGCGTGTGCAATAGGAGGCCACGCGTGTGTATGGCTCACGTCAGTCATGGAAAGATAATTTTCTTAGCATGTGCAGCTGAAACAGAGCCAAGACAGGACAGGAAGAATTTTGTTAGATCAACTGTTTCCTATTAGTGATCACGGTCACAGCGGTGCCAATAAATGGAATTACAGAAATTGTAATTTTTTCTTCGTTCAAGACGGAGATTCAGTACATCGAAGACAATCAGAGTATTAAAAAAGGAAATGTTAACAATTGCGTTTCTTCTTTTCTTCCTTTTACAGACTCGGGTATGACGGAAAGAGCCGAGATTGTTGGGGGGGGGGGGGGGGGGGGTTGGGAGGGGGGGGGGTTATAACAACTCTTACACTATTTTAGTCTAGTAAATTTGATTTCTCAAACTCTCCTTTTAAACCTCGCCATCTCATGCTCTTTTCATAATTTAATAGAAACCGGTCCACCTTTAAAGGGAAAAGTCTCGCCTAAATATCAAAATTTCGCTCACCTTATTTTCATGTTATATCGCCAAATGCCACCAAATATACAACTAAATTGGATAAAAGATGCTATAGAGCAAAACAGAAGCAGTAGTTTGGAGGTAAAGTGCAGGATTGCAAGGATGGAAGTGGATTACAGTTCATGAAATTTGATTTCGTGACAAGCGGTCAAGAAATTACAATTGCCATTCTTGTGGAATTTTCACACTTTTATCCGTTTTTTTCCTCTTTGGTTAATATTTCTTCGCTTTCATCACTTTTGACGACCTTTTCTTTGTATTTCAAGACAATAAAGCAGGCTGAAACCAAGCTCCTGGCCATAATCATGAAAACACGATATATCAGCCGGGACAGTGTCCCTTTAAGTCAAATACATCTCAAGCATATTTATTATCAACGAGTCTTCGATGGTTATTTTGCTTTTTTTTTGTCCATAAAAGTAGCTAACTTTATCCAGCATCACCAAACCAGCTCCAAAACTCCAAAGCCATTCCTTCTTGGAGTGCTACATAGTTTACCCCCGGAGGGGACTCCCATTTAAAAATGACGGGGGTGCTCGTCGTACCTTTTAGGGGTCAAATTTGTGCATTGGTACTCTTAGGGTGCTAAATTCAAAATGACCCCCGTTGGAATTATCGCGGTACCTTTTAGGGTATTAAGCCCAGAATATAACATGTGTTGTTTAAGAATTGGTACCTCTTAGGGGTAAAAATTCATTTGAGCCACGCCCATGAAAATTTCCGACGAGCACCCCCATCATTTTTATATGGGAGTCCCCCCCCCCCCCCCCGGGAGTTTACCTTTGTGCTTAACATAAGGTAAAGGAAGCCCCTCCCTCCCCTCCCTCCTGCCATTCTTGCGCGCCTGTCAGTAAAAGTGGAGGTAGCATTGTAATCGAGCCTTGAATGCATTCTGTTTGCACCCATCATATGTTCCATTCATCAGTAAGCATCGCTGTCGGGCTCAGTCGCCCTCGGCATTGACTCCCAGCAGTCTAATCACATTTCCTTGTGCGTTCATCACGTAGACTTGGATTTGTAAGGTTTTGTTTCGAATACTCAACTTGGGAGTAAAGAGCACTATGCCAACTGTTAAAAGTGATTCACACGTCTATATTCACACAGTCCTGTGTGTGTTGTCTGCACTCATTTTTGGCTCATTGTTTGTCAGACTGGAACTGAAATTAGTGCACTACGAGGAAAGATTGAACGAGTTCGAGAAAGAAAAGGCGAACTGTTGTGATAAAGGTGAGAACCGCTGCTATCTTAAAACCTATCACTTCTAAGAGTTCCTGAATTCATAGTGAATACAATCCCAAATTTCATTTAACGAAATATTGAAAAAAAAACTGGTCTACAACAAGCTGTTGCTCTTCAACAAGTATTGCTCCCGGGGGTGGTTTCCCATATAAAAATGATGGGGCTGCTCGTCAGAAATTTGTGAAAAACACCCAATAGGTATTAGAATCTCGTTTGATAGGCTTGGTTCAAATGGATTTTTTACCCCGAAACTAGAGGTACCTGAAATCTAAACTTTCCTGTCATATTTTTTCTGCTCAACACGCAAAAATGTACCGCGATAATTCTTACCGTCATTTTTATATGGGAGTCTCCTCCCCCCGGAAGCAGTGCTCAACAACCTCCGATCATTTGGATGTTTGAAATTCGCAATTTCACCCACTGACCTGCTCGGAAGCTCAAGTTCATTGTAGATCATTGACCATGTACAGCCTACCCTGTACTTCAACACAATATATTCGAGAGAGATTATAAAACCTTCAGAAAATAGGTAAAACTGGGTGGAAAACTACCACGAACTGAGGAGGCGATAGCAGCATATTTCAGCTAAATTATGACCGGAAAAACCTGAAACGGATAACAAATGTCTAATGTTTTAAAGATGCGCAATTAATATTAATACGACGTTTAAATGAGTCGAACAGTCTAGATAGGAGAAAGACGATATCATCTTTTTTTAAGAATTGTGCCGTTGTTTGAGATAACCTCAAAAAGTGTTTAAACATTTTGCAATTTCAGTTAAAACAACGTCTGCATTGCCTTTATTTTCAACCGTTTATATCAAATTTATTTAACCTCGCATGGATAACTCTGAGGGTGGTAAACTTGTGAAATGGGAGTGTTGAAAACGCGCTGGGAATGGTCCCATATGGTCCCATTATTATGGTCCCAAAGGTTATATTTTTAGAGCCATTTCGGTATGAAGATGGCGGTATAGAATTAGGCTATTTTTGTCTGAAAATGGGTATTTTTTTCACTTAATATGTTTATATGACTGAGATACATAGGAGTGGATTGTTGGCGCACCACGTACGTCTGTTACACTGTACATGCTAATTTATGTCTTTTGTTATCGTGGCATAGAAACCCATTTAAAGGGAAAATGAGGCCAGTTGATCGGTTTCCTGGTCGGTTCCTATTTTTTTATTACCAGAAGTGGCGGACCACGGGAGAGGCCCACCTCCATTTTCCCCTTTATCTCGCCAAAAAATAAGGCCGAAACATTCAGTCTCTAAAATCCCCCCCCCCCCCCCCCCCCCCCCCCCCAACCCATTACACTGGAGTCTGGATTCGCTGCTGGCCGTGCCTATCCCCTCTCGGGAACTCGGGTCAAGGGAAGATAAAATGGGGAAAGTAAACTTTCGCTCGCACTGATTTCGTCCATTTCATCTTTATCCCGTCCCATGCAATTGTGTCTGCCCCAGATTATAACAAAAAAAAAAGAGTACATGCAATTTGTTTTGTTTAAAAATTGGAAAATTTCTCTGAGAGACTTGCTCGGAAGAGGTCAGCAGCGGGAATTGCGTTTTGATATAAAGGAGAATGCAAGTAAAAGCAAGTTTTATTTCTACTTCAAAAGGTTTCATTGTTATAGATTCGAGCTTCAAGAAAGTGACTGGAGGTCGCAGCAGTCGATCACTGTCCAACAGAAATACAATCACTCCTGAAATTCAAGAGGAAATAGCGAGCTCTATGACATATGCTATAAAGGCTTTCTGCGTCTCGGGCTCCAATTCCAAGATGTGCATGAAAGGAGATCCCGGCGAGGTAGGAGTTCAGGGTATTAAGGGAGATGCGGGGCCTCAAGGACCTAAAGGATACCCAGGACTTCCCGGTCAACAGGGACCGCAAGGTTCTACGGGAATGAAAGGCGAAAAGGGGGAGCCATGCACTGGGTGTGGAAATGCGATGATGGGTGAAGAGCCTGCAGCGCGACAAGGCGAGACAGCAGGTCACGTGATTAATGGCCCTGGGATTTTTGTGACGCCTTCTCTGCAGACGGTATCAGAGAACAAGACGGCGAAATTCACGTGTTCTAGCCGGGGATATAACACGGCTGTGGTGACATGGAGAAGGCTTGGAAAACCACTGCCTAATGACAGGACAGTTCTTGGGGAGACTGGAGTGCTCAAGATAAAGCGAGTGATGTTCACAGACAGTGGCTTGTACATGTGTACTGTTAACAGTCCCTCGGGGATCGCACAGGCGACAGTCAGATTGAGAGTTCAAGGTGGGTGTGGCGGCCGTTATCATAAACGTTTTTGTTACTCCACAAAACAATCACTGACCTATCTATTTTTAGTTTCAATTTCCCGCGAGGTTAGATCCCTGCTGACCTATTACAACTTTCTGCGACGCTCAACTTAATTAGTTCCCACAGTATTATAAATAATTATATCAAAAGTAGAATTGGGGTATCGACGATCAGGGTTTGTATTTGGACGTCATCCTTCTGATCTTAAATTCCAATTATCGCAATATATTTAATACTGACTGGAAACAGATATTAATTATTTTCCCGCGAACAGGAAATCTAAAAATAATCCAGTCTATAAAACCACCGTATGCCCCTGTATGGGTATTCAATAGGTAAAATTACATTCCAAGCTAACTTTAAAATTTAAAGTCGTTTCCTTGACAGAATAACCCACTAGCAGCCAGCTTCAGACTTTTACTGTTGCATTTATTTTTAGCTCCTCCTCGCGTTTATGTTGATCCCGGTCCGACTTTCGTCAATAGAGGTGAAGATGCCATTCTACCAAGCTGTCACGTGATAGGATTTCCTGCACCGGTGGTTACGTGGGCTAAGGTGCTTGGCAAACTGCCGCGTGGGCGAACTCTGATTGGAGGACACAGTTTGACGATTGCGCGAGCGGAAAAAGAGGATGCTGGGAGCTACATTTGCAAAGCAACCAGCTCTGGAGGATCATCACGGGCAGTCACTCAGCTAGTTGTAACAGTTGTACCCAGATTTACTGTCACGCCAATGGCCGTGATCGAAAGGTTTGCAGGGACCTCGGTAGGAATGATTTCTTCTTTATCTATTTACATAATTGGTCATAGTTTTTATTGGCTGTTTACAGAATAATACCATTCAAAAGCATAGACACTCCTCGAGTACGGAACGTCATCTTATTATTGTTATAATTAAGTTATTTTTATTTTTAAAACGTAGGTGACTGTTAACTGCACTGCTTCTGGTGATCCTGAGCCCACAATCACATGGGAACCTATTTGCACAGGGAAACTACCCAATAAGAGACTGCACACTACAGAACACAGCATGACCATCCGGGACTTAGAGCCAGACGATCGGGGCAAGTACGCATGCGTGGCAACCAGTACTCTTTTTCGGGCACGAGCAGAGTTTAATCTCCTTGTCAAGACAGGTTAGTTGAGTGGTTTTGTTGGCGAGTGAGAGGTTTGTTAAAATAGTTTTGCAAAACAGTCAAAATGAAAAATATCGGTTAATATTTGGCTAAGTGGACATCCTGTAGTCCCAAAAATTTATTAAGTGAGTATAAAGTGACATAGACTAGTGTGACAATGTTTTTGCTCGATGTCAAGACATCTCATCACATGACGGAACATCACATCTTTCTCATTTCATTACCGGAGCTTAGCATTTACCATCTTTCTTTATTTATCACTTCACATGACGCTTGCAGTATAAATATAAAGAGAGACTTATATAGCACACATATCACAATTGTCTCATGGCGCCTTACATACTTTACAGTACTCGCAGTACTTGTGAGACAGCCTGGTCGAGTGGTTAGGGCGCCGGACTTGAAATCCGGAGGTCTCGGGTTCAAGTCCCGCTCTGACCACTAGATGGAGTTGTTTCACGGTAGACCCGAGTTCAACTCCTCGGCCACGCTTGTAAAATAGCCAACTGGTTTGCCTCCTGCCAGTTGGGATTTTTAAAAAATGTTATGTTTAAGTAATGCTTCACATAAGAACTACAGTAAACTTCATTGTTCTGCGGCATTGGCTCTTTCCCACATAGAATATCTTTGATTTCAAGAATAGAGAAGGGGCTGATGGTTTATAATTATATTTCATTATAAAAATACAGAAAATCCATTTGCGTCAAATATATTTTAGGAAATGTTCGTGCTTAACCAATCAGAATAGCCGAAGGCAATGGCTACTAATTTTGCTTCTTTGATGAAGTTCCCCAAATACAATATCTTTGAAAAATTGCATGTTGTGCGATTGGGTCTCAAAATACTTGAAACCTTAAAAAAAAATAGACTTAATGCACCTTGAACCTGAGTTGACATTCCATCGTGCATTGCCGTTCAGCACTATCCTTCTTATGCGGATCATTACTTAATTTGAATGCTCGGTCCCACTAGCACTTGTCTATTAACACTGCCGAGAATAAATAAAGGATATTTATTTATTTTTTTATTTCATTCATATGGCTTAGCTCGCCAGTAACTTAGTAGCTTAGTATATGGCTTCGCTCGCCACAAGTCTCTTCAGTGGTTACAGCATGTGCATCCGACCGGTGTGCGGAGGGTCAAAAAAGTTCGATTTCTGTCGAAGACTCAGATTTTGTTTCTTTGTCCCACGCTCCTGACATGATGAACATCTGAGTGTATTGTTCAACAAGTGAAGCCTAAAAGGAAAAAGACCTATAAAGGACTGTATATAGTAAAACTCGATAGAATTGTGAAACCTTTTTCTTTTTACATATTTACTTTTAGCACGTGACTGCTCCACTCTGTTCTCATCGGGCGTGCGCACTAGCGGTGTGTACACGATCAATCCGGACGGACATTCTTCGTTTCTAGTCTTCTGTGACATGCATACCGACGGCGGTGGATGGACAGTGTTTCAGAGGAGACTGGACGGCACTATCAACTTCTTTCGCGACTGGGATGCCTATAAGCGCGGCTTTGGACATCTCAGCGCGGAGTTTTGGCTCGGAAATGACAGAATTAGTCGTCTTACGAAAGCCATGGCTGCAGTTCTGCGCGTAGAAGTAACCGATTGGGACGAAACGACGGCCTTCGCCAAATATGGGGTTTTTCGCGTCGAAAGAGAGACGTTAAAATACCAACTAACCGTCGGTTTTTACACAGGAAATGCCGGAGATTCATTTTCGTATCATAACGCGTCCTCCTTTACAACCATGGACAGAGACAATGACAACAACAGAGGCGAGAATTGTGCGGTTAAGAGTGTAGGTGCGTGGTGGTACAATAGCTGTCACGATTCTAATTTAAACGGACAATACATGGGCGCTGGCAAGCTTGATTCTAAAGGAATTGTCTGGTACTACTGGAAAAACAGCCTCCGGGCGCTAAAAGCTTCACAAATGATGCTCAGACCTAAGTCTTTTGGGTAAATTTAATTCACGCGCACGTGTCCCATATACTATAAACGTGCGTAAATACTAACGCACGCTTCTCTTATAGGGCGCTTTCTTTTCATGTCAGAACTGTCCGGCCACACCGGTTAGTTCGTAATGGAATGCACCGTTTTAAGAGATCCCTAAAAGTCCATTAAAATGATGCATGTTTTCTACGAATTGACCGGTTCGGCCGGACAGTTATGACAAATAGTCCTTAGTCTACGTATATACCCTGTTAATAATAAAGTGTATACCCGTAGTCTACGTATATACACTGTTATAATTCAACACATTGATACACTGCCCAAATATGGTCAAAAAGTTATCGATATACGCTATGTCTACATGACGTATATCCAACGATGGATGTAAATTTCGCATTTTGACAAGAGAATGCAAAAATGACGGACCGGCCTCGATATTTTTTCTTCAACCTGTGCTTTGTTATCAATGTGTTGAATTATAAAACTATTACATCGCTCAAGCCGTTTTGCGTGATATCGCCTAATTTTAGCCGACTCGGCCTACGGCCTCGTCGACTAAGAATTAGGCGATATCACGCGCGCTTTCGCGCTATAATAGTTAATTAGAACCAATTAGAACTTCAAGCAAATATATATGTATATGTAGCTGGCACCAAGCGTGGATAAACGCGTCCGAGCATTATGCAATTAGTTTTGGACAACTTTAGTTGAAAAAGTAGCATGCCTGAGTTATTTTTTGACTAAAGTTAAAAAAAAGCCGAAGAACGCCAAGCCAAAGCCAACGCGAATTCCTTTAGAACTCAATTAAAAACCGTTCTAAAAGTACTCTGGCTTTATATAGTTTCTTAGTTCTAGTTGACTAATAGATATAATTACATGACATGTAATTTTTTTGTTTATTATGTAATGGCTGCTACATATTACTCTCTACGACAAAAAGTTAAAAAATCCGTCAATGAACAGTGACCCCAGCGAGCGGTTGTTGTACAACTAGGAAACTTCGAATGTGGGTAGTAGCAGGGAATTGCTTAAGGGAGCGACTTTTCAAACCTTCTGCATATAAGTTAAATTACCACCTGCCACACCAATCTCGATTTTGTAAAATGAATGCATGAACGAACGAAGAAATGATGAATGAATGAATGAATGACTTACCTCTCTTTTAATAAGAACGTCTAATTTTGCGGCCGTCTTAGCATGTTCTTAAGTTACGTGGTATAGAATTTCAGAAAACTGATATATAAACGTGACCAGAAGACCTAACAAAGACCGTTGTGCGCTGTCCTTCAGATCAAATTCCTTTGACATACGCGTGCCTGGCTAGCCTGTAGATTTAGGTATGTCACGTCAGCCCACTCTTTGCCAGTAGTAACGGGTGCAGAACTGAATAAAAATGTTTTATCTCTTAATCTCAGCTTGGGTGCGTTCTCAGTATGTTCTTAAAATCTGGGTTAATTTCAGCCTCAACGTTCCCATAAAAACGGTTCTGTGTATATAGCGCACGTATTACTTGCGTCTCCTGGCGCTTTTGACGTGAGAGTGAGATCGGACGTCAGCTCATGAAGGCGCCTCAGGCAGCCGCTTTCGGTCCATTGTTGGGTTCCTTTAATCTCGTACCTAGATCTCACTCGTGCTTCTACTGCACTGAAACAGCCGATTCGCATATAATTAACTGCATATAAGCGAGTCTAATTAACATCAAATTACCGCATGCAAGCAGTTAAAGTAGGCCCAATAGGCCATTTCCGAGTTGCCTTTAGCCTCTCTATCAAAGCGAGGCTAGGTGCGAAACCTTTCATATGAAAATGAGTTTTCATTCACATGCAAATAAAACTTATTTGCATGTGAATGAAAACTCATTTTCATATGAAAGGTTTCGCACCTAGCCTCGCTTTGATAGAGAGGCTAAAGGCAACTCGGAAATGGCCTATTCACCGACTGAGAAATAACGAAAACAGAATCGCCGATTGCGTGATTTGCTCGCCCGCTCGACTATCCAGAGAGCCGGACTGCAAGCGGTCTAATCCTGAACAGTTTCAAGCCAAATGTCACAGTCCTTATCTTCACAGTCTTTTTCTTCTTCTCTTCCCTGAAAATGTAAAAAATAACCGAAATATTCCAATCAATACTAAATCTTTTATGATGGATTGTGACCGGGTTCCTTTTCTTTTTTGCCTCGTGAACGAACGAGCAGTTCCGAACATTGAACGAGTAGATCCAAACATTGAACGAGCAGTTACGAACATTTCCGAACATTATTGAATTGTGTCGCAGTTCTCGGTATCGTAACGTACTAGGTTATTCCCTTATAGGTTGACGATAATGGTACTCGAGAACGATTCGAATAACAATTATGGCTGTTGGATTGTGACGAGATTATTTTTTTATTTTCAGAAATTGCCTACTCAAGCCTCTTACAAATTTTGAACAATGACGGAACAGTTTCAGATAATTTCGAATTATTCCGAACAATTTCGAGCCGGACTTTAGAATTCATAGAAAAATTCCAATCCTCGAATACTGAATATTAACTGCTGGACTGTGCTGCGTTGTTTTTACTTATGTTTCGTCTCGTGGGCGACTCAGTAACCAATATTACTTGAGCAGTTCCGACCTGATTTACGAGCACTTGGTTATTAAAGAACTGTGACGTTCACTCCGTATCAATTGCGGCATATCGCGTGAGTGATTCCCTTACAGATTAATGACAATTACTTGTGGATCATGTCAAGGTTATTTTACAAATTGTGAACAATGACCGAGCGCTTTTAAACAATAACGAATTATTCCGAACAAATTCGAGGCAGTTTTCACAGTCCTTACGCGGACGAATCTTTTGGAAGATTATGAACAATAATGGTGAAATTTAGTCTGAATCCTTACTAATAGACTAGCTGTCAAGACGCGTTTTGCCCTTTTCTTTCATCATGCGAACAGCTTTTGTCGAGCAGTTCCGAACAATTTCGAACAATTCCGATCACTTGCACGACTAATAATCTGTGAAGCGGTTTTATGTATTATTCTTCAACAATGAGAAGAATTTGAGAACAATTTGAATGACAATCAATGCCGGACGCGGTTATTATTTTCCTGTTTTTAGTTTTCATTTTATGTGAAAATCCAGACTGCATCATAAATATGACGATGCACTTCCGAACAAATCCGAACAATTACGAACACTTGCATGAACTAATAATCTGTGAAGCGGTTTTACGCACTCAACCACAATGAAGGAGTACTTGAGAACTTCACAGTCCTTACGTGGGCGAATCTCTAACATGCAAGATTATCAACAATATGTGAAATTTCAACTAGTACACTGTACTGAATTTTACTGTCGGGATGTGGCGCGATGTATTTCCATTTTTGCATAAAAAAAACGAACCTAAGTCGAGCCGTTCCGAACAATTCCGAACAGTTCCGATCCGCATGATTAATAATCTGTGAAGCGGTTTTACGTACGTATTCATCGACAATGAGAGAGTACTTGAGAATAATTTGAATGACAATATTAATGTGACGGAGTTATTATTTTCCCAGTTTTTTTGTTTTGTTTTTTAATTGTGTGCGCAAATCCGGACTGTATCGATTATAATGACCGAGCACTTCCGAACAAATACGAACAGTTTCGAACGATTACGAACAATTTCGAACAATTCCGAACACTTATGAATTGTGACGCGGCAATTCCAATCATTTGTTGTTCTGTGTGCTTTTTGCGTTAGTGAATCTTTTAAGGGTGAAGGGATTGCTAGGAAAAGAGACCATTTTAGAATCTGTTGTAAAAATATATCACCGGCCTGTCATGTTGCTCAAGCAATGAAACAATTACCGTACGTTGTAACTTTGCAACATTTGAACTTTGATTCACACGCCCACGTAAAAGGTCGTAAAAGGCTAACTAAAAGAACTGTACGTAAGAACCGTTGCAGACATTACTTGTATTTTGTGTCGGTGATAGATAGTCCCGTTACGTTTGTCATTCAATCAGGAGTCCATCGTAATCGGTAAATGAAAAAATACTACACATCGACTGAAACGAGAACTGTGCTATTTTTTATAATACTAGCAGTAATCACAGATTATGTAGACGCATTCGAAGGAATTTCCGGCGGAAATGAGCCCCTGAAAAAAAAAACCAATAGGGGCGGCCATTTGGAAGACCGGCCACCAAAAAATCTCAAATTTTACTGCACATAAACCACAGGACAACCAACACGAAATTAGGATTGCGTTCTTCGAACGCGATAACATTTCAGCATTGTTGTTCCACAGGAGCAGGGGCGAAAAGGTATCATTAAATAAAGGTATCACGACTTCTAATATATTAAATGATTCGCTACTCAGTAGCAAATTCAGTGGAGCCAATATTCAATGCTAAAATTAAATGGTGTAACACACATGAACTTGCGACTTAACGGAAGTCGAATTCATTAAAGGCCGACGTTTGTCTTGGATATTTCTAAAGTCACAGCTGATTAAATGTGATTTAAGAAATTTCTGAAACCACCTTTACATCTAGTTCCACACATGTGAGAAATCATCTGAAATCAAATAGGCTAACATGGTTTTAAACTCTGAAGCATTTGATAGAATTGCGCAGAATTGACAATTAGTCTGAAAATAGAAAAACGGCTGACTGGAAAAAATAAAACCACTTTGAAAATTATTAGATGAATTGTTGTATTCCAGGAGAAAATGTTAAACACAACTCCGCTATAACGACAAATGTCGCTGTTCGTTTCAGCCGGAGGTTTCCGCTAGTCGGAAGCAGACTGTATTTACATATTTCAACTATGTTTTCAGTCAAAATTTTGAAAATCCCAAACAGCGGGAACGTGTTAGTTCATTCCGTAGTTTTCTCAGTATAATTCAGTTTATAGCTTGTTTGATAAGATATATTAAAGACCAGTCGAGACAAAAAAAAAGTCTCGAATTTTGTACATGTTATTTAAATTGCCCTCTTGTCTGGTCATCTGAAACACTGATGCCTTTTTGTGTTTTGGTTTGCTGAAGTAAAAAGCTCAGTACTAAATTCTCCAGGAGGTTATCTGGGCAAGCGATCATGACATGTGAAATACCGGTAAGGCAGGGACTGTCAGCTAGCATTTTTAAAATTGTCTGGTTGCGTCCTTCAAATTTTGTACCTAATAGTTATCAAAGTGTAACCTCGTCTTAAAAAAACGATGCATTATTAGGCTTGGCGGTGAAGGGAATATGGAAAAGGATCAAGGTTTGATCATATATTATATTCTTAGTCCTTTAAAAATAATGCAATGCATTTAGTTATGCAGTAAGTAACTGAAAGCGTGAAAAAGCACTAAATCCAAACGTGGATATAAAGTGTTCTTGTTAAAAAGTAAGATCAACTCGAAAAACACTAAGCAAACTTTGATTTTGCGGCACACCGTTAAGTGACCACTTTAAATCTCCTTTTGTTTGATAAAACTTAGTTGCGTATTAAGACGTAATGTTCTTGTGAATTGTCACGCACTCCAATTTGAATGTTCTTGATATTATTTCGCACTGTTATCTGATTGTGTAAAAGTAACACTTTCAATAATTTTTGTTCGTGTGTTGTTGTTTTGAGCCTTGTGCATGTTGTTATCTGCATTGAGAATATAAACTACGCGATAACACTTTATCGTGATTGGCTAAGGAAGTGTTTATACGCTTCGTGAGATTGTTAATCATTCGAACGGAAGTGTGGGTGTAAGTATATAGTGGTGTTTAAAAAATAGATATAACGGAATGGATAAAGAATGTGCTACCTGCTGAGCTTAAAATCGATTTGTTTTAGGTTTGGAAACTGCAGATATTCTTGATTGAAATCAACTATGCTAGTTTATTTTTATGGGCGGTCAAGTCAATGGAAATTATCCACCGAAGCGAGACGTTTACACCACGTGGGATTTTGTTTCCTGTCAATATATTTTTTAATAATGGACCTAGTAGTTTGACTTACTTAAGATGTTTTGGTTTCATGAGTTTTAACCCTAAAAACAAAATTTGCAGGCAATTAGAACGTAACACATACAAATTGACAAAGCGTCGCATAAATACCGGAAATCATAAACATTTTTGTGCCGTTGGACTTGATTCTATTTAACGATATTTTTCGATTTTTATTTTGACCATAAACAAAATTTACCAATAGATTTTATCATTTTTGGGAGATTCGGGACGTGTTTTATTCTCTTTAATGGAAAAAAGGAGTTAAAGTTTATGTCTTTTTTAGTCTTTAAGGAGCTAGTTAACGCTTTCATTAATAGATTTAAACCTGCAGCGTGATGTACCCTTTTGATGAAATCGTAAGGTGACCATTCAAATGACCGCTATGGAAGAGTATTTACCTGTGAAACTGTTTATTATGCTGTACAAGGTAGTTCTAACTTTTAAGTTTGTGCATGAAATCATTAAGTGTGACCATTCAAAAGAAAGCTATTGAACAGTACTTTCCTGTGGTGCTGTTTACTATGCTGTACAAGGTGGTTCAAACTTTTGACTCTGTGGTTGGAATCAGTGTGACCATTCCGATGAAAACTATTCAGCAGTACTTTCTTAATGTGCCTTGATAATTCTTTACAAAAACAAGGAATGTCATTTCTTTTTGCGTTTTTACGGCTACAAAAGCAGACCAGTTTTTAACCCTTTCAATCCCAAAGTCAAAATGAAGATATGAAATGTAGAAATTGTTCTATTTTTTAGTCTGTCGACGAAACCCTATGGTGCGTGACCATTTAAATGAAACCTCTTTGGCAGTGATACCATTTGTTTTTCAATATTTTACAAAATGAATTTTTTTTCTTGAATTTCGAGATTTGGCACTCTTCGGATGATTTAAAGGGTAAATGAGCCTGATGTGCCCTAACTGGTGATTCGGTCAGGGGCCCATAACGTAATGGTGTAAGACCATTCACCCGTGTAATTCACCTGTTGATACTGAACGATCATGTTTTCAGAATATCAATAAACCTATTTTTAACGCATCTTTTTGTTTTTGAATAGCAAAAAGATCTTGTAATCTGCATATTTAGTATCATTTTGGAATTAAGGAATAATGCACTCATTCTAACGTGTACGAAGTGCATAAACAGATGACAGACGGAAATGCGTCATTAAAAACGCACGATGCTTTGTTCTCAAGCCTCTTAGCGGAAGTACTGGACAATGATGTCGGAAATGATCACCATGCCTCCATTGCTGCAAAACTGATTACAGAATTATACAAATAGATGTTTTGAGGTCTGGGGGTGTTGCTAAGAGCTTCATAAAGCAAAATATTAAGTACTTGTCATGCACCTCGAAAGTTCTGCAATGTTCGCTAATGATACTTTGTAAGTTGTGTTTGTATATAAGTTTGGTTACTCTAATCCGGGTCAGAAACGCGACTGAGGTGAAGTTTACCACGGAATTTCTATTGCGTTTTTGGCTTGACCACGTGAGCTCAGGTAAGTAAATATTTCCTGCTCCAGACAGTATTAAGTTTACCATTTGATGCTCTTTGATATTATGAAAGTAAAAACAAAGCAAAACGAATATTATTAGAAATATCTATTAACCTTTTTCTTGTGGGAAAAAACGTTCTGCGGTGCAAATTCGTCATTGTGGAATCCAATTTTAAAAAGAGATATACGTAAACAACACATATATAAAGTCGCAAATATTGTTATCAAATGCGATACAAAGTTTCTATTTAATCCGTAATTTTATGCGATTTTCTATGGATCAGGAAAAGCGAACATAATTAACATTAAAAAATCAAATGTTTTAAGCTTGTTTTATGAAATCTTTGATCTGAAGCAGTAATATACATTGCATATATCGAGCGCAACGTAGTCATAATACAATACAATACAATAAACGAAACTGCTAATATCTTTGAGAAAGTATAAGGCAAAATAACAAGTTCAATTAAGTTGAAACAAGTTGAAAGTTCAAGTCAAATAAGTTGATAGCAAATGCCAGTAACTGAACCAACACAATTAATTTAAGGCCCGGACACGCGGTGCAACTCAGTTTTCTTGCAACGTTGCGCCCAACCGTTGCATGCAGCCAGGTAGAATCGTCAATCGAGTTCTACTTTTGCGACGTTGCGAGCTGAGGGACAAATTGCATCGTCGGTGACACTCCCAAAAAATCGTTTTGCGCGCAACGTTACAAGAAACGTTGCACTGTGTGTCCGGACCTTTAGTCGTAATAAATTTGTTTCCCTTTCTTATTAACTGATTTCAAAGTGGCCTTACACTACGCCTGCCGTGAAATGTAACAAGTTAGACTGCAAGAAATGCACAAAAAGGGTACCAGCGCTCAGGAGAGATCAGGACAAACCTCTTGTGAAGTGCATGTTTGCACAGATACTCATTAAAGTAAAAACAAGCAGCTCAGTAGGTTTAGTTTTCATTTTAATGGCTTTATCATAAGCCGAAGGCTTAAACTGAGTTAGAATTACTTGTTTAGCATAATAAACTGAGCACCAGAAGAAAATACTTTAATAAAAGCTTGCATTTAAATGGTCACACTGTTAGATTTCATCTACAGACTCAAAAGTTAGAGTCACCTTCTACAGCATAATAAACAGCATCACAGCAAAGTACTGCTAAAACTGGCTTGCGTTTAAATGATCACACTTTAGGATTTTATCCGCAGACTTAAACGTTAGAACCACCTTGTACAGTATAAAAGAACATCCCAGGAAAGTACTGATTAAAAAGCTTACATTTAAATGGTCAAACTTTAGGATTTCATTCACACACTCAAAAGTTAGAACCACCTTGTACAGCATAATAAACAGCACCAAAAGAACGTACTGCTCAATAGCTTTTTGAATGGTCGCACTTTATGATTCAGTCATCAACAGACTCAAAAGTTAGAGCCATCTTGTACAGCATAATAAACAGTACGGTAACCACGGGAAAGTACTGCTCAATAGCTTTCATTTGAATGGTCACACTTTAGGTTTTCATTTACACACTCAAAAGTTAGAACCACCTTGTACAGTGTAATAAACAGCACCACAAGAACGTACTGCTCAGTAGCTTTCATTTGAATGGTCACACTTTAGGATTTCATCCACAGACTAAAACGTTAGGGAACCACATTGTACAGCATAATAAACAGTACCACAGGATAGTACTGCTTGATAGCTTTCATTTAAATGGTCACACTTCAGGATTTCATCAACAGACTCAAACGTTAGAACCACCTTGTACAGCATAATAAACAGTACCACAGGAATGTACTGCTCAATAGCTTTCATTTGAATGGTCACACTTTAGAATTTCATCTTAACAATCAAACGTTAGCACCACCTTGTACAGCATAATAAACAGCACCAAAGGAAAGTACTGCTCAATAGCTTTCATTTGAATGGTCACCCGGCTTTAGGATTTCATCCACAGACTCAAAAATATTAGAACAATCTTGTACAGCATAATAAACAGCACCACAAGAACGTACTGCTCAGTAGATTTCATGGTAACACTCTAGAATTTCATCCTCCGACTTAAACGTTCGAACCACCTTGTACAGCATAATAAACAGTACCTCAGGACTGTGATGCTCAATAGCTTTCATTTGAATGGTCACAATTTACACACTCAAAAGATTCAAAACACTCAAAACACTCCTTTACACACTCAAAACACTCCTTACACACTCAAACGTTAGAACCACCTTGTACAGCATAATAAACAGCACCACAAGAACGTGAGCTTTCATTTGAATGGTAACACTTTAGAATTTCATCCACAGACTAAAACGTTAGAACCACCTTATACAGCATAATAAACAGTACCTCAGGGAATGTGATGCTCAATAGCTTTCATTTGAAAAGTCACATGCACTATAGGATTTCACATTAACAGTTAAACGTTAGAACCACCTTGTACAGCATGATAAACAGCACCACAGGAAAGTACTGCTCAATAACTTTCATTTGAATGGTCACACTTTAGGATTTCATCCACAAACCTAAAGGTATTAGAATCACTTTGTACACTGCATAATAAACAGCACCACAAGAACGTACTGCTCAGTAGCTTTCATTTGAATGGTCGCACTTTAGGATTTCATCCAGACTAAAACGTTAGAACCACCTTGTACAGCATAATAAACAGTACCTCAGGAATGTGATGCTCAATAGCTTTCATTTAAATAGTCACATGCACTTTAGGATTTCATCTTAACAGTCAAAAGTTAGAACCACCTTGTACAGCATGATAAACAGCACCACAGGAAAGTCCCGGGGGGGGGGGGGGGGGGGGGGGGGGTACTCCCTATAATGGGCTATACGGGGATGCTCCGCTCGAAAGGGGTACCTTTTTGAGGCTGGAGGTATATGAAAGGGTAGGGATTTCACGAGTTGAAGTATATGAAAGGGTAGGGATTTCACGAAGAATAGGAAAGGGCAGCGCAAACACGAGTTGAAGTATAAAAAAGGTAGGGAAAACCGCCATCTAAGTATTATAAAAAGCGCCTTTCAAAATATATCAAACAGACGCACATAAAGGTTACATGAAAGGGGTACCATTTTCAATGAATGGTATATGAAAGGGGTACCATTTTCAATGAAAGGTACACATTTATTATAAAACCTGGCGTGATTGAAAACTGCTCTATTCAACTGCTACAGTGCTGCTTGAGTCTGAAAGCTGCGACTGTTTCGGAGGTCTATCAACTACTTTGTTCTCTAGCCACACGCAGACCGAATAAAGTTATAAATTTAAAATAATAAAGATTCTGAACATGTTTAGTTTTTTGTACTATTAAACTTTTAAAAGGATGGTCTAGAAAGGGTCTGCAGACATCATCTTAAACATAGCTAAGCTAAGTTAATGGCGGCAAGTGAACTGAAAGCTAAAGTCATACGTTTCATCCCATATCAACATATAGTTCAACATCTACAATTTGCGCAGCGAAACTCTTTTATATAAATTGTATATAAAAACACATCATGAAACTTACTTTATTGTTTGATACGTATCTGCTGGACAAACTATTCCAGCGAGCTAAGTCCAATGGAAAACTAGGATCTGCTGAACAATAATGTCAAACGATAAATTGAGTATCTCAATTCAAGTCAAATTAAGAAGAATGAAAAACGAACTCAAAGAACACAAACATGTTTTGAAAATGAAATAGAAAACAAATTGAAATTTAGGAACAGCTAGTAGCTTAGTGATATGAGTTGCAACTTGAGTCAAAAATTATTTGGCTGAACAAATAGTATAGAAAAGATGAAGTTGTTAAGTACCTAACTTCAAATTCTGAAACTTAAGTCACTGAAGATGTATTTCGATAAATTGAAACTCACCGAATTAGAGCAACAAAGTTTTCTAACAAGGATGGTTTCACTAAAACATATCGATTCTGAAGACCTTGATGATCTATTTCGTATACGAGGACCAGTTAATTCTGTAAGACAATCTTTCAACAACAAATTCGGTTAATTTCCTAAGTTTAGGAAATTAAAACTTTTCTTGTACTTGAAATGTGCAGAAGTAAACTGAATCCGAACAGATCAAACCGGCCGAGTTTAAATTTACAACAGCTGGCCTTGGAAAAGTAAAAAAATACTTAGCTTTATTTTCGGACAGAGATCATGGTCAAGTCTGCCCAGCCGAATGTTCCATAATATACTGCACATGCTTAACTACTGCACCTGCACCTAAATACGTCAGTTTGCATCCAGCTATGCGAGCTAGCTAAGTTGCACAAAATGATACTGCTTAGTTTTTGTCAACTGATTTACCTGTTTGATTCGTCCATCAAGCAAAAACTGGTGATTAAGAAATGAATCTCCGGTAACTCCATAATCTTGAGGGTATAAACGTTGGTGGCCTTTGAGAATAAACTGAAGTAACAGCCGACGAAAATGGAAGTTCTTTCCGAGCTTCCCAAGTTGTCCAAAGGTTTCTTATGAGCACCCGGCCACATATCTTTATACTTGTCACTTTTGCTGCCGCTTGTCGAGCACACACGCTAATACAGAAAAAGGTTCTGAGATTCTAAATTTATTTTGTAATATGTCAATCCACGGCCTCTATTGACCTTAATACAATTTTTAGTTCCTTCCGTTAAAACAAATAACCTCCAATTTCTGGTTCCTTCCGTTAGAAATGTTAAGACTTAATTAGCCTCTTTGGACTAAAGAATGATTTCGTGTTTTGGTAACCTTTTTTTTAAAATCTTTATTGATTAACGTACACCACATTTACACTAAAATCGTTACACACACACACAAAAAAAAAGTCATAAAAGAAAATGAACGTAGAGGAAGATTAAGCATTGGAAAAAATATTACAAGAAGGAAAAAAATTAATGTTACAACTTAAAAATTACACGTTCAATTGCTTGCTTATATAATATATAAGAAAATTATATACAGTATATCCAGTGCATACAACTGATACTTTTAACTAAGATTAACTAAGAAGACTTATAAACACATTGTTAACTAGATTAATATTAGACAAAAGGGAGAAGCAATTGCCCTTATTTTAGATTGTGATGGATTAAAGATATTTCTCAATACTGAGCCTGAGATTCAACTTTCCAATAAATTCTTCAAAATTACACGTTTTGGATTGAAGTTTCTGACAATATATATAGTATTTAGCAAACAATAAGCAAAAATTGAGCTTTAAAAATTTTCGGTTGTTACCCGTACCGTCTACTATTCCTTACCTTACCATGGTAACCTTGTGTCCCAGGATATGGGGACCATCAAATTTACACCGGCGGGGGCATGAAACCAGGAACTGGAAGCCTCCATTCCCCCCTCCCCTCCCCCCCATCGAATTTAATTAACTTGGTTGTGCCAACTGTAAAACTATGCCGTATTTCTACTTTCTTCAAACCGGTTTGTTCTAGTCTGAATAGGGAGGAAAACAAAAACATTTCAGTTTTAATCAGTTTTTTTTAGCATGAGCCGACACATCATGGTACAGATACAGATAATTCGAGTCATGCCTAGCTGTTTTAAGATGACCAATCTAAACTGGTTGTTTCGGTAATTTGACGACATACAACAAGCAATATGCATGGCCGAGAGCGATGATGATAGGCGACTATATTCGCCGGTTCATGAGTACTCCACCACGATGATAAATTCAGTACTCAGGTAAATTAAGGCAAGGGCCTCTAGTTTTAACGCCCAAAAGCTACGGGGGTAGTCTATCTCAAAAGGCTTTAGTCATGAGAACTCAATACTTTGACACACACGTCAATCGGAAGTGGTCGTTTTTGTTCAGTGGTGCATACGTTTTTTATTCCTCGCCAAAGGCGTGAAAGTTGAAAAGCTCTGACTTATGATAGGCTCGATTTTTAGCCGTTTGAGGGAGTCCGGTTTAGTTCGGTTTTCGGATCGACCTCCCAACAACGTGGTGTGCGCGAAGGAACGCGGGCGCACAAAACGGCTGGAAATTCGAGCCTAGACTTATGACCGATCTGTGTCTCATTATGTGCCTCTTATTTTACCACTCTAAAAGTACCTGCGGTTTTCCTGGGAAGCTGTGGCTTACCACTATGTTGGTATGCAAAAATTTCGTGCAGGTGCCTACACGTATTCTTGGTTTTCACTTACGTCATATCAAAATTCAGAAGCATTAAACAATAGATTTCTATTCCAAAATGTTTATGAAATTGTAGAGAGTTTAAAACTACACATCTTGGCCAAATTTTGAAGCGCAAAAGCATATCGTTCAAGAGTTATAGGCGAACGAGCATTAGACATTTTTAGTAAGAAATGTATGGAGCGGCCATCTTGGTGCCCCACTTAGGGACACCAACATGGCGGCCAAAAATTCAAAGTCTTAATTACACCAAAAATCTCATCACAAAATATTGTATTCACTATAAGTGCCATTTAATCGGCTTATAAACATCTAAAATGCAAAAATAACTTTCAACTGGTTCAATTTTGTCTATTTTCGCGGCTTATCTGAAATAGCGTGACGAATTGCGTGACACATTTAAAACCTTTGTAAATCGGAAGCAAAGCATCGTTAAAACCTGAAACTTTTTGTGAAAGATTTTTACACTGGTTTCCACATACCATGTTAGAAACAGCTTTGTAGGACGTATACTTTAGATTTTGAAAACCAAGAATAGCCCCTGCATCATCAAGTTACATTAAAACTTATAAACTACGCATTGGAGAGGGCTTAGCTTCTTTCACCTTGAGATCTTCATTGAGCTTCCGACTTACAAAAAACCTATCTTTTTCAGGTAAAGGAAATTAAAATGAAATCAAAAGAGCTACAAAGTCAGCCCAAGAACACATCGATGCGGACCAATTCTGAATGTGATGGCAGCCAACGAAATGTTCTTTCCAGTGGTAATCAGGCTGACCGCGGCCATCAACAAGAAAAGGTATCAGCGTCAGGTGCAGAAACCTGTCTTGAAGACGGCAGCAATAGTTGGCCCATGAAGCGAACAACGCGTTTTTCTTTTGATTTATCTCTTGAGCAGTCCGCAGAGGACCCAGATAAAAACTTTGTGGACGCACTGTTTGAAGGTACCTGGCGTCCAGCTATCCCAAGTGTGTCTTCAGAAAGCATTGATTCAGAGATATCATCCACTAGCCTGGATCCCGTAACAAGTCTCGAGGATGTCTTTGATGACTTTGTTGACAGTGTCCTTGATGAAATGGATACTTTTGAACCCACATCTTATTCATCCTTTAGTGCTCCCGCAGGGATACCAATGCCAACAAGCGGGCCTTTTATAACGCCCTCTACTCTTCGTATAGATGAAAACCAGTCACACGGGTATAATAGCCTGTATCAGCTACCCAATGCTAGTGTCACGGGCCATTCGTTCGACAATTCATTTCAAGGCTTTAACTTTGGGCTCAGTAGAGGTCTGCAAAATCCTTCACGTGGCTTGATCACAGCAATGAGAAGGCTTTGTGATTTGTTTTCTAAACCAAGGTCAGACCATTTGGATTCCGTTTTTGTGCGCCTTCTTAACAACGCCTTAAAAGAAATGGAAGACGCCGCCGAGCCTCAACACAAACGACTCAGAAAGAAGGTCGGAGAGAGCCATACTGTTCCCAAAAGAAAGAGAATAAGGCCAAGAAAGTCTACATTGGATGGAAAAACCTCTTCACAGCCAATTAACATTGGTCCAAGACGTACCCTTCCAAGTCAATCCAGGGCTATTTCCAAAGGTGAGAGCACTTATACCGAGACTGTAGATTTGACAAGTGTAGAGGACAACAAGAGAGAGAATTGCCAACAGAAACAAGATAGACACGTGACACGTGAGTCTTTCATTGCTCTGGAGGATACCATGTCAGATTTCATGGGTAGTTTATTTCATTAAATATCTGTTTCTGCCAAAGTTCGAAAAAAAAAATAATAAGACGTTGTCACCCTTCTCCTTCGTACTGCCATTCTTAACTTGGTAAAGATGTTAGGTACATCTAAATGTCGCATCGCTATATACAATTTTTGTATTTTTACCGAACTTTTCAGAACCGTCATTCGTTCAATAAGTTTCATTTAGCCTTCGTGGTCGGCAGTGCGCGGAAAAAAGAAAAATATATTATTTTTTGTCTCCCTTTCGGCTTATTGCGCTTGCCGCGCGGAATTAAGGGTCTGTTTACATGAGAGTTTTCGTTCTGGAATAACTTTCGACCCGGGATGAGTTCAACTTGGCATCTGGTCATTTCCGTTTTGCCGTACATGGTTTAATCCCAGGATGAGTTCATCCTGGGATGATTGCATCCCTGTTCTAAGCACCGGGATGAAACGCGACGAAAAATTCCATTTAAGCAGTCTTCCCCGGATGAAAGTTCCATCAGCCATTTTTGTTACGATATAAAGATAGATTTCACCAGTTGATGAAAGTTAGCACTTAGCTAAGTTTAAAGCTTCTGTTGAACTAATTTCTTACAATATGTCCAATTCCAAGACTAATTTATCGGAAAGAGTTGTCTTGTGTCGTTTACGCTCGGCTGTTATCAACACTCACTTCGTCTCGGGCGAGGTGACTTTCGTCCCGGGATCACGGGATGAAACCACTCATGTAAACAAATTTATGTCATCCACCGACGACACTCATCCCGGGACGAAACTCATCTCGGCTTTTATGTAAAAGGGCCTTAATAGATGCAGTATGTGTTAAAGTGCACCTAAACCCTAATGTTTTTTTCTTATAATTGACTCAATGTACGTTGAAAAGTCGAATAGTGAAATATTTCATGTTTTTAACGTCGCGTTAGTGAGTTCTAGAGATTTGAATTTACAAAATGCTAATTAGATGACGTCAAATGCAGACTTTACCATTATTTCTACTTCAATTTACAATACGCAATTCACAGCTTAAGGATAATAAATTTAAGAAATACTAATAAAAACTGTTTATAGTCAATTGATTTGTAAAAAAAATATTACTTGGACGTGGAAACAAGTAGTCTGACGCATTTGACGTCATCTAATTATCATTTAGTAAATTCAAATCTCTATAACTCACTAACGCGACGTTAAAAACAAGAAATATTTCACTATTCGACTTTTCAAACGTACATTGAGTTGATTAAAAGAAAAAAAAATTAGGGTTTAGGTGAACTTTAAGGTGGCTCACAACAGTTTCTAGAAATTTCCAGTACGTACACTTTGATGAATCAACATTACCACTCTTTATCAGTTGATGCGACAATAGTGGTGTCAAACAAATGCCCAGTCTTTGTTTAAATGAGATTTGGTCATTTTCATGACGTAACAGATTACCATAGTAACAGAATAACCTGTTAAAGACACCCTTTATTTTAGCTTTAAAAGCTTATAACTCACAAATGAGCCCATATTTAATTATTTAATTATATTTAATTATCGAATTGAAATTAGCATGTTAAGATACAACGTTTTGCAAAGTTTAATAAAATGACGAGAAGAGGTTCAGAGCCACCTTAAATTTTCGATAAGTTAAAGGTGGTTGTGAATCCCCTCCCAAATTTTTTTTAAAGTTTGCAAAAAGTTGTATATAAACATGCTTTTTCTAATTCGATAATAAAATATGGGGTTCACCGAGCTAGTTTGTGAGTTATAAACACTTTTAAGTTAAAAATTAAGGGTGTTTTAAGAGATTATACTGTTGTTATGGTAACCTATTACTTCATAAAAAAGAACAAAACTTGTTCACCAATGACTGGGCATGCGCATTTGTTTGATACTATTATTATAGCGTCAAGTTAAAGAATGGTAGCATTGATCCATCAAAGTATAAATAAATCAAAGGTTTGATTCCTGCTGTTATCAACCTCCAGGAAATAGTTGGTCCTTGTGGCCCGGGGTGGGAATTTAACAAGTAGTCGGTGTCCTGGGTGTACGGTGAGTATGACTAGTTAATGTCCCTGAGATGGGGAAATTACCTCTTTCTGTATGTCCGGTGATGAGAATGTCAATAGAGCGCTTTTCAATTGAGTGTCGAAAGTAATCTCGCAATTGCTTTGGTTTTGCATCGCTTCGTGATTGGCTAAAAATCGCTTCGTGATTGGCTAAAAAATCTCGCGCCACTTTATTAACCAATCAGAAGTAAAACCAAAACCAATCGTGACTTGCTCGCACGCGTTTTCCCGCGCTTGGCGCCGGCTACATGTGTTTGCTTCGAGTTCTGATTGGTTCATCAGATTGTCTGCGTTTTATAATTTGTACGCCCGTGTTTTCCCTGAACGTCTCGTTCAGGTGTGCACGCGCCTGTGTAACTGTAAGTGTGTGTATGTATATATTATGCGTAATTATGTGTATATATTATGTGTAATTATGTGTATATATTATGCGTAATTATGTGTATATATTATGTGTAATTATGTGTATATATTATGCGTAATTATGTGTATATATTATGTGTAAACTTTTATATCAATGTTGCTGTGAACAACAAAATAAAAAAAGTCATTTCTAAAAACTAAACATGTACATTTCTAACGGAAAATCCAAATAACATCAAAAGAACCTTTTTTGAATGTTAAATTTCAACAGATGATGATTTCCTTTAGACCTGGAACGTGTAAATGTGTATAATTTTTAATAAACTGTAATTAGAAAAAAAAAGATTGTCTGCAAATTCTGTGATTGGTCGAGTAATTACTTTGGTTTTGGTTTTACGACACTCAATTGAAAACCTCTCTATAGGATGCCATGAATTAATCCCTGGAATTGTACTTGCATGGGGGAGGTTTGGTAACATTAGGAAATTATAGCATTGCGCTAATGTCTTTAATACTACACCTTGTTGTCTTTCGAAGCACTGACAATTTTTAGACATGCATAGTTAGATCCAAACTTACGACGTACTGTGACACAAACGGTGTATATATATCCTAACTGTAAAGTCAGCCTTGCTTCATGTAGTCGTTTTTTATTTATATATAATTTGCTGACTAGATCCACCAGCATCCGGAGCCTCTGTATTGTCAGTTTGACCTTTGTATATTTTTACAAAGTGTTCAAAAGTTCATTGCCATGTACAAAAAAACGCATAAATGTATATAGAAATAATATGAGCAAAAATAAAAATCAATTTTTGTGAAATGTTTTTTTTTTTGGCTGTTTAATATTTTTTCATTGTATTTTTTAATAATTACTTGATTTGCATTTACCAATTAAAGTAAAGAGTACATATAAGACAAGACTAATACTTCAGAATACGTTGCCTTTTTAATTCTTTATTCTTACCTTTAGAATTTTCGTCATTGCATTGTTTTGTTGACGTGTTTACTTGTTTACTAAAATTCCATACTTAGAGGATACGCTTCCAGCACACATGTCAACCGTTAGTCTTCTACGCAGCCGTTATAAGGAGGAGCGTTGCGTGACGAGCCCTAATAACGGCTGCGTAGGAGACTAGTCAACCATATACCCTATGTATGGATTCACTGTTATTTATCGATGGACCGGTCGCATTACGTTGTTTGAAAATTTAATTAATAATAATAATAGGATTGAGCGGAGTCCAATAATATTCGTTCTGTAATCATCACAGGCGGAGTGATTAACAAAATCGGACGACCGCGTAGCGGGAGTCCGATTTCTTAATCACGAGTATGATTACAGGCAGAATTAGATCACACGAAGTTCTATTATTAATTGATCATAATTCTAACTATTACAATTTCCGATAACCAATTAACAGGAAAAAAAATGAGAAGAATTTCTAGAGAATAGCTTGAAGAAAGGCTCTTTATTAATCGAAAGCGTTGACACAATTTCATCACTGTAAAACTTGCATTGAAATATAATCATGTGACTGGTGACGTTCATAACGGATTGGCTCATGAAACTGTACGATTACATTGTCCGATTACAACAAACCGTCCGATTACATTGTCCGATTACAACTTTGCAAGTAAGTTAGAGGAAAATACAGAGGTTTATGAACTAATCACATTTTAGGAAATTGTAATAGTAGTTATGATATTGGGCGGGAGTAGGGGTAGGCCTGTCCCGATTGTGCTCGTAAAAGGCTGAAAAGTTGCTCCCTAGAATGCCAAAAAGGGGCTAAAAAATTGCCAAAAATCCAAAGAGTTGCTACCTAAATTTCGAAAGTTGCTACGTAAATTTCATGATATTTTCTAAAAACGTTAATTAAAGCTTTATTTTATGTTTTTCTTGAATAATTGCTAATATCGGTTAAGAAAAATAGCTTAAAACTTTAAGCTTTAAAGAGTTCCTCGCAAATTAGGCGCATTTTAAGGATCGAAATTATGGAAAAAAACTTATGGTTCATTTGACGTCTTATCAAGTGGCAGGTTATCTCGTAAACATCAATAAATTCGCTTAAATTGAAATTTTCTATCAAATTGTTCACTTTTTCGTGCTTCATAATTTGCTCAAAAGTTGCTCAGAAAGGCGAAATTTGCTCGAGGTTGCTAGAACTGCAAAAAGTAAGTTGCTTCAAACGCCAAAAGTTGCTCAAAAGTTGCCGAGCACAATCGGAACAGGCCTAGACTAAGGGGGAGGGGGGCAGAGGTACACGTGAGAGGGTGATCGCTTCATTGCTTATAACAGTGACCTGCACCAGAAGAAGCAGGCACCGATCTGCTGCAAGTTAACGGATCAGTTAATTAAACTAGTTAACGTCATCATTGTTTAAAGGAGGCAATGTCCTGGTGATTTAGCTTGTTTTTAGACAAAACTATTAAATATTTCAATAAGTACCTTTGCTTAATATACATAAATACTTTCAAAACAAAGCAAAATATCAAGTGATTTCTCAAAGGAAGAACTAACCATAATCACTCTATAGGCAATTTTTCTAACACAGAAGGAAACAACTTGGCCAATGCCTTCAAGTTGCAGTTCATTTCTATCCTAGCCATGCGCATTCAATACTAGGTTCAATGTAATAGTGTAGTAATAAAACTGTCCCTTTTCAGGGTCATAGCCAGACGAAAATTCTCACTGAGGCAATACAGAAAAAAAACCACTTCTTCCATCTTTTTATGCATAGCCTCTTACAAGCCTCTTGCAAGCCTCTTATAATATTCAAAATATTATTTTTACCGAGGCAAGTGCCTCGGTTCCCCTCACTGTGCTAGCTACGGTCTTGCTTTTTCTAGGTTTCCAATGATACAAATTTGTTTCCCCGCTTGTCATAGTGAACTAAAATTTAAGGACAAACTTATTCTTACAGTTGCAGTTATGATTAAAACTGAACATGCCCGTTCTCCTCTAAACAGTTTGCATTAATGTCAAACAGAATTTTGAGGTAAAGTACAAGCTGTTATTATCATCCCGTATTTAAGGATCAGTTTGCCTTTTCTTAGTTTACCATTTTTCTTATCTAATAGGCCATTTCCGAGTTGCCTTTAGCCTCTCTATCAAAGCGAGGCTAGGTGCGAAACCTTTCATATGCAAATAAAACTTATTTGCATGTGAATGAAAACTCATTTTCATATAAAAGGTTTCGCAGCTAGCCTCGCTTTGATAGAGAGGCTAAAAGCAACTCGGAAATGGCCTATTCTACTCAAGTTTAATCCACGAGGCTATTGCATTTTTAATGAGCTAAGCTAGATCTCGGTTGCTGCTGCGCTTTTTATCTGATATACTTTATTACTATATATGAAGTCTTAAACTACTCTGGTACTGCAGTGACCTCCGTTTAAGTCGGACATCTTCGGGACAAGCTCTAGCTGTCCGCCTTAAAGAAATGTCCACCTTATAGAGATTTTAGTTACAGACGAACAAGTAAAATACGGCCAGAACCAGCAAATAATTGATGATCATCGTAGAGAGGTGTCCGCCTTACAGAGCTGTCCGCCTTACAGAGGTATCCGTCTTACAGGGGTGTCCGCCTTATAGGGGTGTCCGCCTTTCAGGGGTGTCCGCCTTACAGAGGTGTCCGCCTTACAGGGGTGACCGCCTTACAGGGGTGTCCACCTTACAGGAATTTCCGTCTTAAGAGAGTTTACTGTAAAACAGTAAAAACTCACCCAAGTAATTCGTCAACGAAATCAAACAACATAATATCCTGATCAAAACCGAATTCATCAGTTATGACGTCGCCATAAAAATCAAGGTTAGAGTTAAACTTCGTCTTATAAGGAAGCATCGTCGATGATGCCGACACTGCTGTCATTGGCAAATGCCATGCTGTTACCGCTGAGCCTGCTGATGTTACTGGTGATGATGAGGTGGGCGGTGTTGGCGGTGTTGGTGGTGTAGGTGGTGTTGGTGGTGTTGACGACTGCATTGGTAGTAATTGGTTTCCTGCTTTGGGCACGTCGCTTTCACAGTACTCCATTACAAAAGAGGTGTTGATGAGGGGGAGTGGTGTTGGTCTTTTTGGTTCGTCCAGACGATTCAGCGCTGTTAGTTTCATATCTGCGAGCACCTGCTCTAAAAGCGGAATAACATGCAACTCTAGTTGAGACGCCTTTGCCAACTTAGTAACAGTGTTCAAAGCTTGTAAAGCGTTACAAAGCACTTCTAAAGGTGGCTGCGTGACTTGATTGAATGTGTTAATGTCACTATTTAGATTGTTATTGAACTGTAGGGTAGTACCCGGACGCATTTGTTCTTGATGAGGGAAAATGCAGCTGATTGCTGTTTTATCGCGGGGCATCACGGCAGTACACGAAGCCTTTTCTGGAGTCTTTTGATTGCTTTGTACAATATCACTAGTCACAATTTGCTGGCAACAAGAGTAAGCCCCTAGCAAATTATTCTCTTGTTTATTAGCACCAGTAACGACTTTAATAATGCTGATGTCTTCATCGCCAAGATCCTGTGAAGTAAAGGTTTGCCTTGATGAGGTCTTTCTAAGGTTAACAGGAGTGAGTGGAGTGCGGACCAACGCATGGGCATTAGTCATCACTGCTCCTTGTTCCTGGCCGCTTTTTACATTTTTGCAAATGTCGCAGCTCCCGGGTTTTTTCTTGCATGTCTCTAAATGGCTCTTCTGTAATTTCATATTTATACACAACGGAAGAAGGCAGTTTGGATCTAAGCAACCGCGCGGGTGTATAACACCGTCCAAGCTTATTGAACGGTTGAGCAATGCCTGTTGATCTTTTCGTGGTTCAGACATGATAAAGGACGACATCTAAAAAGTAGAAAATAAAAATGTATTGAGAAAAAGAACGGTGGGAATTATTTTAGATTGGCGTGGACATGTCTGATTCATCATCAGCTATTGCAAATGATTCCTCAAGCCAAAAGAACTATGGTACGTGATACAAATGTTAGACTCATACGCAAATCGAAGGTTCAAGTATAATGCAAATCAATTAGACCCATGCGCAGATCGAAGGTTCAATTATGTAATACAGTTGTTAGACCCGTGCGCAGAAGGAAGGTTTAAGTATGTAATACAAATGTTAGACCCGTGCGCAAAAAGAAGGTTCAATTATGTAATACAAATGTTAGACTAATGCGCAGATGGAAGGTTAAAGTTTGTAATACAAATGTTAGACCCGTGCGCAGAAGGAAGGTTCAAGTATGTAATACAAATGTTAGACCCGTGCGCAGATGGAAGGTTCAAGTATGTAATACAAATGTTAGACCCGTGCGCAGATCGAAGGTTCAAGTATGTAATACAAATGTTAGACCCGTGCGCAAAAAGAAGGTTCAAGTATGTAATACAAATGTTAGACCCGTGCGCAGATGGAAGGTTCAAGTATGTAATACAAATGTTAGACCCGTGCGCAGATGGAAGGTTCAAGTATGTAATACAAATGTTAGACCCGTGCGCAGATCGAAGGTTCAAGTATGTAATACAAATGTTAGACTAATGTGCAGAAGGAAGGTTCAAGTATGTAATACAAATGTTAGACCCGTGCGCAGATCGAAGGTTCAAGTATGTAATACAAATGTTAGACTAATGTGCAGATGGAAGGTTCAAGTATTTAATACAAATGTTAGACCCGTGCGCAGAAGGAAGGTTCAATTATGTAATACAAATGTTAGACCTGTGCGCAGAAGGAAGGTTCAATTATGTAATACAAATGTTAGACCCGTGCGCAGATCGAAGGTTCAAGTATGTAATACAAATGTTAGACTCGTGCGCAGATCGAAGGTTCAAGTATGTAATACAAATGTTAGACCCGTGCGCAGATCGAAGGTTCAAGTATGTAATACAAATGTTAGACTCGTGCGCAGATCGAAGGTTTAAGTATGTAATACAAATGTTAGACCCGTGCGCAGATCGAAGGTTCAAGTATGTAATACAAATGTTAGACTAATGTGCAGATGGAAGGTTCAAGTATGTAATACAAATGTTAGACCCGTGCGCAGATGGAAGGTTCAAGTATGTAATACAAATGTTAGACCCATGCGCAGATGGAAGGTTCAAGTATGTAATACAAATGTTAGACCCGTGCGAAGATGGAAGGTTCAAGTATGTAATACAAATGTAAGACCCGTGCGCAGATCGAAGGTTCAAGTTTGTAATACAAATGTTAGATCCGTGCGCAGATCGAAGGTTCAAGTATGTAATACAAATGTTAGACCCGTGCGCAGATGGAAGGTTCAAGTATGTAATACAAATGTTAGACCCGTGCGCAGATCGAAGGTTCAAGTTTGTAATACAAATGTTAGACCCGTGCGCAGATCGAAGGTTCAAGTATGTAATACAAATGTTAGACCCGTGCGCAGATCGAAGGTTCAAGTTTGTAATACAAATGTTAGACCCGTGCGCAGATCGAAGGTTCAAGTATGTAATACAAAAGTTAGACCCGTGCGCAGATCGAAGGTTCAAGTATGTAATACAAATGTTAGACCCGTGCGCAGATGGAAGGTTCAAGTATGTAATACAAATGTTAGACCCGTGCGCAGATCGAAGGTTCAAGTTTGTAATACAAATGTTAGACCCGTGCGCAGATCGAAGGTTCAAGTTTGTAATACAAATGTTAGACCCGTGCGCAGATCGAAGGTTCAAGTATGTAATACAAATGTTAGACCCGTGCGCAGAAGGAAGGTTCAAGTATGTAATACAAATGTTAGACTCGTGCGTAGATCGAAGGTTCAAGTTTGTAATACAAATGTTAGACCCGTGCGCAGATCGAAGGTTCAAGTATGTAATACAAATGTTAGACCCGTGCGCAGAAGGAAGGTTCAAGTATGTAATACAAAAGTTAGACCCGTGCGCAGATCGAAGGTTCAAGTATGTAATACAAATGTTAGACCCGTGCGCAGATGGAAGGTTCAAGTATGTAATACAAATGTTAGACCCGTGCGCAGATCGAAGGTTCAAGTTTGTAATACAAATGTTAGACCCGTGCGCAGATCGAAGGTTCAAGTTTGTAATACAAATGTTAGACCCGTGCGCAGATCGAAGGTTCAAGTATGTAATACAAATATTAGACCCGTGCGCAGAAGGAAGGTTCAAGTATGTAATACAAATGTTAGACTCGTGCGTAGATCGAAGGTTCAAGTATTTAATACAAATGTTAGACTCATGCGCAGATGGAAGGTTCAAGTATTTAATACAAATGTAAGATTTGTGCTCAGATCGAAGGTTCAAGTATGTAATACAAATGTTAGATTTGTGCGCAAATGGAAGGTTCAAGTATGTAATACAAATGTCAGGCCTGTGCGCAGATCGAAAGTTCAAGTTTGTAACACAAATATTAGACTAATACGCAGATGGCAGGTTCAAGCATTAAATACAAATGTTAGACTCGTGCGCAGATGGAAGGTTCAAGTATGTAATTCAAATGTTAGACTCGTGCGCAGATGGATGGTTTTAGTATGTAATACAAATGTTAGATCCGTGCGCATATCGAAGGGTCAAGTATTTAATACAAATGTTAGACCCGTGCGCATATCAAAGGTTCAAGTATGTAATGCAAGTGTTAGACTAATGCGCAGATGGAAGGTTCAAGTATGTAATTCAAATGTTAGACTCGTGCGCAGATGGATGGTTTAAGTATGTAATACAAATGTTAGATCCGTGCGCATATCGAAGGGTCAAGTATTTAATACAAATGTTAGACCCGTGCGCATATCAAAGGTTCAAGTATGTAATGCAAGTGTTAGACTCGTGCGCAGATGGAAGGTTCAAGTTTGTAATACAAATGTTAGACTCGTGCGCAGACGGAAGGTTCAAGTACGCAATGTAAATGTTAGACTCGTGCGCAGATCGAAGGTTCAAGTATATAATGCAAATGTTAGACCCGTGCGCAGGTCAAAAGTTCAAGTATGTAATATAAATAATGTTAGACCCGTGCGCAGATTGAAGATTCTATGTTAAATGAAAAGTAGACATGCTGTACGTCATATCCATAAATTTGTTTATGCGGCGAAATAACCTGATAGCTAAATTATTATTAAGTATTACTGGCATCAAAGTAATTAATATTGATTTTAATTAATTTTTAAGTAATTTGCATTCTGTTATCAACGTTAAAATCTTGCGGTTCGACTCGCTTAAAAGCAGCATAAAGATTAAAACTGCACAGCTTATCAGACAAACAGAGGATGGTAAGCCTGTGCACTGGCTTACCATTTTCAAGGCACATGCAAATAGAACAACAACAACAACAATTTATTCTTTGTACAACAATACAAGAGTTGGGTGGTTTGGTTTGTCCTGCTGGAAAGCTAATTGTTGTTGTTGACATGCAAATAGAAAGAAGCGTCGAGTTTTGGCGTTCGACCACCCCGTGTAATGACCTTGTGTTCGACCGCTGTGTTTAATCGCATACGAAGTCGAAAGCACACAAAAAGTTTTTAATCCTAGTTAAACTGCTTGACAGGAGACCGATTGGGGAATAACCTTAGGTTTTGACACGGTGAACTGTGTATAGAAATGATTACAAAATAACCGGTATAACTGGTTTCGTAAAACTATTGTTAGGCTTTATGTGTTATGTTAAACGAATTCTTCCGGGCAAAGAAAATTATATCTATTAATATTCACGAGGTCACAGTAACCTAATGGAATAAAATTTTAAAAAGCAGGAAATGTAAAAGTTACCTTTAAACCAGTCCTGGAATCAAAGATTACCCCTGCGACGTTAGATTATTATGGTTGAAAAAGTACAAGTTACCCATATTTATACTCTTTCCGTTAAGTTTCTATTAAAAGAAAGTTCTATGTTTCTCCGCCAGATTACGCAAAGGGTTTGGAATGTCAACAAAGAATGGGGAAATCAGTCACCATGACAACTGCGACACATAAATATTATTGTTTCAGTTTGCTTTATATTTCAGTTTGTTTCACGTTTCATTCTTCGATCTACTTTTTGTGTAGCAAGAGAACAATTTTCTGTATGCAGTATGTAACATGTTAACCTGAAATTGAAATTATGTTTGGATCAGCGTGAATGTGAACGACCGATGACCGTTTATGCACGTGCATTAAATCATTACGGCCCTAGGACAAAACAATTAAAGTAATGAAATAAAAACTTATTTAAATGATGTAAGAGTAAACATCAGTTGCATCATTTTTCAAATTAATTGGTATTTTCCAAATCACGTACCAGTCCTTGCTAGGTTAGACCTCATAAGCTGTATCTTGAACAATAAAGGGTAGGAGGTTTGGTTAGTCAGTTCAGTCAATGTACAATTAATACTTCATAAATATTTGCATTGTCACGTCGCGGATTAACAGCTTGCGGCTGTAGTATTCACCAATTAGTTACGCGCAACTTATTTTATCGCAACATATGTAGTTGCAATAATAAACGTAAGCTCAACCGGGATAGGTTTTTCGCCAAAACAGGATACCAAAAAAGGAACAAATCCCACCAGATTCCTTTTATGATTGTATCAGAAATCCTGCTTTCTACGGGCGACGTTTGCAAAATTGCGGCGGAGAGGGGGGAGAGAAATCGCGGGAGATTGGGCTAATAACAAATCAAAATTAATCTCGCGTTTCAAAATGCGATAAATTTGTTAATGTCGGTCCAACACTAACGCAAATTTATATAAAGAAGTGTGACGGAGAAAAGCTGGGGCAATTGTTTCAACCAGTTGGGGGAGCTCAAAACCGGAATACCATTTTGTTACCCATCAGACATGTGTACTTGAGTTTTGAATTAGGTATGTAAACGATCGGTTATTGTTCAAGCCATTACGGCTCAGTCTAGGGCAAAACAATAAAAATCATCAAACAAAAACTATTTTAATGATTTAAAAGTACTGCAACAATTCCAACATTCTTCAAGTTAACTTTGGTATTTTGCAACTGCTATCAGCTCACATGGCAGTTCCCGTTACGTTAAGCTCGGTTTTCACTAGCGAAGATGAGCATAACGGCAATATAAAGCATCTAGCTAGCATAATAACAGCGCTTATATCCAGTGAGATCGTTTTCACTTGATGACGCAAATTCTCATGCTTCCACTTATGCTTAAGCTAAATATATGCTTATTTTTATGTCGCTATAGTAAAAACCAGGCTTTAGACGCATTGCATAGGCTGCCTCGTCTCGTATGATCTTAAACAATGAAGCGTGGGAGGTTTGGGTAGTCAGTTCAGTCAAACGAACGAACAAGGAACTTCATATCTGCATTGTCATGTCGATAAACAGCAGGGGAAGGGGAAGGGGAAGGGGGAGAGGAAGGGGAAGGGGACTGGGGGGGAGGGGAAGGGGAAGGGGGAGGGGAAGGGGGAGGTTAGGGTTAGGGTTAGGTTTTGTGTGAAGGATTCGATCCCCAGTGCGCTGCGTTCTCAGGTGGTATATAAATTTACATGTGCATGTTGTAATGCTTGCTATGTCGGTGAAACCACCGCTGAGATATTTTGGCACCACGGTCCGCGAGCATCTACTTTCGAAACGTAATTCCCACATCTACAAACATTTACAGGGTTCACAATCATGTAAGAATTTATGTTCTGTGAGCTGTTTTTCCATTTTGGACTCGGCTTCCACTACTTTCCAACTAAGATTAAAGAAACCCTTCATAATGAATGGGAACGACCCGCGCTCAACAAACAAGTTAAACATGTTAATTTGACACTCTTACTTTAATTTTTCCGTCATTGTTATCATCACTACATTTTGTTTTTCATAGAAGTATCACATATTTCGTTGTATCCCTTTAGGGTTATGTAATATTTTCACAGAGCTATATCTGTATCACGTTATTTGTATTCCGCTAATTCCGTTGTATCCCATATTATGTAATATTCTCACAATTTTGTAATTAGCTATTATTTCTACTTTATAATCTACAATCTAATCTACTTTATAATCAACATTTCTTTGTTATTAACTTAATAAAAACAGTTACTAATTTTGTAAACATCCTGAATTGATGATGGATACTAAAGTATCCGAAACATGTTTTCCAAACTTTTAAAAAACATTGTGTTGTGTTTTTGAAATGTGTAATATCTATACTATTGCTACGAAAGTTAAAGATGTTGTTACATAAAGATCAGAATCTAGCAACAGAAGACAGATATGTCATTTTCAGTGTAATTATAGAACCAGCTAGTCATTTTCCCGCCAAAAAATGATATTTTCGCCCCATATCTTTAATAGTATCTCCACGTGAAAGAAATTCCTACTATTTACACAAGTTAAAGTTGACTCGTGTACTGCCATGACTTAAACTAATATTGTATACATTTAGTGAGTTTGAATGAAGTCTCTAAATAAAATGTAAATAAAATAAAATAATATTATCCTGTTACCGCGTCACAATCAATTTAAGGTCGCGGGGGATACCTATCCATGAATAAATTCATAAGGCAAAATTTTAGCCGAGGTGTCACTTGAAAAACGTTATATCGTAAACGTTTGGATGCTGATTTCGTTAAAATTTAACAGAGATATTGGCGAATAATGGAAGTGTATAAGGATTGTTTTTTATTGAAGAGATCGCGCTTTGCGGCAATGCTGTAAGCGACTAAAGTTATGTTTTTTAAAAACGTGGTTTTGTGTCCAAGTTTGCTCCTCGAGAAGAACACAAAGCAAGTTGATTTCACCACTCACTGATCCGTCAAAACGTCTATTGTGTCATATCTGACTCCGATTTTTTGATTTCAACTTCAATTAAACGTTATTAGCTTTTAAAGGAGTAAAATTGTCTATGTTAGAATTTGAAACCTCATATCTTCCCTTTGAAAGCCTATTTAAAAATTTTGAGTCAGATATGACAATCTACAATACACCTAGTTTACCTCCCCGCAGTTTCAACTCATGAAATTCTCTATCCGCGCTGAATTCTTGGACACAAAATTGCTTGTTTTTACGCTTCCGAAGGCTTCCCGAGCAAACACGAATGCAAAAAATCAGTATATATGTATGGTAATTTTGCTAATTTTAACCCAGGGCCGCTATTGTCAACACTTCATGCAGAAAGAACAATGCGTTGAAAATAGTGTATTTTACCAGACAGCGCTTTGCACGTTCAATTATTGATGCAGAAACATTACGGAGCCTGTTCGTGAATATTTCGCGCATTTTCTGTATCAGCCGTCGCACTTCGTGCATACTCTTTTCATAGATGCATACTGATGAGCGGAACCTGTCCCCCGCGACCTTAACTGACTAAAGTGGAACCGCGTTAATCCGGCCATCACTGGGCCATCGATCACTGCATGAGCCATCAATGGGCTACCAAAATCTGGCTGTATTTACAAGGTTGGTCTCGTGTATTTTTATATTTATTTAGCTTTTCTTCAGGTTAAAAAGTGGCCTTTATTGCGTCGACGAAGGAGACGCTTCCTAATCATGTCGGCTAGGCGGAACGAATCGAGAAAAGTGTCGGTACCAAATCTGCGCCATCTTGAAACGTCACAATAGTATCCAGCATTCTTAGCGCGTCGTCTAGGCTAAGCGGAACGAATCGAGAAAAGTGTCGGTACCAAATCTGCGCCATCTTGAAACGTCACAACAGTATCCAGCATTCTTAGCGCGTCGTCTAGGCTAAGCGGAACGAATCGAGAAAAGTGTCGGTACCTAATCTGCGCCATCTTGAAACGTCACAATAGTATCCAGCATTCCCAGCGCGTGGAAATCCGGCATCATCCTAGGGAGCGGGAGTTCCGATATGTCACATGTAAATAATCTATTTGTCTTGATTTAGTTTCGGATATTTTCCCGATTTTGGAATCGTGCGGCTCAATATTTCAATGCCTAGTAAAAGTACGGAGTGTAAAAATTGGACGAAGGTTCTTCTCCGGACCAAGTAAGTTGTTGGGTCTCTTTGGAATCAAGCAATAAGTTACAGATTTTCCTCGCTACCGTTCTGGTATGTTTTGAATGTTCTATCTTGATTTTGCTATGGTTCTCTGCCTGATTTGGGAAGCTTTCACCTAAATACCGACGTCGTTCTTCGCGATGTTCTACGGTACGGTGCAATTCGCTTATGTCTTGTAGCAACAATTCACTGACCGGCCGCGCCAGGCGAACGCAGATTAACTTTACAGTGCTCGAAATTGCGCCTGTATCGGGCGCATTTGCGACTAAAGATTTCGCAGTTTTGTGACTAAAATTTGTCTAGCTAATAAAGGAATTATATTCAACAGTCTTGTGTCTTACTTGCAACTGGTAGTTGTAATTTTATCCTTAAAATCATGCGAAATTCACGTTGAATGTTGCGTGACTTAAACGTCGATTTCATGCTCCATTAACGCGGTGTCCAAGAACAGGCTTTCTCAGAAATTTCTCATTTCCGGTTCCGGTATTAGTACATTTTACTGAGGAGTATGATTTCAGAATCGGAGAAATAACCGAAATGAAATCAAGACAAATATACTATTTATATGTCGGAAAAATCTGAGACCTTTCGGAGTACACAGCACGGCAGGATTTTGCCCGATTCCACGGCGATAGCGTGAATTTGTTTGATGACGGCCCGACGTTTTTGTCTGCGTGACATATCTCGCGACATAGCCCTTTTAAACAGTGGCTGTATTAATTTATGAAACTGAGGTACTAGGTCAAGACGAGGTGCCACGGAATAAGGAGACGCACTATAATCTATGATTACTACTAGTTTATAAAGATGGATGGCTGCATCAACAGGGAAGCCATTAGGCGGCCGTTCGCACTGTAGTTAAAATCGCCTTATCTGATTTACCAGTCCATTGGAATTTAAATTCAGTTGAAAACTTAGCATGTTTACATTGACGCAAAGAACGAAACAAACAAAACAAAAAGCTCATTCTTTGACAAGCAAACCCACGACCCACGTGATCAAAACTTTGAAAGCAGATTAAGTCAACGGCTTTCCGCGTCTTTCTATCAAATTGCTTCGGCGTCAGCAGGGAGCGGAGCTGGTCAGAACTGAGCCGGAAAGAAGACATCAGAAGATGAAGGCTTTATTCGCGTTTGTTGTCCTTTTTACATTTTCAATGTCACTGGCTTTTAGAGACGACAGCTACATAGAAGGTATGTGTGTGTAATTATGTACATAAGTAAAGCTCATTTGCCATATCTCACTGAAAACGCGCCCCATTTCGTGATGCCTAAAATAAAATTAAAAAGAAAATAGCCATAGTCAGTTTCCATTTTTCATCACTATACTTCTCTGTTAATATTTTTTCGGTTTTATTCATGCAGCAGTATTTCATTCATACAGCAGTCCATTTGGCAACTGTTCCGTTTCGCTTATAACAGTCTTATACGAGTCGTTTTGCCAACGGTCAATTCGCTAAAATGTATTACTGAAGTCAAGCCGCGCCTACGTGCCAAACATAATAAAAACTCAGTCCGCAGTATTGTCAATAATATTACTAATAGAAATATATAAGTTGTGCAAAAGAACACGAATTTTTAGTATAAAAATGTAATACATCTAGGCAGGACTGAAACCAGACGCCAAAGGTTGAAAACAATTATCAAAACGTTTGTGCGAATAACGAAGTCAACAACGTGTGACCGAAACGCCGCTCAATTGGAAATTTTATTCTTTTCATTCCCACAGTTATTGTCAGGTTTCTTTTGTTCTATTTCGCAATCAATGTAGTTTTTATAATCCTTTAATACTTGTAATATTCATTGCTTTATAGAGCTCTATAAATTAACTTGCAAATTGTTCTTCTCGCTCGCTAACTTCTCTACAGCTGAAGAAGACCGTTCCAACGGTTCTGAAACATGTTTTGTCCAAAGGATCAAATGCGTCGTCTTTTTTCTTAAAAAATAACTTGACCAGAACCACCGGCTGGATTAACATTGTGTTCTCAGCTTGCTGTAAACCACGGCAGAAAACATTTTTTCGTTCTCTGGATTGTTTAACCAACTCAAACGCATTTTTTGATTGGACAAGAACGTGACACGTGTAATGGGTCAAAACAGTCTAATACCCCATTCACACCAACGCTTAAACATGTTTAAATGTTGTTTAGTTTAAAACAGGTTTAGGAAAATACCTCCTAACCTCTCATAATATTTGGAGTGAAATCTTTACTAAAAGAAACTTTATTGACTTTATTACCATTCAAGGTAGTTTGAGTCATATACATTTCAAAACGTTCAAGATAGGGGTTAAAACGTAGTTAAACTAAACAACATTTAAACATGTTTAACCGTTGGTGTCAATGGGGCATAAACAAAATTTAAACATGTTTAACCGTTGGTGTGAATGGGGCTTAATTCTCTGGGGCCGGCGAACAAAACTCACTAACTCCCTAGAGAAACAACAACTTGAACTTTCCACTCGCACCGTGGCTAATTTGTGTGCTTGCCGCGTCAAGCACAGATTAACACTGAGGGTCTCGGGAAAAAAAAAACTCACTGTTTCCCTTGCATTGGGGCCAGTCATTAAGTACTTATTGCGTTCCATTGACTGCATCTTAGCGCCATTGATTGAATCAGATTATTTTTTATTGCAGACATTCGGCAAGATGAGGACATGCCACAGTCAGTGAAGTTAAATAAGAAAGTTTACCAGTGCAGTGATGACATGAAATGCGACTGTCCCATGCTTCTTTGCACTGGACAAACCAACTGCCAAAGTGAAGACTCGAAGACAGAGTGCAAGCTCGAGAAATCGTATGAGGAAATCGACCTGCAGAATGCACATAGAAGCTTCTTTACAAAGGGTGACTGCAAGTGCCAGGCCGCTTGAGCTTGAACTGAAAGGCTCTGAACTCTGATGACAAAGAACGGAATCGAACACAATACTAATAAACTTGGTTATCTTTTGTGTGTGAAAAGCCGATCCAGCGTTATTAAATACATGTATTGTGCTTACTTGCTTCTTTCTTTTACCTCGAAAAGTATTGATTGTAACATTTATGAATAAGAACTATTTAACCTCGAAGAATCCCGCCAGTGAAGAAACAGGTTTTTTTCTTACTGATTGGCAGCTATTCCCAGGGGGATCCCCCCGAGGGAGGGTATGACCCATGTTTGGGTATAGGGGTGTCGCAGAGGGTTGAAATCTTGACTCTCAGTTTAAGACAAAAGAACCTAAAATATCCATCCTATACCCCCTATACCCTGTGTAGGACAACACTCTCTATTTCAAGACAAAGGTAAAAATATACACCGACTTGTTTTACACAATTTTAAACACAATAAACGGTTTTCAATTTTTAACTTCTCTTGTTGTCTGTCCTCTTTCGAAAACATTAGGAAAAAAGTTGGAAATTATAAACTGTGACGTCATACTTTGATATGTCCTGTCAAGTTTTGATGTCAAAATAATTTGACGCATGTCTTGTTCACTTGCCGGTTTGGTAACGAAATGCTCATTACAATACATTTAAAGTTATGCAAAGCCGAAGATCCCCAGTGTGAAAGTGTTTGCAAACGTCTCGAATTGATAAATACCGTTAAGGATAAACCATAATAAACTGCGGCAATCATGCAACTGTTTAGGAGAGATTCAGACCCTGTTTAAGACAGAAACGCGTAAAACTAGCAGTAACCAAGGATTAGTGAAGTGCGTTCGACAGAAATACCCCTCTTGGGAACGCTTCAACGATCATTGGACGAACCAAGCTTTATGATAGCTCAGGTTTCCATATGATTACAACAAGATCGTCCACAACAGTCGATTTTGCTTACATTGCCCAGAAAGACACACACAACTGTGTAGATACAGGGGCCTGTAGGTCAGCAAGACCCTCAAAGCCGGCAGTTTATTCCAAGACTGCCATCAACTTATCAGCGTACTCTTAATTTCAATACTCGTTATCACAAAAGATCGATCTTCATAAAAGTACCTAAGCACGACACTGCATGCAGGATACAAAATCCACTTTGTGAAAAAAACGGAACGTATACCTCACACGCTGAAATCAGCTGCAGTGCCGCGAACTCTGGGGCAAATTTACACGGAAACTAATAATTACTGAAAGTAAATATCTGAAAATTTACATTATAAAATGTTGGTTTTCGAGCAAGTGCTGACTTAGAATGATTCAAATTCGCAGCGAACAACTGTACATATCTCAGAAACATACCCATAATTCCCCTTACGCTGATCCAGTCCTCAGCCCGTGCTTGCAAAATAGCTATTTCTGCGCCTGTTCCATGATGCTACATTGTCAGAAATACCAGTCTCGACATGTGGTCAGTTTTCTTTCGCTAGCCTGCAAATACAGCCACCTCTGAATATCGTCGCTCTTGGGCAGTCAGGGTAACCTTGACAACCTTTGTAACCTTTGTTACCTTGGTAACCTTTGGGCAATTATATATATATATATATATATATATATATACTAGTAGTAATCATAGATTATAGTGCGTCTTCTTATCCCGTGGCACCTCGTCTTAGCTTAGTACCTCAGTTTCATGAATTAATTCAGCCACTGTTGAAAAGGGCTATGTCGCGAGATATGTCACGCAGACAAAAACGTCGGGCCGTCATCAAACAAATTCACGCTATCGCCGTGGAATCGGGAAAAATCCTGCCGTGCTGTGTACTCCGAAAGGTCTCAGATTTTTCCGACATATAAATAGTATATTTGTCTTGATTTCATTTCGGTTATTTCTCCGATTCTGAAATCATACTCCTCAGTACATGTACCAATACCGGAACCGGAAATGAGAAATTTCGACGTTTAAGTCACGCAACATTCAACGTGAAATTTCGCAAGATTTTTCGGATAAAATTACAACTACCAATTGCAAGTAAGACACAAGACTGTTGAATATAATTCCTTTATTAGCTAGACAAATTTTAGTCACAAAACTGCGAAATCTTTAGTCGTAAATGCGCCCGATACAGGCGCAATTTCGAGCACTGTAAAGTTAAATTATCTGCGTTCGCCTGGCGCGGCCGGTCAGTGAATTATTGCTACAAGACATAAGCGAATTGCACCGTACCGTAGAACATCGCGAAGAACGACGTCGGTATTTAGGTGAAAGCTTCCCAAATCAGGCAGAGAACCACAGCAAAATCAAGATAGAACATTCAAAACATACCAGAACGGCAGCGAGGAAAATCTATAACTTCTTGCTTGATTCCAAAGAGACCCAACAACTTACTTGGTCCGGAGAAGAACCTTCGTCCAATTTTTCCACTGCGTACTTTTACTAGGCATTGAAATATTGAGCCGCACGATTCCAAAATCGGGAAAATATCCGAAACTAAATCAAGACAAATAGATTATTCACATGTGACATTTCGGAACCCCAGACCCCTAGGATGATGCCTTATTTCCACGCGATGCTGGATACTATTGTGACGTTTCAAAATGGCGCAGATTTGGTACCGACACTTTTCTCGATTCGTTCCGCTTAGCCTAGACGACGCGCTAAGAATGCTGGATACTATTGTGACGTTTCAAAATGGCGCAGATTTGGTACCGACACATTTCTCGATTCGTTCCGCTTAGCCGACAAGATTAGGAAGCGTCTCCTTCGTCGACGCAATAATTTTAGATAGAAAATTTCTAGAGACAGTTACTCGAGTTTCACGCACTAAGCGATCATCAGACTCTGATGATCGCTCAGTCTGATGATGATGATCGCTCAGTCTGATGATCGCTTAGTGCGTGAAACTCGAGTAACTGTCTCTAGAAATTTTCTATCTAAAATTGTATCTCGCTCTGCATGTATTTGCATCGAGCACTCCTACGACTGCGTGAAACACTTTTTATATTGTTTCTCTGTTTATATATATATATATATTGTTTCTTATCGTTTTCTTCTTGCCGTTAGGATCATTCTTGCCGTCTATATTTTGTCATTTTAACCTTTACTGACTTCCAACTTGTTTGTCTAGGGATATGATATTGTCGGAAACAACTTTCAACAATAAATACCTTATTGCAATAACTTTGTCATAGAAAAACAAAAAATGGGAAAACCAAAAATGAAAATAGGTCAATAGGAAGTAATTAGGCATGCAAAGAAAGATCCAAAGAAACGGCCTCAAAACGCCTCGTTATACATATAGATCACGTTATCTTAATTGCACGATTAATGCACAGTTAAAAACGTGTGGGTACTCTGTCAATGTCGGTTGCAAGCTGTGATGATATTAGGCTAATTAATTTCTTATTTGGCTTTTTTCATGTTCATTTTTCATTTTTCTATGACAACGTTATTGCAATTATATATATATATGGACTTCTACAACTTCTTACGAAGTATCAGTTTGCAAGCTAGCGGTTCGTGTAACAGCCCATGTATGTAAAATTATCATATTTTATAATCTGGTGACGTCAGAACATAGCGGACTGTGACTTTTATAAAATTGACTGTGATATTATTTTTATTTATGCCATTTATGCTTGTCTCTTTATTATTGAACAAAATATTGGTCAGATATAAGTGGGTTAAATCTAAATCGTTCGGTCTTTGCGTGTGAGCTAAGAGGAGGGACACATTAAGCTAAAAACCCAACGACCTTCGGGTCATTACATATACACATTATTTGTGCTAGTAAACTGTGACAAAATTCTCCGATAAAGTAGTCAGTAAAGTAGTCAAAAAATGCTAAACAAAATACTTGCCAAAACATTAATAGTGTTTTTTTTTATTTTGCAAAAATCAGAGCCATTTTAGCGAAGAAACTTATATGAAAAAAGAAAACTGCATACGGTTCATATCACCGCTAGCTGAACAATCTGAAGCATTCCTTAAGTTAACCCAAAATTTTGCAAGTTTGCAATTAAAAGGGCCTACCTAACTTAATAGCGTCCATTTTAGATATGAGCACTATATATGATTGTGAAAGAATGTATTAAAAGTTGTGTATTTGTAGGTAGAAGTAGTTTGGATCATTAAATAGTACTAAAAATCAAATAATAAGCTGACTTGTTTATAAAATAAAAACGTTGCTTCGCCGGGAGGCAAACATCGATGTTGCTGCCTGCCTGCTACAAACACAAGTTCAAAAAACTGCTTACGTTGCTAAATCGTTGTTGAGCGCAATCTTTCTGATTCGGCATGCAATATCTTAGCTGGCGCCAATCGATCGTAATCAGTAAACCCAGCAATGAAAACCAGCGCAGAACTGATATTAAATATGCAACAAAAAAACAAGCAGAATATTTCAAGATTATACTTTGCATTTGGAATGAATACAACTTCCGAGTCTACGGAGCTTGTCATTTTGTCGACCAATGGGGCTACGTTTAAACAATATACCGGTACCGCAGTGATTTCCTGATTTATTTTTAATATGCTATGTAATTAAAGTGCTGTGCTACTGAAAACCGATGTAAACAGGGACACACTAAATGCAATATTTTTATAGTAAAACGGTAGTTTTTGGACAAAGAAAAACAGAAATCAGTGTTACAGATTCTAGGAAAACTCAACCTAAGTACGTAAGTCCTTTCTATCAATTGAAATAAATTACTTCATGCATTGCAGACAGTGGGACATGACGGAAAATATTAACAAGAGTTCATTCATGTTTACCTTTTCCGCTGAATTATAAACAAATAATCATAAATTACATCACCAAGATAAAAATAACAATGATGAAATAATAATATATAAAAGTCGGCGCTCGACTGATCGTCTCACTCAATGCCTGCGGAAAAATTCATTCAATTCGCCAACACGCGACAACCACGCACAGGCTTGAAACTGTCGAACGTCTCGTTTGAAAAGGTGAGCCGTAATTTTCCAAAAGTAAGCTTTATCGGCGAAGGATTCTAGTTACAGATAATCACATATCTGCCAGTTATGTGCAATGTATATAAAGCAGTAGCCTGTGTACCCGGAGTAGCAGGCGAAGGTTTATTTACCCACGGCGAAATTACGCGGACGCGCGCGAGAGGAACGCGCTAGGCCTAGGATTGCGCTCAGCAACCTTTTGCATTTAGAGTTTGACTCAATTTACTGGCACAATCTATAAGGGCCTAGAACGCGCAAAGAAGAGAGGTGGCCACCTCTTCCTTCCGCGCGTTTCCCTCTCGCGCGCGTCCTCGAAATTTCGCCCTTTAAATGCTACCGGCGCCTGCTGCTAGGCAGGCTAATAAAGCAGGGAGGAACCGATTTTTGTTGACGTTTGCAAAAATCCATGTAAAGTTTACGTAAACAAAGCGTTACCCCAAAACGGAGGTGTTGCCCAGGCTTGCCGCGGCCCAGTCTGCAGTTGCACGTAGTCATTTAGAGCTTTCAGCCGGACGAAAGAACAAACCCGCCCGTGTTAAATCTCAATTAGGTGCGATTGCATACACCACGGTGCATCGCACTTGGGTTTAGTTTTCCGTGTTAACGCCAGCGGTTCGTGCGATTTGTGATTTGCCAACTAAGGTAAAAATTGTCACGCAATTCAGTGAATCACAGTTTTCCTTTGCGGTTACGTGATGTCAAACGGGGCGTCGTGATTGGCTCTTGTACCTTGGGCATCAAAACACAATTGCAACTTACCACGTTAAATGTCATGGGCGCTTCGTGTGATCTTTTCGATGTATCCATGGATATTTACCACGGGAAATTTACCGCGGGAAATGTCAGTCACACTCACTAAATGCAGTTTCCCGTGGTGAAAGGGTCATTTACCACGGTAAAAGTGCGCCGTGTAACCGCACCTAATGATGGAATATTTCCCTTCGTTTCAGCTGTTTGCTGCTGCCGTATTGGCTAGCGTTTTATCTTTGTCGCTTCAGTTGCCATGCCCGAATGTCCATTTGCATGTAAAGCCTCGAAAAATACTTAGGCGACTGCATCGAGATTTCTTGTTTGTCGAGAAGCCCTTTGCTGCGCCGCAATCAACTCTGGGAATTCCCCGCCGGTTTAGCCGTGAAGTCGCCGTACAAATGCCAGGCACCTCAAAGTGCCCCTGGAGCTGGGCCGAAGATGATAACCCAGATCGTGTACCTCGGTTCCTGACCAAAGCTGTGTGTCCTGATTTTGCGCATTACTGCCGTTCAGTGTCATATCACCACCGAGGACTGGTACAGAGATGTGACGTCAGAACAGGACAAACTGTTTGGAAATGGACTCTAGTCGAACTACCGGTGGCTTTTATTTATGATCCCTGACAAAATATTAAACAGGGCAACCTCGTCCCAGGGCCTTGCCAGGGGAATGATGCAAAGGTGTGGCGTCAAACATAAAAATCGATTGAATAAATCGACTCAATTTATCAAGAAACATGAAAACAGCAAAACCGTCGACGAAGCGATGATCCTGCCAATTGTACGTTACTCTACGAGATTCTAGTTAGCTTAAATGAATTAAAAAGTTACTAAAAGTCAACTCCCCCCCCCCCCCCCCCCCCCCTGGACCGAGACTTCTCGTTCAAAATGGCGGTGTAAACAACCCCTGGACTAGGCTGTCAAAGTACTTCAAGAATCGTGGAGTGTTTTATCAGTAAAAATGATGAAATATCTTCGTTCCCTCTTGAACAGTGCGGGACGAGTTGTTTATTTATGATAAGATTGAACTTATGTAAGATACTCAATACTGTCTGTTAGCCAGATATTTTTTTACCCGATGTCGGTTCGCTTAAAGAACAGTGGTATCTAGTCACAAATAAAAGTTATATTAAAAAAAACATACATTTAATATATATTTAAAAACATAGGAAATCAAATGATTTAAAGAAATATAGACCCCTAGCGTGAGAGCAGATGAGCCAATATAAACATTATTAAAATGTCCTGTTGTTGTTGTAAATTAACAGTATATTAAGCTATAATTAGTGTTTGCAACAGCTGTACTTTTGTTTTATAAGTGTCAAATAATCTAGCCAATAAATATATAAATATATTCAATGAAAACAGGATTGCTGATCTGAAAAGACTGCTTTGATATATTAAGATACAACCCGTGGGTGAGAGAGTTCTCCACAAGGTATTTGGTGGGGGTTAATTGTGAGACCAGTTTCTTCCCTTACACCCTCCCCCTCCCCTCCCCCCGCCCTCCACTCCCACTCCCAGTTCCCCAAGGTAGATATCAGTTAGGGGCAGACCATTTTACTTCTGAGGGAGGGGGGTTGGGTGTTTTGGCATCATAGGCGTGGATTTCTTTTTTTTGCAACACCTTAATTCACAATGAATGCTTGCATGATATTTTTTTTCTCCCTCTGCATGATATTTTTTGTGTGTGTGGATGGGGTTGGAAAAGTAAGCATTTCATTATAGATCAAATTATAAAGGATCTATAATTGCATAAGGCTTACGTAAAGTATTAGCAAGAGTAGCATCTCTTTTTTCTAGATTCTAAATTCTAGACAATTCTTCTAGCATACTGCAATTTTCTACCTTCAAAAAGCTCACAACAGATCTAGATATTCGTATATACCTTTTGAGTCATTTCACCCCTCTAGCAATAAGAAAGCTTTTATTAAGGGAGAACTTATGACGTATTCCAGGAATAATCTACTTTTAAGTCTTTTGCGGAGACTATGGATAAGTTCTGGCGACGCCTCAGACTCAGGAGGTATCCTTTTAGATTTTTGCTTCCACTGTTCCGAGAAATACATTACAGCGATCGTAAAAGGTGTCACTGATGTGTTTTAACTATGAAAACAGTGTAGAATGGGAAGATTTCATGACGGTGGTGCCTGTCAGGGGTAAGGTGGGGTAATTTCTGCTGAGCCGGCATTCTCCACAAGTCGTTGATGCTTTACATCTGCTTGTCTCTGATGACGGCAAACGAAGATAACCAGGGTGACGAAAAAACCGAACGCTAATACCGATCCAGCAATTGTTGCAACAACGAATATTGTAGTGACTTTAAACTGAGCTGAAGTGGTTGGAGTATTTGTGGTAAAACAGTCAGCTTGCTTTAAACAGGATCCGTAACAGCAAAACTCCCATTTGTTGCAGTCACTGGTACTAGTACAGGAATACCCAGCACAACTGGGACTGTCTCTACATTTATTACTGCAGCAGCTTTGACCGCTTGAACAATCAGAGTTATATCTACATGAAAATCCCAGGCAATTTGACGCATTTGAGCATTTACTGTTGCAGCAGCTCTCGCCAACAGAACAATCCGATTCAGACAAGCAGTACAGACCGAGACAGTTTGCTGCCATACAGCCATTATCGCCACAACAGACTCGATTATCGCCACATGGTCGGGATGTACACCAGCTATCGCTCATGGTTACTTCAAACAACGAAGCAGCCACGACAAACATCGCGACGAATTTAACAGATGGAATAAAAACGTGAAGTGTCCTAGATGTAGCCATATTTCTGAATGTCGTTTATTTCTCTGATTCGCGGGACAGTTTTGTAGCGAGTCGTCACCGGAGCCGTCCTATGTTGCAATCTCTATTGTTGTTGATTGGCTAACATCGCATTTCGGGTCACAGACGTCATCCATTGGATTTATAATGCATTGTTCTCCTTTTGCAATTCATATGAGATTACAATTCTAAAACTTTTTCATTTTCTCTTGTCTCCTAAATATAAACATTTTGTTTTCTAGTACGTGTAGTTCCATGTAGTTTCTAGCGCATGTAGTTACATTTACATTTAGTTACATTTACTTTACTAAGTGCGTGAGTAGGAAATATAGCGTGACTAGTGGATGTATCCCGTTTACGAAATTCCTCTATATTGCGAAAATCTCCTTGTATATTACATCGTATAAGACATTGTAAATTTAGTAACATCTTATACCTGAAGAAGGCTGGTCTGGCCAGCTGAAATATTGTACGAAACAAACTACACGCTGTTTTCAGCTTTGTTTTAAAGTTTTTTTACTAATGGCTTAGTATCGCGTGACTTGTCAGATCACATAGCTTTATACATGCATACGCATTGCAGAAACATAAATTTGCATAATCGTGATAAATGTTGAAATATTCTTGGTCACGCCACTGGCTATAATCTGGCGTATGTATTTTGGGCATAATTTCCGCATCGTTAACTGCGACGATGACAGACAATTCATTGTGGCCAAGATGTCGCACGCTAAGAATTTTCAGCCCACTGTGTCACGCGAATAAATCGATTACGTCCGTGTCAGACACGCAATGCCAGGTATACTGTTGTTGTGCAACACGCTATAGTCACGACTTCTTTATCATAGCTGGTTGTATGATCATGGCTATATCCACAGTTAAGGACACCTTCAGCGGCTTTTGTCTTTCTATTAACCTGGTGGTGTTGTTAGTATTTAGCAACTCCTTGTTATTTGCTGCGAGCGATGGGCTCTGCGATGAATGTGCTTTAGAACAAATCTGTTGCAAAGATTACTGCATTAAAATTATGGATCAAGTTGTTACGGATTTTCCTGTAAATACGATTCGGATTGTTCCAGCGGTGAAAGTTGCTGTTTCAGTGTCTGCGTGAACGGGTCAAGCTGTCTTGGGCACAGCTGCTCGTCTGACGCCGATTGTAGGTTTGGCGAGGGTTGTTGTAATAAGAAATGTAAAGAGGGATATGATTGCGCTGGATACTACTGTTCAACCAACCCTGATTGTGGAAAAAAGGAATATTGTTGTGGTTACACGTGCGGTCATTATACCTGCACAGATGTTTCTTATGTAATCGTTATCAGCTCACTTGTTGGTATACTGTTCCTCCTCCTTGTGATCTCCTTAGTCGTGCTCCTGATTCATCGCCGAAAAAGACCCGGCCGGAGAGTCTTACTAGGACAGAGTTTACCTGCACAGGCATACCAGACCTTACAGGATCTGAGAGCACCGCCATACCGACAAAGTTACCCTTACCACCCACCGCCAAAGTACGAAGATTGCTCACCAAGACAATCAAATGAACTACCTCCCCCCTATAATACGGAAACGCAGGGGTTATCCGGGGTAGTAAATTCTCTTCAAAAATCATATGGTGCAGTGCCAAATCCATCTACACCGGCGGTGTAAATGCGTCTTAAAGGCGTCTTAAAAGCGTAAAAGCGCCTTTGGCTCCTGGACTGAAACTCTGAGTCGTGTTTTGATATGTACTGTTCTCAGTTTGTGACATCTTGGCCCCGTTTACACGGGTCCGGACAAATTTTTGCACGGACAAAAACTTGCACGGTTCCACCTTGCGTTTACACGAGACCGGCGGAACTGGACGAATTTTTGAACGGCTAAGTGTGCAAGTTTCCGTGTAAACACCACTGCAATCTGTTACAGAATTTGCACGGATCCATGTAAACACGTGGTCTAGGAACAAAATTCGTCCGTGCAAAAATTTGTCCGGACCCGTGTAAACGGGGCCTGAGGCCCCGTTTACACGGGTCCGTGCAAATTCTGTTACAGATTGCAGTGGTGTTTACACGGAAACTTGCACACTTAGCCGTTCAAAAATTCGTCCAGTTCCGCCGGTCTCGTGTAAACGCAAGGTGGAACCGTGCAAGTTTTTGTCCGTGCAAAAATTTGTCCGGACCCGTGTAAACGGGGCCTTAAGATGAAAGCTACTGAACAGCACTTTTATGTAGTGAAACAGTAATGAGTAGAAATTTGAGAAAGCTATCAAATTTTGTGTCAAGTTTTAAGGTTTAAAGCCTGATGCAGTGATGTTAATACTAGCAGAAACTCAAAAGAGAGTTAAGACTTTCTTATTTTAATCATTCTGTTCCATATTCTACCCCCGATTCTACCATAAACTCACTCAGCGGCTGGGATGACAAATTGAGGAATTATTTGTCGTTGCCCCACATGCATTTCTTGCTTTCAAGCCAAGTATTGTAATGTAATACAAGAGAGGATAACTTGAATAATACTAATAACCTTTATTGATATGGAGGGAAATTGTTAAACTTTGTCTGAATTGTCTGAAACAAGCATAGAAACTACGGCAAATTAAAAGGACACTATCCCGCCGAAATACCAAAATTGTGTTTACTTAATTTGCATGTTATATCGCCACCAAATGAATATAAATATAACTAAATTGGAAAAAAGGATTCTATAGAGCTAAACGAAGCAGTGCGTTTGGAAAAAAAAAAAAGCCGGATGACAAGGATGAACTGTGGATTGCATGCAGTTAACATTCACATCAATTTTGATTCCGTGACAGGCGATCAATAAATCAAAGTTTCCATTTGGTGGAATTTTGAGTTTTTTTAGTCGTTATTTTGTATTTTTAGTTTATATTTCTTTGCCTTTATCACTTTTGGCGATTTTTTTCTTCCTATTTTAAGATAAAAATCATGAAAACACGATGATTTCAGCCGTGAAACTGTCTCTTTTATAATAAGTCAACAGGCGCACACCAGTCTCATAATCAGCGGGCACCGGCAGCGAGCTTGGCTGCCTAATATAAATTTAATTGCTGCTGATCAACTCGATCGTTCAAAAAAAATTAATTAATTATCACTCTCCATTCAGAAATAAATTTTTCGTTTATCATTTTCATTTGTTGTAAATTAGTACTTTAAGGCTGCTTGTGTTTTTTCTTTTAGAAATGGTCATTGTAAAAGGGTTTTGAGTTAAAAAGCGCTTCATGTCTTACAAGAAAAATAAGAACTAAATAATATGTTCTATGAAAGATATTTCGTTGGTTCCGTGCCGTGTTCTTGCCAGGACTGAGCCCATAACTCTGCAGCTGGCCTTATTATAAATACCTTTCCTATTTGAAAAATACAAAAATATTGTCGTGAGAAAAAAAAGATATTTTGTAGACTTTGAATAAAATTATTTGATGAATAGTTTAGCAATATGTGAGTACAGTTATTCTTCTTACACTGAATTATTATTCTTCTTGCCTGCGCAATCTCTTCTCTTGCCGTAGTAATTAAAGTCCAACCGGTAATACCAAACAATTAACATTGTCTTGTTCCGCATGGCAAAGATGACACTGGTACTGAGATGGCCGATCCTCGTAGATCGGCAGAGCGAATGAACTATCCGCTGGGCAATATCTTTCCAGTTATGACCAGATATGGGCTTTATTTACCGTTATTTAAATGCTTTCTCCTTTCATGACAAAGTGATTTGATGCTTGATGAGACATTAATCACATACTAAACAGATGGATTTTGAATGCCGTCAGTATTTTTTATCTGAACATTTTCTGAACCGGCCGTCGCGTCGCATGTAAGTTGTCACATCTTTAAAATGTTTTGAAAAAAATCTTTAAAATGTTTTGGAGCAGACATTTACGTGCTCTTGTCTTTACACCATGTTTTCAATTTTGTTTTTCAGGGCGTTCAAGCTTTGTATCAGGTTGTATTAATTCCAGCAAACCATTTATATATCTATATTTGCCAAAAATTGTTTTAGCGTGTGACTTTTGATAGCTTTTGATAGCCATTTCTCACCCGGCATAGTAAATCGAACGTTCGAAAATTGAACTCAATCGAACTCAATCGAACTCAATCCGTGGATTGAGTTCGATTCGGAAACCGAACTCAATCGAACACAATTAAATGGATTGCGTTCGATTGGCTCTGGTAAACCTATACAAAGCAAGCCCAAAGCAAGCCCATCAAAGCAGGTTTTTCTTGTGCTTTTTTACAATTTATTCACTTATAACAGAAACCCCATTTATAAACTGTCCACGGCAGTTAAGAGAACAGAACAGAACAGAACAGAACAGAACAGAGCAAAGCTATCATTATTCCCGCGGGCGTATTCCGAAATTGTTGTACCCTTTCCTCTTTTAGCTAACTTACAATTGCGGCAAGACAACTCGAAGGGTTACTTTTATGCAAAAATACAAGCAAATTACTAACCGCGACACACGCAACGGCATACAGTAGATGGATGATTATGAAAAATATCTTACTAACGATATACATGATTCTGTCAAATTCATCTTGGACAATTAACAGTGACCAACTGAGAGTAAGAGGTGAACGAGCGTCAGTATATTGGACGTTTGGGAGCATCTTACTGCCATGATAGAAGTTATCGAAGCATTTACAGGCCACAGGGACTGAAACGGAACCAGTTCACGTTGAAGGTGACGTAATTGTCCGCGCTCGTTTGCAATTCGGAATGCACGGCCTTTCTCGCCTATTTTCTTTAAAACCTTGAAAACTCCGCCATCCTTGACGTCAAAGCGGCATTCCTGATAGCCTTTTACTACGTATTTGAAGCTTACAATCCACAGTGCATCTGAAGCCATTTCTGCGGAATTTCTTCGTTTACGAAAAACACGTGCGCTACACTCCGGGCTGAAGTAACTCGAGCTTCCAAGATCTGGTTATGGATTTTCAACGCCTGTTTTACACAAATCACGAGTTCGAAAATCGAACGTTCGATTGGGTTCGATTGATTTTTTTTCTTTTCGGTGAGTTCGATTTCGTTCGCTTGCCGAACTCAATCGAACTCAATCCATGAATTGAGTTCGATTAAGTTCAATTGAGTTCGATTGAAATTTAGTTCGATAGGGTTCGATTTACTATGCATGGTTCTCAGCAGACCGAGTCAGTACCTTGCATTTGATCGAGGACCGTTCAGTCAGTAACATGCACGGTCATGGTAGTTACAGTGTTTTACAATCAGTCCACGCCGAAGCTCCATTTAATCAGCTGCTCCTCTTACCTTTTTATGAAAACTGATGTGAAATTTCATTCTGGAAAATACTAAAAAACCAAACAGTAACACAGGAAAGTACTGCTGAAGAGCTTTCATGTCACACCAAACACCTTCACCTGACTCAATTTATCAAGAAACTTGAAAACAGCAAAACTGTTGACGAAGCGATGATCCTGCCAATATGCCATTTGCACGATGACGTCATTTGACTACAACTACCAGAATTCATTTCGTTTTTCCTTTCTTATTTAAATTTTGTAATCCCAATGCGGTTTAAATGACAATAGCCCTAATTTGCACTACAAAACAAAAAACTGAAGGATTCTGGTAGTTGTAGTCATATGACGTCATCGTGCAAATGGCCTATTGTACGTTGCTCTACGAAAATCTAGTCACCTTAAATGAATAAAAACGTTACCAAAAGTCAACTCCCCCCGGCCGGGACTTTAGTTTTATATATAATATCTTTTGACATTTAGGTATATATTTTATTTTGTTGTATATATAGCTTTAATTTTTTTCTTTTTTCTAAGTTTGTATGTTTAATCTTAGTTAGGACCTTTCTGAAAACCACGTAATCGTGATTGAAAGTTTCCTAATAAAAGATTATTATCACGAATATAATAGTTCTACTTTTAAGTCTTTTGCGGAGACTATGGATACGTTCTGGCGATGCCTCAGGCTCAGGGAATATCCTTTCAGGATTTTGCTTCCACTGTTCCGTGAAATACGTTACAGCGATCGTAGAAGGTGTCACTGAGGTGTTTTAAGTCTAAAAACAGTTCAGTGTCAAACGGGACTATTGTTTTTAAGACTACAGCTGCAGTCATGCACGCATGCGCATAAAGAGTGTTATTAATCGGATGCTACCAGATTTGAAATGCACTGTTTGTTACAAATCAATCAATCAATCAATCTTTTATTTCCCACATATTTGTTTATACAGTGTGTTAAATCTATTGCACTATCTAGTAGCAGCAGAAACCCATAAGTGGGTTGAAACGCGCAACTGTCTCTTGTACGCTTCAAAACAAGCTTCCGATTATTCAATTTGCTAAGAAGTTGTTACAGCTATATTTGGAAAATCTAGAACAACTTGCTTCCAATCTCGAGGGACCGAGGGGTTTCCAAATATGGTATTAACCATAAATGAATATTCTGAAGCTGTGAATGCGCGTTACACGTTTCAACCCATTTATGGGTTTCTGGTAGCAGGAGATCTCTGCAAGCTCGGTTGAGCTTTTCTAGGGAGATCCCCTTAATTATTATTATCATAAACTAAATATAAACATTTATAATATATGGTGGCCTTACAATTCTTGTTTTTTATTGTTATTTTGTTAAACTTAAAATAAGCAGCAATTACAGTTCTGTTATTTTAAATCTACAGTACCTTTAGCTAATCTATGTAAGTAAATATTTTTGGGGGAGCACAGATTTAGTACTAATTTATTTGTTTTCAACACTTGCGCAAATGCAAAGTGCCTAGTAACAAACCGAGTGGTAACAGTTCTATTCTAAAATCGAACCGCCTCAGGAACCCAATGGGCTCCTGACCGCCTATACTGTTCTACAATAATGATGCTAAAGTAAGTAAATTCCGAAAGCTAGAACGAATTATGGAAAATTTAATATCTCAGGGTCTCTTCTCCCGTCAGGGTCTCTTCTCCCGTCCCCTGGAGCACCAGGGGGCAGGAAGAAGAGAGACCCTGGGAACGAGGTCGAGCATTCCGTTCTGAGTAATAAAAGGAACCGGCGTTCTCACTATGTTTGCAAACACGTGAAATTTACTTTTGAGTTTCAGTTCCAATGTTGAGAATGTTTATAAAGAGGTTCAGTGTAGAATGGGAAGATTTCATGACGGTGGTACCTGTCCGGGGTAGGGTTTTGTAATTTCTGCTGAGCCGGCATTCTACACAAGTCGTTGAGGCTTTACATCTGCTTGTCTCCGATGGCGGCAAATGAAGATAACCAGGGTGACGAAAAAACCGAACGCTACCGATCCAGCAATTGTTGCAACAAGGAAAGTTGTAGTAACCTGGGCTGAAGTGGTTGGAGTATTTGTGGTAAAACAGTCAGCTTGCTTTGAACAGGATCCGTAACAGCAAAACTCCCATTTGTTGCAGTCACTGGTACTATTACAGGAGTACCCAGCACAACTGGGACTGTCTCTACATTTATTACTACAGCAGCTTTGACCGCTTGAACAATCAGAGTTATATCTACATGAAAATCCCAGGCAATTTGACGCATTTGAGCATTTACTGTTGCAGCAGCTCTCACCAACAGAACAATCCGATTCAGACAAGCAGTACAGACCGAGACAGTTTGCTGCCATACAGCCATTATCGCCACAACAGACTCGATTATCGTCACATGGTCGGGATGTACACCAGCTATCGCTCATGGTTACTTCAAACAACGAAGCAGCCACGACAAACATCGCGACGAATTTAACAGATGGAATAAAAACGTGAAGTGTCCTAGCTGTAGCCATATTACTGAATGTCGTTTATTTCATTCACGGGACAGTTTTGTAGCGAGTCGTCACCGGAGCCATCCTATGTTGCAATCTCTTTTGTTGTTGGCTGATATCGCAGCTCGGGTCACTGACGTCATCCATTGGATTTAGAATGCACTGTTCTCCTTTTGCAATTTGTATGAGATTACAATTCTAAAACTTTTTTATATTCTCTTGCCTCCTAAATATAAACATTTTATTTTCTAGTACATGTAGTTACATGAAGTTTCTACTACATGAAGTTACATTTACATTTAGTTACGTTTACTTTACCGAGTGCGTGACCAGGAAATATAGCGTGACTACTGGATATATCCCGTATTACGAAATTCTTCTACATTGCGAAATCCTCCTTATATATTACATCGTATAAGACATTGTAAATTTAGTAACATCTTATACCTGAAGAAGGCTGGTGTGGCCAGCTGAAATATCGTACGAAACAAAATATACGCTGTTTTCAGCTTTGTTTTAAACTTTTATACTAATGGTTAGTATCGCGTGACTTGTCAAGTCACATAGCTTTAATACGCGCATACGCATTGTATGCAGAAACCGAATTTACATAATCAGGATTACATGTTGAAATATTCTATAAGTAACATCTTGGTCACGTCACTGGCTATAATCTAGCATATGTATTAAAACAACTCAAAGGATTCTAGGGCATAATTTCCGCATCGTTAACTGCATCGCCAGTTTTCGTTTTCTGTAGGTTCGAGACGATGACAGACAATTCATTGTGGCCAAGATTTCGCACGCCAAGAATTTTCAGTCCATTGTGTCACGCGAAATAATCGATGACGTCATGTCAGACACGCGATGCCAGGTATAATTGTTGTGCAACACGCTATAGTCACGACCCCTTTTAAAGCTCATAGCTGGTTGTATGATCATGGCTATATCCAAAGTTAAGGACACCTTCAGCGGCTTTTGTCTTCCTATTAACCTGGTGGTATTGTTAGTATTTAGCAGTTCGTTGTTATTTGCTGTGAGCGATGGGCTCTGCGGTGAATGTACTTTGGAACAAATCTGTTGCAACGATTACTGCATCTATGGATCAAGTTGTTACGGATTTTCCTGTTCATACGATTCGGATTGTTCCAGTGGTGAAAGTTGCTGTTTCAGTGTCTGCGTGAACGGGTCAAGCTGTCTTGGGCACAGCTGCTCGTCTGACGCCGATTGTAGGTTTGGCGAGGGTTGTTGTAATAAGAAATGTAAAGAGGGATATGATTGCGCTGGATACTCCTGTTCAACCAACTCTGATTGTGGAAAAAAGGAATATTGTTGTGGTTACACGTGCGGTCATTATACCTGCACGGGCATTTCTTATGTAGTCGTTACCAGCTCACTTGTTGGTATACTGTTCCTCCTTCTTGTGATCTCCTTGGTCGTGCTCCTAATTTATCGCCGAAAAAGACCCCGGAGAGTCTTACTAGGACAGAGTTTACCTGCACAGGCATACCAGACCTTACAGGATCCGAGAGCACCGCCATACCGACGCTACCCTTACTCAGCTTACTACCCACCGCCAAATTACGAAGAGTGCTCACCAAGACAATCAAATGAACTACCTTCCTCGTATAATACGGAAACAAAAGGGTTATCCGGGGGAGTGAATTCTCCTCACAAATCATATGGTGCATTGCCAAATCTATCTACACCGGCGGTGTGAAGGCGTCTTAATCCCTTTGGCTCCAATTGAATTGACTGAAACTCTGAGTCGTGTTTTGACACTGTTTTAAGTTTGTGAGTAGCACTTTTATGTAGTGCAACAGTAATGACTAGAAATTTGACAAAACTATCAAATTGTGTGTCGCGTTTTGAGGTCTGAAGCCTGATGCAGTGATGTTAATACTAGCAGATATTCAAAAGAGAGTTACGACTTTCTTATTTTAATCATTCTGTTCCATATTCTACCATAAACACACTCAGCAGCTGGAATGACAAATTGGCATGTAGATTTGAGGAATCGTTACTTTCTAAAATGATGACTAGTTTGTCTGTTACCTAAGGGGGGATACTCTGCAAATTTTTGGGTGGGTGTGTGCCGCTGGGACTCTGAGACCGTTAACCTATACTAGACCTATTCCAGTACCGATTTTTAAATGCCATTTACCAGCAAAAAAATGTTGTCTAGACTAAATTCTTCACGCAACTGATCAGTTTCGCGGAAAATGATACCCCGATTCTAGACCAAAAATCTCTGATTACTATACCCTATCCCAGACTAAACTGCCAGAAAACCATACTCTTCACAGCGGCACATACCTACACTCAGTATTGAAGACCTGTCGTTGCATTTCTCGCTTTCAAGTATTGTAATAAGACTACTAATCTTTATTGATATGGGGGGAAATTGTTAAACTTTGTCTGAAACCAACATGGAAACTAAGGCAAATAAAATAGACACTGTCTTGCCGAAATAACAAAATCGTGTTTTCTTAATTTGCATGTTATATCGCCACCAAATGAATATACTTTTTATACAACTAAATTGGAAAAAAGGATTCTATAGAGCAAAACATGTACAGAAGCATGGAGTTAGTTTCTAGAGAAACTGTGGTGTTGCGTCGGTGGGGGGATGAAACACGAGAATTTAGTTTTATCGACTGAGTCGATAAGGTAAATTGACCACCGTAAAAAGATTCAAATAGCTGACGTTTCGAGCGCTAGCCCTTCGTCGGAGCGAATCAAGGAATTGTGGGTAGTGTGTGGTTTTATATAGTAAGCGATGGAGCTACGCTATTGGTGGAAATTTGGTGACGTGAAAAACAAATGTAGATTAGTTGAATGAAAAGCGTTCGTTGATTCCGTGGGGTTTGAGAGTGCCGATTTGAAAGATGATTTTTTGTTCTAGGTTTTTACGGCTTTCTGTGTTACCCTGGTGTAGGGAAAGGCCGCAGATTGTCATGTGTTGTTTAGAATGGTTAGTAAGATTAAAATGGCGCGCGACTGGTTTGGATGCGTCTTTGTCATTTTTTTCAACGTCTCGGAGATGTTCACGAAAACGGTCGCCCAGTCTCCTCCCTGTTTCGCCAATGTATATCTTTTTGCAAAAAGTACATGTTATGCAGTAGATAACATTTACGGAGGTGCATGTAAAACGATCAGTGATTTTAATAGATCGTTTGGGTCCTGTTATTTTGTCCGCGTTGTGAATGAAAGGACAAGTGTTACATCGTGTGCGTGTGCATTTGAAAGTTCCCGGTACATCGTCAGATTTCAGTGCGCTCGTAACTAGAAAGTTGCCTATGTTTTTGTCACGTTTGAATGAAATTAGTGGGGGTTGTGAAAAAATTCTGCCAGTTTCGGGGTCGTTTTGGAGTAATTTGAAATTTTTTAAAATGATGCTTTTGACTGTGTTGTTGTGTGGGTGGAAAGTGAGGGTGAATGGAATTCTCTCGTTCTCTTCCTTCTGTGGCGTTTGTAGTGCTGACTGTCTGTCGATCTGTTGTGCACGTTGTTGGCCCGTATTAACAACAGAGTCAGGGTACCCACGTTTCTTGAAAAACTGGCACATTTCTTCTGATTTGTTGGAAAAATCAGAGTCATCACTACATAGACGTCGAAGTCTGAGAAATTGAGAATACGGAATGGCGTTTTTAACGTGCGATGGATGTGAGGATGAATGTAACAGATAACTGTGGGAATCTGTAGGTTTGTAGTGCACACTTGTGGATAAACTGTTACCGTTGATTGAAATATTAATGTCAAAAAAAGCGACTGAGGTTTCGGAAATTTCCCAGGTATATTTTTCCGGGATTTCAGTTTTGCCAGCGAAAACAAATTAATTTTCACTATGGACATTACCTCTTTATATACCGTCATCCCCAATGACGAAGGACTTCAAGCACTAAAATATTTTTTCGACCAGCGCTCCATTCAAAACCCAAGCTCAGAAACACTGCTCCGCTTAGCCGAATTAGTTTTGACACTTAACTGTTTTTCATTTTCCCAAAACTACTACAAACAAGTAAATGGAGTCGCCATGGGCACCAAAATGGGACCAAGCTACGCTAACCTTTTTGTAGGCCACATCGAAGACAAATTTTTTAATCAGTACCACGGAACCAAACCCGAACTCTACGGCCGTTACATCGATGATTGCATTGGCGCTACCTCTTCCAGTAAAGAGGAACTTAATCAATTCATAACTTCTGTCAATACTTTTCATCCAGCTCTAAAATATACCTGGGAAATTTCCGAAACCTCAGTCGCTTTTCTTGACATTAATATTTCAATCAACGGTAACAGTTTATCCACAAGTGTGCACTACAAACCTACAGATTCCCACAGTTATCTGTTACATTCATCCTCACATCCATCGCACGTTAAAAACGCCATTCCGTATTCTCAATTTCTCAGACTTCGACGTCTATGTAGTGATGACTCTGATTTTTCCAACAAATCAGAAGAAATGTGCCAGTTTTTCAAGAAACGTGGGTACCCTGACTCTGTTGTTAATACGGGCCAACAACGTGCACAACAGATCGACAGACAGTCAGCACTACAAACGCCACAGAAGGAAGAGAACGAGAGAATTCCATTCACCCTCACTTTCCACCCACACAACAACACAGTCAAAAGCATCATTTTAAAAAATTTCAAATTACTCCAAAACGACCCCGAAACTGGCAGAATTTTTTCACAACCCCCACTAATTTCATTCAAACGTGACAAAAACATAGGCAACTTTCTAGTTACGAGCGCACTGAAATCTGACGATGTACCGGGAACTTTCAAATGCACACGCACACGATGTAACACTTGTCCTTTCATTCACAACGCGGACAAAATAACAGGACCCAAACGATCTATTAAAATCACTGATCGTTTTACATGCACCTCCGTAAATGTTATCTACTGCATAACATGTACTTTTTGCAAAAAGATATACATTGGCGAAACAGGGAGGAGACTGGGCGACCGTTTTCGTGAACATCTCCGAGACGTTGAAAAAAATGACAAAGACGCATCCAAACCAGTCGCGCGCCATTTTAATCTTACTAACCATTCTAAACAACACATGACAATCTGCGGCCTTTCCCTACACCAGGGTAACACAGAAAGCCGTAAAAACCTAGAACAAAAAATCATCTTTCAAATCGGCACTCTCAAACCCCACGGAATCAACGAACGCTTTTCATTCAACTAATCTACATTTGTTTTTCACGTCACCAAATTTCCACCAATAGCGTAGCTCCATCGCTTACTATATAAAACCACACACTACCCACAATTCCTTGATTCGCTCCGACGAAGGGCTAGCGCTCGAAACGTCAGCTATTTGAATCTTTTTACGGTGGTCAATTTACCTTATCGACTCAGTCGATAAAACTAAATTCTCATGTACAGAAGCAGTGCGTTTGGAAAAAAAGCCGGATTACAAGGATGAACTGTGGACTACAGTTAACGTTCACATCAAGTTTGATTTCGTGACAGGCGGTCAAGAAATCAAACTGTCCATTCTGGTGGAATTTTGAGTTTTCTTAGTCGTTATTTTGTCTTTTTAATTTATATTTCTTTGCTTTATCACTTTTGGCGATTTTTTTCTTCCCATTTTAAGATAAAAATCATGAAAACACGATGATTTCAGCCGGGAAACTGCGGCTTTTATAATAAGTTAGGCGCACACCATTCTCATAATCAGCGGGCACAGGCAGCGAGCTTGGCTGCCTAAATGATGAGTGGATATAAATTCGATTGTTGCTGATTATAAACTCGTTTTAAAAGCGTGAAATAGATTATCACTTTCCATTCAGAAATTAATTAGCCTTGTATTTTTTTTTTGGTTTATCATTTTCGTTTGTTGTAAATTAGTACTTTAAGGCTGCTTGTGTTTTTTCTTTGTATCAAATGGTCATTGTAAAAGGGTTTTGAGTTAAAAAGCGTTCATGTCTTACAAGAAAAATAAGAACTAAATAATATGTTCTATGAAAGATATTTCATTCGTTCTTGTCAGGAGCCCATAACCCTGCAGCTGGTCTTGTTATAAATACCTTTACTATTTGAAAAATACAAAAATATTGTCGTGAGAAAAAAAAAGATATTTTGTAACACTTTCAATAAAATTATTTGATGAATAGTTTAGCAATATGTGAGCACAGTTATTCTTCTTACAATTATTATTCTTCTTGCCTGCGCAATTGTTATTTTCTTCTCTTGCCGTAGTAATTAAAGTCCAACCGGTAATCCCAAAAAATTACCCCCCCCCCCCCCCCCCCCCTCCGCCCCCACCCTTATCCACAATAAGCAGAATAGATAGGACATACTGGGTCCATCAGCTGAAAGACCACCTTCTTCAGCTGTTATATTCCATGATATAAAGGTTGTACGTTAAAGGAATCGTCCCTACGTAATACATGCTAATACACTATTTTTCCTTATTGTCTTGTTCCGCAAGTGAAAGATGACACTGGTACTGAGATGGCCGATCCTCGTAGATCCAGAGCGAATGAACTATCCGCTGGGCAATATCTTTCCAGTTATGACCAGATATGGGCTTTATCTACCATTATTTACATTCTTTCTCCTTTCATGACAAAGTGATTTGATGCTTGATGAGACATTAATCACATACTAAACAGATGGATTTTAAATGCCGTCAGTATTTTTAATTTTATCTCAACATTTTCTGAACCGGCCGTTGCGTCGCATGTAAGTTGTCACATCTTTAAATGTTTTTAAAAAAATCTTTAAAACGTTTTGGAGCAGACATTTGCCAGCGTGCTCTTGTCTTTACACCATGTTTTCAATTTTGTTTTGCAGGGTTCAACCACCACCTTATCTATACTACTTACTAACTTACTTACTGCCCTTATGCCTGTTGGCATAGCGCACGTATACAGCATAATAAATAATAACTTAGGAAAGTAACGTAAATCCTCTATTAAGCCCCCCCCCTCTCAAATAAGTCCGCCCTTTTGAAGCAAGAAATGTATTTAGCCCCCCCCCCGTCCCCCCTCCCCTCTATTCCGCTTTTCCTTCACAACCAAAACAATAAACGGCAGACTGTATTACTTGTACATTTTTACCGTACCAATCCGGGCACAAATACACCTACAGTACTCGCGAGCTTTGGGGGAAATACTGATTGTAAATATTCACTTGTGGGAACCTATTGAAATTTATGAATAGTTTATAATAAGCTCCCCGTCTCTATTGATCCTCCTCTTTCTATTAAGCCCCTGAAATAAATTAGTCCCCCACCCCACGTGGGACCTTAATAGATTTAAATGGTCACGCCGTAGGGCCGTAGGGTTTCATCCACAGAATTAAATAAAAGTTCATTTCCCAGCAGTAGATCGGACCTAGATGTTGATGCGCGTGCATGGTCAAGCCAAAATACGTTACAAATATATCGACGATGGATTCTGCACAGCAGCTAATACATTCTCGTAAAGGGGAGGTGGTTCGCCTTCTTTTGTTCTGACTGCAGCATTGAATTGCATGTACTCCACATAATGTGGGGGGTAGTCTGGTAATGCCTCAGCCATCATGGGTGTGTTGTTTTGTGTTGAGCATTTCGTAGTAATTGTCTTGGCTTTAACTGCAAATGGCTGCCCTACAATCACTCTTCTGTGATAAGGTCGCCTACAGCGGTAACGATAGAAATAGAAACAGAGAGATGCTAAAAAAAGCAGAATGCAAGATCCGAGTATTGAAGCCGCAATAGCGGCGTCAACAATATTATTATAATGTGGAATGCAGTGTTCAGAACATATTTCGTAACAGCAGCTTTCCCAGAGTTTACAGTTGGAGTCGTCTGAGCAGGAATGTCCGAGACAGGTATTATCACCGAATACACAGACGTTATTGCAACAACTCTCATGTACACTGCAGTCGAACTGTGAAGAACAGTTGTGGCTGCTTGTGGCCGCGGATGTAATGAACAAGGAGCCGGAAGAAACCAGGGAACACAGCATCACGAAGCGAATGAAACGGTTTAAAATAACAGCCATCGCAGCCATAAACGCTGTTTCTCGATCCCTTGATGAAGAGTTAAAATGCTCCAATTTTCAGGTGTGGCAAAATCGTAGTTCAAGTTTATCAAGTCGTCGATCGCAAACTGAAAGAGCCTCCTCGCTTTAGATATTCAGACGAACGTGTCTGGAAGGGATATTGTCAAACTGCATATTATATTACTAGCAATTGAAAGAATTTCCCATCGCGTGACTTAGAAAATTAAAAAGTCACGCAAAATAGTACATTTCATAGCCGCTCACGCACACACGAAAAATGCTCGTCATGCGGAAGTTCGATGCGCCACCTATTTCAGATGAAGACTTCTTAATTTGCAGTTTTCGTGCGCATGGGTGACTGCGCTTGAGGGCAAAGGGGACTGCTTGTATTATATTGTAGCCTAGTGCTAGTTTGTATACAGTCAAACCTGTATATAACGGTCATCTTAGGAAATGGCCAGGTGACCGTTAAATACAGGGTGACCGCTATATACAGGTTTTCTTTAAACTCTTCTGGAAGTTAATGAATAACGTCTTTATATGGAAATAATCAATTAATTTACATTTTATTGACAGTAACAATTAACAGCAACGTTCAAAATACGAGTTAAAGGCCCCTAAAATGTCCGTGGAAGAAAATAAAAATAATATAGAAATAAAATGTCTGATAGAAGAGGAATTTGACGCGGAACGCTACCATGGTCTATAAAACAACAGCTGTCAACTTGACAAGTACAGTGTAATAATTCAAGGAACTACGCCGAATTCGAAAGTGTGCTACGGGTGTTAGTTCGAAGAAAGAAACTACCGTATTGTTTGAAGGCGATATGACCCGCTTCCGAGAGCAGAACATCGGCACTTTTGTTGCTATCTGTCGCAACCATGTGTCGGACGCAGGCGATGACATGTATTTGACATGTATTTGTAGCTCTCTCCTCCGCAGAGGCAAGGTGGTTGCGCTTGAACTCACTTCGCTAAGCGGATTCTCCCTTCTTCCCACACCGAAGCCTCTGCGGAGGACTCCGCGAGTATTTGTAGTTGTATTTCGTATAATATTTGTATTTGTGTGCGACCCCTGCCCTGGTAGCTACAATTTAATGAGCTGTTGAATAAAGCTTGTCATGATTGGCTAATGGTTTGATCGTAATCCAATTTGGTGAGAAGTTCAAGCACGTAACCATGGACGACAATCCTGCTGGTATACGTTTAGCCTCTTCCAGGCGTTCAGTTAGTGGGGCGCGAAAGAGAAATCGGGCGCAGGAGAAAAAAACCGAGGGGGCTCCCCAGCCTTCCCTCGGTTTTTTTCTCCTGCGCCCGATTTTTCTTTCGCGCCCCACTAACCGAACGCCTGGAAGAGGCTAGTATACGTTGGATCAAACTAGTGATCTGATCGGTTTAACAAGTGAAATATACTATAGAAGCAAAGACCGATACAACGTAGATACAAATTTAAAAGGTGTACTATATTTCAGCTGGCCAAACCAGCCTTCTTCAGGTATTTCCGTTGTTACGTATACATGTCAACTATATATAAAAAGCCAATGTAAATTTTACCTCATTGTACCTGAAGAAGGCTGGTTTGGCCAGCCGAAATATAGTTCACCTTTTAAATTTGTATCTACGTTGTATCGGTCTTTGCTTCTATAGTATATTCCAATTTGGTGACCGTTATGTACAGGTAAAAAATAATGAAATTGTGGATTCGGAAAGTCTAAAGGGTGACCGCGTCCGTTTATATATACAGGTGACCGCTACAGGCAAACTTTACAGTAAATATAAGGCACGATTTTCGGGAAGTTGTTCGGTGACCGTTATATACAGGGTGACCGTCATATACAGGGTGACCGTTATATACAGGGTGACCGTTATATACAGGGCCGTTATATACAGGTTCAAGTTGTAGTTACATACAGCCTCACTCGCTGAGGCAGGTCCGACTTAAACCAATAGAAGTTTTGGACAAATTCTAATATGATGACCCTTTCAGGGAGAACAAATGGCTTCAACTGAAATGGAGTAGAAAAACAAAAATAAATTAGCTGGAAAACGTGCTTTTAGACCCTGGTCAAACGTAGTCGCAAGTCAGAATGATAACATGCTACTACTCGGCCGTCAGGCCAGAGTTTGCGGCGTGCCGTGCCGGCTTACGATGGCTTGCGATGACTCGAATTTTGGTACACCCTTTTACACCGTTTGGCCACCGATGCTGGTAAACGCGCTTAAGTGAACGCTAGATGCTCATAGCTTTGTTTGCCGAGGCTTCAATATGAACGCGCGGGCAAGAAAACGAAAACATGCATTACGTATGCATTGAAATGGCTTTTTCATAACTTGTGAACAACTTGCGTTTAGAAAACCGATAAAAAAACCGTATGCAATCTTCAAATTTTACGTGTTTCTCCATTTCATAAGTTTTAAATTGATTTAAATTGATTAAAACTGAGCGCTTACGGGGCTTTATTCCCCTGTCGTTTATGCGCGACACGGCCACGGTCTAACTCCTTGAATTTGCCAGGCTCGGAAAAGTCCTGGGGCGAGGCTGCGTGACTTCAGATCAGACTGTCACGCACTCACACACGGTGACAACATGGCGGAGAAACACAGCGCTAGGAAGAACTGGCGATGCACATTAGAACGAGCAGAAAAGTTTATTTCTCCGCAATACTTCTCTGATGTTAACTTGTACAGCAGGTATGTGTTTTTCATATCCACATCACTAAATGTATTCGTGTAATATACCTATTTTAGCAGCCTTCTACGTCAAGAATATTTATCGGATCCCTGCGACGATTTTGATCGCGGAAGAAATGGAAACTTGTCAATCTGCGAAGCTGATTAGCCAACCAGGTTGTGCCAGAAAAACCTTGAATAAGTTTAAAGTAAAACAATAAGCTTTGCATTAATACAATTGTATTTTTAACCATGAAACATTAATCAGCTGTTGTTCAAAAGATTGTTGATTCTTAGAAAGTGTGCCACATCACCATCTCCGCCATTCAGCTGATAATGGAATAAACGGCCGCGAGTTTGTCTATTACCTGAATTTTATAATTGCTTACGATTGGTTTCTTCGGACTGTTTTACTCTTGAATCGATCTTGAAATCATCCAAACGTAACGTTCTTAAAACATTGCTGCTTCTGTTAAACAGCTGTGTTCCCAAAGGTGCTTTATACCTTTTGTTTGTTGAAGAGCTGTTCCTACAAGTCTATCAAAATAGTGCATACTGCATTGTTTACGAATTGACCAGTCTCAGGTCACCCAGTTCTGACAAATATTGGCATATGCTATTTATGACCAGTCTAGCTGGGCAGTTCTGACAAATGGACTAATTTAAGTCTCTTGAGATACAACGTATTAGCAATAAACCACAGCAACAAATGAATGAGGAGTGTCAGATCTTATGCAGACCACATGTACATGTTCAGCTCCATGACATCGCAGGATATCCATCTTTCTCATATCCAGGCCCCCCTTTTTGAGGAGCATAAAAGGCTTGAAGCCACAGATTGCTAAGGGTAAACTGGTAGATCTTCCCCTTTCCCCAAGGAGGAGGGGAGGAGTTTCCTCTTTCCACTTCCCATCCCTTTCACTGCATGCCTCTGTCCTGTACTGTTTTCCTATATCTCACCACTTCATAGATTCCACCAGCTGGCTTAATTTGTTTATTCTGACTGTATGTCTAAGTGTAATACTTCCAGCAGTCACCTATTGTCCCAGGGTACCATCTGCCTGCTCCAATCCCCCCCCCCCCCTGCTTAACTCCAGTCTGTCCACTCCACGTTTCCAGACATGATTCATGGCCTAAAAAAAATATTATTTAACAGTCAATACTAATCCTATATAATTTTTGTTAGATTGATGAATGTTTATTCATTTGTCTCACGATGAAGTCACTTTGAGTTATTGACCAAAATATTTTGACTGCTATTACTATACTGCTAGTCTTCATCAGGCGATGAGGTCAATTGTTTAAATGTTGCTTTATGTAGCAAATTGTTGGTTCACTGCCCATTGCTTCACACGGTACCCCAGTAGGGTAAAAGAGGCTATCCACATACAAGACCTCATCCTAATAACAGTAATAAAGATAGTGGAATTGAAATTCCCGAAGCTTGGATGCATGTATACAATCAAGAAGCACAACAGCCAATCATTAACAAATTGGACCTATGAGAGAACAACATCTAGTCGAAATAATAATGAGGATTGAAATGCACAACAGCAGCAAACCAACGATTACATAAAGCAACTTGTGAACAATCGACCTCATCACATGATAAAGACTAGAGCAGTAGCAGTTAAAATGTCATGATCAACACCTTAAAGTGACTCCATCGTGAGACAAATGAATAACAATTCATCTATCTCACAAACCATGATGAACAATAACCACATTTTTAATAACATACCATAATTTTTTTCGTAGGTTGTATCCTAAGAAGCTTGCGGTGAAATCTCTTACACACTTCGCTGCTCCTGGAAGAGTCACATACAATGAGGCTATCAGCAGTGGAAAGTTTGTTGAAACTCAAGTTGGAAAATGCTTTGGTCCAACGTAAGATGCCATTTTATGTAATCATTTATAATATTTCAATCATTTAGATGCACTCTATGGTTGGTTGCATAGGCATTGATTACAGCTTACAATAATAATTTTAGGTATGTACATGTATGTTGTGCATGGTGCAAATTTTATTTTCCTTTGTTTAAAACTCATTATCATACATTACCATACCCAAAAACAAAGAAAAGAAAATTTGCACCAAGGACAAAATTGCACCACAACATACACATTGTATGAAAACACATTATGTCACCTAATATTATGAAGGCTTTAAAATTTTGTGCTCAAGTACTATATTAAGCCTATTATTATTATTATTACTATTATTATTATTACTATTATTATTATTGTTATTATGGGGGGGAAAATATTGCCTGGAACCAAACATTTGTCCAAAAATAATGTTTTAAAAGTAATAATAAGCACTAATGTAGCAGGGCTCAAAATTGCGCCTGTATCGGGCACATTTGCGACTAAAGATTTTGCTTCTGCGACTAAAATTGTCTATTAGTCGCGATTTTGCGACTGTTATATGGCCTAGCTGATAAAGGAATTATATTCAACAGTCTTGTGTCTTACTTGTAATTTTACCCAAAAAATCCTGCGAAATTCACGTTGAATGTTGCGTGACTTATCGTCGATTTCATGCTCCATTAATGCGGTTTCCAAGGAGTGTATCATGGGTGCACTTTTTCAGACTTTCTCAGAAATTTTTTGTTTCTCATTTCCAGTTCCGGTAGTAGTAAAAATCTTATTTCTTCTTTTTGCGACTAAAATTTTTGAACTTGCGACTTAATTTTAGGAATTACTCGCAAATTGCAATTGATTAATTTTTTATAATTTCGAGCCCTGTGTAGGTGACTCTGATTCACTTAACCCTTCAACTCCCAAGAGTGCATAATGTCAAAACTCAAGAAAAATCCCAAACTTTTTTTTTAATAAAATATTGAAAAACAATGGTACCATGCAAAAGTGCTGCCAAAGAGGTTTCACTTGAATGGTCACATCATAGGATTTTGTCAACAGACTCAAAAGTTAGAGCTACAGTGCACATCTCAGTTAAAATAAATGGATTGCTTTCTTTCTAATCATATTCAGGTGGTCAACACATTGGTTCAAAGTCATTATTGACATTCCAGAGGAATGGAGTGGAGAAGAAGTACACTTCAGGTGGAATTCTGCATCAGAGGCCATGGTGATTATTTATTTATAACAATTAAAGCACAACTAAAACTGTGGTGTTAAGCGTACTTCTGACTATCAGTTGCAACTCATGGTTACATTTAGTTTACCTGACCTCGAGCTCTGTCCTTGTGTTGTCTCCTCAGGCAGTCACACACAACTTTACTCCACTTTCTCTCTCTTCAATATTATTCTGGGGTGGGATAACCTTCTGATGAAGCAGCATTTGCATCCAGCTTTAATAATATATTTGACTAGACACACCTGCTCACACTGTCATTAAAAAAACGGCCGGCATGCAGTGTGCACTCTGAGAAGTTAACTGGAGTTGAGAACATAAATTCTGACCCTCTTCAAGTCCAAATAATGCGAGCCAGTCACATTCCTAGGTTTGCAGAAATCCACAGAAAATATCTAGCTAATATTTCAGATTATGTAAAGGTAACTAGCTAATTTAAATCCCGGCGTTCAGACCACTGCTTAATTAGTAGTTTAAATCTTTATGTTGTTTAGTATAACTGTTGTGGTTCAAATTTTTCTTTGGTTTAAAAATTTTCAAACCAGTTTAGTTTTTATTTTCCTTTGTCTCAGATTCATTATCATATTCTGAGACAAAGGAAAAGAAAACTCAAACTGGTTTGAAAATTTTTAAACCAAAGAAAAAATTGAACCACAACATAACCACGTTTTTAGCCTCTAGATCTATCTTGAATGTTTTTAAATGTATTAATTCAGACTACCATGAATGGTAATTGAAGTCAATTAGTTCCTTTAGTTTAGTAAATATTGTACTCCAAACATTACGGGACGTTTGGAGAGATTTTTTCTAAACCTGTTTTTAAAAACTAAACAACATGTTTAGACTTTTTATTTGTAATGTAGGTGTGGCAAGAAGGAAAACCCAGACAGGTAGGACATTATCTATATAAATACATGTAGTAAATATATTTTACTGCAGACTCTGTATACATATCTGTCTAAACATTTTTATAATGAACCAATAAACCCACCTATTTTATGGTTTTTACTTTGCAGTTCTTTAATTCGATGATGAACGAGGCGATGAAATGAAATGAAATGCATGTGAAGATCTCCTAAGCCACCACTTTGAGAATTTGAAAAATGTGGTTGTAAACTACTTTCAACTACAAAATTTTACCGAAAATTACACTCCCCAGTAGCGGGTTTTCCTGAGGGCGGTCGTCACTGAGGGGAACTGGTCGTCGCTTATAGCCTGCATGTCCCATAACAGGAGACATATGTACACAAGCTAGCCGCTAACAGACTACAAGACTAAGTGGTCACAAGAATAGCATTGTTTTTCTTGGGGGGGATCTGCGGAAGCTTTTAGCGGTCATGATCAGCTGCGTTAGATGTCAAAGGAAATATAATTTTAAAACCATTTGCCTCCCAAGAACGGCCTAAACCAAAGTTCAATAAAAATACCAATTTTTGTTTTTGACAAAGCGCCCCCCCCCCCCCCCCCCCCCCTTAAATGGTGTCATAAAAACGAAAACAAAATCTAACCCTTTACCAAGGAAAAGAAGTTAGAAATATTGTGTAAGGTAAGATAATGTTGAATTTATTCAACGTTAATTTTTCCGCTGCAGGGTTTGACCGGCGCTGACGGGCATCAAGAAAGAACAGATTACGTACTCTCAACTAACGCCACTCCTAACAGGTTAAACCTTCCCTGTTTCTTAAACGGAACATCAACTGTTATGACAAATTGCCGTTAAATTGTTGAAAATAAAGACTAAATTTCAATTATTTAAATACAAGTGGAAAATGTAATTTTAGTGTACAAAATAATAGACCATTTTCGTATTCTCGGTATTGAACTGGTACTAGCTTGCAATGGAGGCTCATGCGGGGCATTCTTTTCACATGCAAATATTTTTAATGATATTCCCCCCGCATGAGCCTCCATTGCAAGCTAGTTCCAGTTTAATACCGAGAATACGAATATGGTCTATTGGATATGAATATCACCTATTTTCTCTTTTTAATTTCCGCGCGCCGCCATTTTGAATTTTTATATGTCATTTGGTTGTTCTCCATTTACAAGAGAGGTCAAATGAAGGAGGTCGATAAAACCCACTTAGTTTTTTCGAATAATCGCCTGAATCTTGGAAGTATCCGCTATCAACCCTTGATGAAATCAAGGTGCAACGTTATAAAAGGTTTATATGAATAACTGAATGTATCACACCAATGTCTTTAAGATATACGTTGTACGTGGAAATGGCGGCCAACGGTATGTTTGGTGCGGGGAAGGACGGCTTGATTAACGCACCGGACCCCTCACGGGAGTACACGCTATCTATGGCTGAAGTCGCGGTGTTTGATACTGCGTGTTATGAAGTATTAATGGACCTGACTGTCATTATAGACCTTGCAAAGGTATGGAATAAAACGTAACAAGAGATGATGTGGTAGTAGAGTGTGCGTAAATGGCAGTTTTGATACTACTGAAGTGATTGTTAGTGTTGTAATCTTGTAAATGCCAGATTTTACAATCGACACAAGCACTGAGCTCATTCACAAGGGTCCAGTATAGACACTGAAAAACACAGGCACTGTCCAAGTTTTAAACGGTTTTAATAACCGTCCTGTAGCGCTTGCGTTTTCCTGTTTATGCTTGTTCGCTAAAATCGGACTTTCACAGTCGCGATTTGAGGACGCACGCGGGTGGAGGACTCCGCGAGATCGCGCCGTGTATCAGACTTTTGGTCTAAGTACGCAGGCTTTATCGTAACAGGTTCGACTAAAGCACGACACTGAGTGTTGAAAATGTTAACGTCGTTAACCCATGATACATAATTATGTTGACGCAACATATGTACGAAATATAACTAAATTCATGTCGCTACAATTCAGTTTGCATATTGTTTTGTAGAACCCAAAAATGTGTGCCGTACCGAATTAAAATTTGATTTAGACATCTTGCCACAAATCAGATTTATTGAGCGTTTTCACTCACGTGACCTTCAGTCCCGTGGGACTCAAATGACAAAGGCCATGGCAACCATGTTGGTGTTCCTAACTAAAGAAGTTAGTTAAAATTCTTTTGTACGGGAACACCAATATGGCGGCTATGACGTCAAGTGAAAACGCTCTACATGTATAGTTGTACGGCTTTTGAACCCAACTATTCATACTTATAAAACATGGACATTTGATTACGCGAATTGTCAATCGTTTTTACTTGTGCTTTGTACTTGTGAACGTTTTACAGTACTCTCAAATGCTGCGTTATATTTCAGCATTTTTTATCTATATTTTGTCACTTTTTAAACAGAATCTCTCACAAGAAAGTCCAAGAGCTTTTCAAGCTCTTTACACCGCAAATGACATCGTGAATGCATGCCAAGATTTGTCAGACCGAACAGCATTACAGAGGTAAAAATACTATGAAATGACCGACACAAACCCACCAGTAACGTTTAAATTCCAATGTATTCTCCGTTATGGGATTTTAGCGTTGTAATTGGTTCCCCAGACACATGTTCTCAGCTCATATCCGTGACAAAAATGACAAATCTCATATCTGTGACAAAAATGAAAGCGTTAGCGACGGTTTCAGCTGAACATGTTCTTTACTCGGCGAAGAAATGATACCGCAAAATCGTTAATTAGCCCGGGTAAGTCCTTGAATAAACACCCTCGTTTCTCCTTCAGTTCTTAAGTTTTTTTAAGAGCTTGTTAATGACCTGTCATTAACAAGAAAGCAGTTACGTTTGTGTCCTGGGTCGACGGTTTCATAATAAAGAGTATAGACTCGTCAAGTAAAATTACGAGATGTTCGCCTTTTGGTGTCTGTTCGGTTTCAGGGCTCATGAAATCGCTGTCAGATTTCTCAACCAAACAAATGGCGAATCCCAGCACCAGGTTCACGCGGTTGGAAATTGTCATATCGATTGTGGTAAGAATATTTATAAGACATGCAGACGTGCAACAAGTTATTCTTTTTTTTGGCAAACGTTTTTCGAAGCTCGCGCAGAGTTCCCAATAAAAATCGCACCCTCGCGGCACTTCGAAACGTTTCATTTTGCTTTTGTAAGTGAATTTTCCGTCACAGCAGGCCGCCATTACCAGTTACCCAGCATTACCGAGCAACGGAAGCCGGGGAGACTTCCATCTAACAGTGGCGGAGGTGATTGTCATACCCTTTAAGGGTTAAAATTAGTGGTTTGGTACACCTAAGAGCGTTTGAATCGAAAATAACCACTGTCAGAGATATTCTGATACCTTTTAGGGTATTAAACCAGAAAAATATTCTGATACAGGAACAACATAAAAAAATATATATGTGAGCCACACCCACAATGAGAATAATGAGAATAATATTTTAAAAAAGTACAGAAAAAAGTGATTTATAAGTTGTTGGTAAAATAATAGTCAATCATATTTTTGTGTTCCAGACTCAAATTTTGCTTCGGGAAAATGTTTCCCATTTTAGTCACATAATTCAAAAGAAGATTTTTTTAATTTAACTGTGATGCTTAGCTTAGGCAGGCCTTTCCTGAAGTTCTGAAGTTACACTTTTTCAGCTGTCTGGTGCGGCCTATCGGTGATGGTGGCTGTACAGTGAACAACGCATCGTAGCCATGTTAGCATTCTCGTTTTAGTACGTAGGAAGTTCCAAAAATGACAAACACTTTGACTTTAGAAGATTTATGAAACATACTGTCACATACCGTAAATGCCGTTTATAAGCCCGGGCTTACACAACTTCGTAAGGGTTGTTTGGCTGGCAGGAAAAAATATTGTGATAAAGAAAGCGTTATTTCAGTTAATTTGGTATAATTTTTTGTAAATAATTTCTGTTAAGGAACTGCGGTGTGCTTATATATAGGATGGGGTACAACCTGAATATTGTTTTGTTACCAAACTGATGGGCCTATAAGCGGGTGGGCTTATAAGCGAGAGGGGTGGGGGCTTATAATCAACATTTTACGGTATCGTGTTTTCCGCTGACACTGTGTTATTTTACATAGCGTGGTTGTGGCCTATCGCTGAGACTGTAAGGAAGTGTGGTCGAAGTTTTGCAACAGCTGTGAGATTGATGGAGAAATATCCTGACTTTAAATTCGTATGCTCGCAGGTTTGTTTTGTTAATTTTTTTTTACTGGAGTGGTTTAATGCTCGTGTGTCTGTTTTAATCCTAAACAGGCTTGTTCTTAAAAGAGAAAAATCTAAAATTTAAGCCGAAAAGACTGGTTGTTAACATAAACGTTTGCACGGATACTTAACGTTGAAAACCGGTTTTATGCTTTGTGCTTAAAGTGTACGACTCAATATTTCTTGATATGTATCTTTTACAAAATTTGGTGGGAAATGCTCGCGCGTCGCAAGTTTGAACACTGTGAAACAGAAACCGAACTGTCCGCGTTAATGCGGGTGTCACACAGTCGCGATTTTGCTTCACGATTACCTGACGATGCGAAAAGTGACAAAAATCATGAGTCCCTCGCGAGAGGTCTTAGAGCACTTGACGGGCTCTGATATAGGACTTAAGTGGTCTTCAGTGTGTCTTGAAGGACGTGATAAGTCGGCAAACTCTCACGAACATTTTGACCATGCTCAAAACAATCGTGAGAGTCAGCCGATCTATCTTCGTCGGGTAGCGGACGCCAAACCGTCGTCAACTGCTCTTAAATGCTCTTGACGGTCGGGAGTTGCTCGTTACATCATCTTAAAGTAGACTTAATGGTCGGACATAGTCGGGAGCGATGGGAGTGTTGCGATGCACTCAAGAGCTTTCAGAGCGATACACGAGCAAAACGTGCGACTGGCGATTGCATCTCGAGTATTGACGACCAACTGATGTTATTATGCGTTTGGCTAAAGTCTGCTCCGGCTCACTGCCGATGGCTTTAAGACCTTTTCAAGATGGTAAAAGAGTGACAGAAGATCTATCCGTCCTATTGACGTTGTACTCAACACCTCAAGGCCAAAAAATAAACTGATGCCACGACGACACATCCTGGTAACTTTAAGTATAAATAGGCTACTGAGTATGCGTGAGTCATTCAGCCGTAATCAGTTGAGCAGTCAACATGAATGCTCGTAGGCTACGTATTCTCCACCAGATGGCTGCAATGCTTGATGCTGAGCAAGCACAAGAAGACCTTCTGCTAGCGCAGTGGTATATGAGAAGAAATAGACGGCAGAGGAGGAGACACTGGGTGAAACCTTGGGTGCAAAGAAGACAGCAGTTTGGGCAGTATGATACCCTGATGAATGAGCTCAGAGCAGAAGACCCGGAAGGATTCCAGAACTTCATGAGACTGCCCCCAGCACTGTACGATGAAGTGCTGGAAAGGATCAGGCCACGGATCACCAAACAAGACACTTGGTGGAGAAAAGCCCTTGATGCTGGACTCAAGTTTGCTGTGACAATGCGGCATCTAGCTTCCGGTGACAGCTACAGCAGCTTGAAGTGGGATTTCCGAGTACCTGGGAGCACCATATCCGTATTTGTCAAAGAAGTCTGCCAAGCAATAATTGACGAATACGCAGAGGAAGTCATCCAGTGCCCAACTACAGCTGCTGAGTGGCGTGCCATAGCTGACGAATTTCTCAGGAGATGGAATTTCCCACATGCTTGCGGTGCTTTGGATGGCAAGCATGTGGCCTGCAAGTGCCCTGCCAACACTGGTTCACTATACCACAATTATAAAGGCTTCTTCTCAATCACGATGATGGCTCTGGTGGATGCTGACTATAAGTTCTTGTGGATAGATGTAGGACCTGATGGCGCCTCATCAGATGCTCAGATCTATAATGATTCTGAGTTGAAGGAAGCACTTGACAACCACACCATCGGCTTCCCTGACCCTGCACCACTACCTGGTGACAACAGAAATATGCCATTCTTTCTTTCTATATGATATATAGCTGAAATGAAAGTCATTTGCAGTAAAAAAACTAGTAATTTCACAATACTTACACTGACTGTCACTTTCTGCTTGCTTTTCCTGATGTACTTTTTGATGAAGCCGAAGTTAGCCATGATCCAATTATCCCTATCAGTCAAATCAGTCTCAGGCCTCGCACCATCACCAGACTTCTTGTTGATCAACTTGACATATCTGGTCCGGATAGATGTATACCACAGCATAATGGTCCCAACTGAAAACACAGAAAATGAAACACCATAGACATTATATTACGACAAGTCTCGGCATTGCTTACATTTCAAAATGTCACAACAACATGAATTATTATTACATAGTATACATAAAAGAAAATTGTAAATATTTTTTTCGAATTACCATCTAACCCCATTTTGTCGGCCTGTGTCTGCCACACCTGCGAACGGAGGACCTTGTCCTTGTAATCCTTGGACTTCATATTATACAGAAATGTGTTGACCTGTAAAAATTCCAACATGGACTCCTCCTGTTCGTCGGATAGCATGCCCGACTTTTTTGGCTTCTGCTTCTTCTTTTGTGTGACATCTTGTGGAGAATTGGAAGTGGATGGAGTAGGACCAGAACCAGCAGTCTGAGCACCAATAACATCCGGAGGAGGAGAAGTAGATCTGGGAGGGCTAACAATGGCCCGAGTAACAATGGCCTCAGTCTCACTGGCCTCATCAACACCAGTCTCTCTCATCTGCTCTGTGTCACTGGAAGATGATGAACAATCTGTTATCTGCTTCCGTGGCTTCTTTGCAGGGACCTTACTGTCCTTCCCTTTACGCTTCCTGCCCTTTGGAGGCATGGTGTAACAATGAAGTAATAATAAAAGAAATTTCCGGAAAAAACTCACGCAGGGCTGCTCTGTTGAAGATGTCGTACACTGAAAATAATCAAAATCGGCACAGGTCTTTTTATATTCGTGGTGTACACGGTTGTACCACGTGATCCACTCTTTTTGCGCATGAGCAGCTCGGGAGCCGCTCGTGAGCCGCTCTAATTGATCGCCAGTCCCACTGATAGGTCGCCAACAGATCGCGAGTAGGACGCGAATGAACGTGGATTGCTCTGTTACGGCACGTCTGTTGATCGTGTATAGCTCGTTTGTAACTCGTGTATAGCTCTTGACAAACGTGAGTTGGACTTCACCTTGTGGTATTTTTTTATTTTGACGCCACATTTCCTCCGTTCTTTTCGCGATCTTTTACAAATTTAGATCGTGAAGGTCGTGAGCTGATCGTGAGTTTAGGTCTCGACTGTGTGACACCGCCTTAAAGTTCAGTGTTTTGTTACCTAGGCGCAGCAGCTTGAGTGGGTCAAACTCCACTACCCAGACCTGTTTGACGAGATCAAGAAGTTCGCTGCTAAAGGACAGTTCATACCCGTTGGAGGAACTTGGGTAGAAATGGTGAGGAAACGTCCTATCTAGGGAGGAAGTACATGTAGAATGCCCTCAGTCGGTTCATGTGTGGGTTTCTTGGCTCATGAAAATTTTATTCCCTACAAAGTTAGTTATTTATTCAAAACGCCAGTGACCCAGGTTCGAATCCTGGCGGGAACAGCCAATTTATTTTCTCGTTTTCCTTTCTCATTTCTTCCTTTCGAACTGGACATTGTGAAAGTGATGTACTGTTTTTTCTTTGCATTTGAAGTCGTTCAATTTTCAAAAAATATCGAACCGCTTTTATATTAAATCATAAGCTTACCGCAATATTGCGTTACGCGTTAGGTCGCGGTACAAGGTTCAAATGACATGCTGGTGCCCATTTATATCATGTTACCTTTACATATTTTATACACTTTTGAATTAAGATAAAGCCTGTAAATTTGCTTTTAGTCTTTAAGTCTTTAATGTTTTCCACAAACTTAATTTGTAAAATCGTTCCATTTTTAACAGCAATTATAGCTCCAGCCAAGTAAGGGTTCTTTTCCCCCGGGGGGGGGGGGGGGGGGGGGGGTACTCAACAAAGTTTTGTACGGGGATGCTCCGCCCCGAGGTCCAAACCCTTACCCTTTCATATATCGTTTTTGACAGAAAAGGTACCCCTTTCATATACCTTTCATTGAAAATGGTACCCCTTTCATATACCTTTTATTGAAAATGGTACCCCTTTCATATAGCCTTTACGTGCGTCTTTTTGATATATTGTGAAAGGCCGTTTTTATAATACTTAAATCGCAGTTTTCCCTACCTTTTTTATGCTTCAACTCGTGTTTTCGCTACCATTTCCTATTCTTCGTGAAATCCCTACCCTTTCACATACTTCAACTCGTGAAATCCCTACCCTTTCATATACCGCCAGCCTAAAAAAGGTACCCCTTTCGGGCGGAGCATCCCCGTATAGCCCATTATAGGGAGTACCCCCCCGGGTCTTTTCCCATCGGAGACTCTAGACTTGACTCGCAAAATCCTTTAATACTCCTTAACGGAACTTTTTTTCTATTCACAGTATAAATATCTAAGTACTGTACTCGGGTCGTACTCATAACCTCTGCAAATTTGGTGAAGAGTCCTTTATTTAGAGAGATTGTCTCATAAAAGCCTTTGATTCTTATTTATTTTTGTAATTTTTTTTTGTAATATTTTGCAGGACGGCAATATACCCAGTGGTGAGTCTTTCATCCGTCAGTTTTTAGTTGGACAGAATTTTTTCCAGAAAGAATTTGGGCAAGTTTGTCAAGAGTAAGTTTCAGGCAGCCATCTTTAATTTCCTTCCATTTTAGGAGGTCACTAGTTACGAGAGGTTTGAGTCGCCCATGGCGTGCTTGTATTGCTAATGATTGTAATTTTGTTGTTGTTTACAGTTCTGGTTGCCTGACACGTTTGGTTACTCGGCGCAGCTACCTCAGGTCATTCGCGGAGTGGGGATGAAATATTTTTTGACGATGAAGCTAAGCTGGAGTCTAATTAACAAATTCCCTGTAAGTTAGTATCTTAAGTGAACAATTTTCGCCTGCAACCTCGGACAAACAATTACAATTTTTCTTTTTCTTTTTTAGTTTCACACTTTCTTTTGGGAAGGAATTGATGGATCAAGGTATGTCGTTCTTTATTTTGCAGCCTTCTGGACCTGCCTCTTACTCCTGTTAACTAAATTCCAATTCAAGACTTATGAAATTCTATAGGACGATCTTTGATAAATGACACATGAAGCTGCAATTAAATGAACTCTATAAGTCAAAAGAGCTTGGCAAACTTAGTACTGACATGGTAAATAATTTTTCTAGAAATTAACCTTTAAAGTATCTAAATTTTACAAAGAATATATGGCTGCTACACTCTTGCCACGCAGCCATTCATTTCTGTCACACTGATTACCAAGTGTGACATACTCTTTTAGTTTATGCATGCAGTCCATTTGTTAGTAGCTTATTGTATGTTTTATGATAATGAGACAAAATGTAAACAATCACGTCAGCAAAATGTAAACAATGACGTCAGCAAAAATTCCCTTATTAGCTTACACGAGTGGTGGCTCTTACATTCATTCTGTGGACGAAATCCTAACGCGTGACCGCCCTTGAAAATGAAATCTTTTTTAACGCTACTTTCCTATATATGGTGCTGTTTCTTAGTATTTTCCAAACTACTATTTGCCATTATAAGCGCTTATAAAGTAAACGCGTGAAAGGCTAGGGAAGTAAGACAAGCATTCAGTTTACTTAACCCTTGACGTAGCAAAAATTAACATTTACACTTACAAACGTTTTCCCAGAACTAATTGTGAAACGTTTCTCATTTCTCCTCAGATGTCTAGCTCACTTTCCTCCCGCCGACACGTACGAGTCTCGTGGGGACGCCGCTGATGTAAGCTGTGGACTGTTTGCAGTCTGTTTTGATTTTGAGCTCCACCAAGCATGCGTAATGTGATCATATAGACATTGAGAACCTCGTACCCAAACCTCGCGCTTCCTTTGACTATAGCGGTCGGGATCCCTTGCTTCTATCTACAGTATGCCACTAAATTAAACTCCGTGTTTTTTTCCCTTCTTGTTAAAAGGAGGATCTCCGGCTGGTGAGGAATCTTCTTTCCATTTGCTTTGTGGACTTAAAGAGTCTGACCCACCTAGTTTACAATGCGAGCTTCTCTTATTGTTATGATACGGTTCTATTCAACAACAAAACAACAACAAAACACTTTATTAAATAACAAGTATTGATTTAAATAGTACCTACCCACAAATAGTTGAAAAACTAGTCGAGGCGGGTAAGTATAATTAAGTTAGGCTTATTACGAGGGTTCAGATTACAGCAGTTCAGATTACAATAAATAGTAGATTAAAATAATAAATTAAAAAAAAAAAACAGTAAAGAAAGTAGAAAGAGATTACACTATACTGGTCGTAGTTACAGGATTGATACAGTTTACAAGTTTTTAATTAATTCAAGAATTGAAGATGGTGTAAGATACAAATTTTCTTGTTTAAAAATATTAATAAGTATTTCGTGTATTCCATATTTGGGCAAGCATATCACCTCTTGCACGAGTGAATTTCTCATCTACAATACAGTATGGATTTTCGGGGGCCCTGAAAATGGCGGATGAACCAACGTAGGCGCGCAATGCAAACTGGGTGGGTCAGATTTTTAAGAGTGACCAAATCATCCTCTTTGTGTTGGCAGGTGATAAAGACAGTTAGACAGCTGAAAGACAAAGGACAAGTCCACGCCAGCATGTTACTGTACGGCCACGGAGACGGGGGAGGCGGGCCTTCGTGAGTACTTACTGCGCATGCCTCGGTTAACCACCTTGTTAACCATTCTCGACCCCAGAGCTCTCGGTCCTTTTTTTTGGGCTGTCGGTCATGCGCAAAAGAGAAGAGCTCTGGGGTCGAGAATGCCTTGTTAACATAACCCTGAGTCTAGTAGAATATCAGTTTATGCCAGGTAGCCTGATAGCGAAATGTTTGTAACTCGATTTGTTTTTTGTATCATTACAGAGAAAAAATGCTTGAAATGTTGAAACGAATGAAGGATGTAGATGGCTGTCCGAGGTAATTCGCACTTTATGACGAACAGCTCTAGCACAACAAATAACGCGCTTGCTTATTGTTCAAGATTAGAAATATATGATTTGAGCTCTTCATGTCATGCAATCTCTCAGTCCTTCCTAGTGGGGACGGATTGCGTGACGAGCGTAAAGAAAGAAAGCTAAAACTTTCGAAAAAGTATGCACAAATCCCCGGAACGATGACCTTTATTTTGTAGAATTGAAACTGTACGCTACGCGCGCATTCGGATTGGTTGAAAACCAATAACTATAACTCTGCGGAAACTTCGAGCGCTTATACGAAACAGAAATGGAGAACTTTCCTCCTAAGTTTTCATTAGTACTGCTAACTGTCCTAAAAGTTTGAAGAGCTCTCTTTCTCCCATCTTTCACCCGGAAACATGGAAAGCGTTTGCTTTTTTCTTAAATAAAAACTTGTGCGCGTGTATTTACAATACTTTTAAGTATTGTAAATACACGCGCACACTATAATTATGTGATTTTAACGAATTCTAAAATACCTATGAATCTGAGTCACAGACGATGGTTGCTTCTTATAGATAGATTATTATTTCATTTTCAGTTCTATTTAAAACAATTTTAGTGAGTTGTGTGTAAACTTTTAGCTGCAATCTTGGGCAATTCAAATGAAAAATTAACACCCCCCTCCCCCCAGTTCATTGATGAGAAAATGGCGCGTTTTGCTTTTTGCGCAAATCCATCTTTGTATTGGGGGAAGGGGAGGTGTTATTTCTATCTATCTATCTTTTATTCCGTCCGAGATTGCAATCTTGGACATTTCAAATGAAAAATTAAGACCCCCCCCCCCCCCACTCCCAGTTCAGTGATGGGAAAATGGCGCGTTTTGCTTTTTGCGCGAATCCATCTTTTATTGGGGGGAGGGGAGGTGTTATTTCTCTTTTTATTCCGTCCGAGATTGTAGCTCGGTTTGCCTGTACTTTGCTGTTTATTTTTGGTTTTGATTGTCCTAGGGTAAAACTATCAAACCCTCAAGATTTTTTTCACTCGCTTGATTCACGTGATGCCAGCAAGCTGTGCACGTGGGTTGGTGAGCTGTACCTGGAGTTACATCAAGGAACATACACCACGCAGGCGCGGGTAATAATTAATTTCATATTTCAAAACTCGCGAGATTAGCAGATACAGGAAGACTTGCACTGAGACGATTTCAGATAAATGATTCTGTCAGGTCTGTTTACATCCGATGATACAGTCCTGGCAGGAGGAGGAGGAAGAGGAGGAGGAGGAGCTGGTTGACGATAATACATACATATACATACATAAGCTTTATTTTCAATCGAATTTTAGAGTAGCTTACAGAAGCTAATATTTTCGAGAACATAAAAGTTAAAACTGTATAGTGTTTACAAATAAATTTATATCATTAAGAAAAAAAATAATTTTTTTTTTTATAGCTAAGCGAGACAGGGACTACACAAAGTTACAACACTGATTTTTTCTTCTAAAGTCTTCAAACACACTAGTGCGGATAAAATCAGGCAGCGCATTCCATAGTTTAGCTGAAAAATAAGAAAACGAATTAAGGCCATAGCTAGTTGTTCTAGGTTTACTAAGTGACAGAATGTAATTGCCGCGAAGATCATAAGAAGAAGATCGGAGTGAAAACATATTTTTCATATAAACAGGAAAATGAGCGAAAAACAGGCTCTTATATAATAATATAAGGAAATTCTGAACGCGCCTATTACATAAAGAAGTAGAGTTCACTTTAGTGAGAAGACTGCTGTATGGGGACGAGTAATCACCATGATGATGGTGATGGTGATGATGATGATGATGATGATGATGATGATGATGATGACCATTTCACAAATCTCATGGTTCCTCTTGATTGATTGGCTTGAAACACTTAGTTTTTTATTCATTTTTCATTTTTCTGGTTGAATTTAGTTTAGCATTGATGGCCGCATGTATCTTTAAGCAATTTTCCTTTTTCTCAAAACAAAACACCTGCATCTAGGCCTTTTTTTCATGAAAGAGTTCCTTTAAAAAGGAACAACCATAGAAAGGTCCTGATTTTTTTTCTTATTGGGGATGCAGGTATTGATATCTATGAAATCCAGTAAATCTGCAAAAACGAAAAAAAAAAAAAGATACCAAGCTACTGCCTTCATTGTAACTTCATTGAATATTTCATCAATTTATTTCCTTCAAATCCAAAAAATCCATTAAAACCAACATTATTACAAAAAAATGTTGAACGGTTGATGAACTTCCAGTCCTATGCTGAAGTCGCTAACTCTTTTCTATTTGAAGGTGGAAAGTATGGATTTATTGGACATTACGGATAATTAGAAGAAATAAAAACACACAACTTACAGTATAAGAATGAAGTCGCTAACTCTTTTCTATTTAAGGGTGGAAAGTATGGATTTATTGGATATCATGGATTTATTAATATTAATATAATATAAATTATTATTATTATTATTATTATTATTATTATATATTATATATATTAAAGAGAGAGAGAGATTTCCATGAAATCCAGAAAATCCAATAAATCCACCCTTATTTAGAAAGAAAATAAGAGAAAAATGAATTTATATATTCATTTATTCATTTCAGTTCTATTTCCAGCAAATCCATAAAATCCAATGAATCCACCCTTATTATAAAGAATTCAAGAGAAAGATATATTTATATATTCATTTATTCATTGAACTTTCTCTGACCTGTTGGTGGAGTTGTTGGAAAATACGGATTTTGGGGATAATAAAAGACAATCATACATTACAAAGGACTACAACAATTATCAGCTTCCAGTGCTAGTTGACTGTCTGAACTTTTTCTCATCTGTAGGTGGAGTTATTGGATTTGGGGGATAACAAAAGACAAATGGTTGATTATCATGCCTTAAAATATCAGCAATTAGCTACTCTGTCTATCTCTTGTGTGTTTACTATTATTCCTTCTGAATTTTCACAGGATGATTATGTAATACATTGTGTTACATAACATGACAAGTTCACCAGATTAAACGAACAATAACAGTACTAACGAAGTTTCTTTCATGTACAAAAAAGGATTCAAATGTGAAAACGAATCTCTATCCAATGTTTCTTTCAAGATGGAAGGTTGCATGAAAATAGTAGCCGATAATTTTTTTTAACTAAAAAGTTGACATTGATGGGTAACATTAACGACTACACCTTTTTACTATATAAATGGCTTGCTAACTAATGCAGCCCACTTCACTTCACTCCAACATGCAACAAGCTTGTACAAATCCGTGTAGACAACTTAACAGTGAAGCCATAAAGGGAGCTGCGCTTTGTTATTTGAGCCCAATAATATATGGAAAATGTAGCATTATTAGTGCCAGATGCATATGCAATGTAAAACACCACGGCCTGGAGAAAGCGTGGAGGAATGTATGCCGTACGCGAGATACTTGCGATAAGGCTGAATCTGGTAGGTAATTTTTTCATTTAATTTTGTACACTGTTTTGAGGCAACTTATTTCTAGGTCGAGAAAAAAATGTGTCCTTTTAACTCCTTTTCTTTCCTTTTTTTTAAGAAATCAAGAACATGGCATTCTTCTTTAGTGCGGTGGCAACACATGGAAACAGTAAACCAAAAAGAAAACTAAAAGCACAGGGCAATGAACATGAGGAAGACAGTGAAGAAAGCAACGACGAAACAGTTACTTCCAGCCAGATAGCAAGTACGAACAGCCAAGAGTGGATTGAAGAACATCGCACCATAATAGACAAAAAATTGTACCCAGCAATAAGCTATTGGATTGCCTTGACTACGCCCAATGGCGCACCGGCAAATCCACTCACAATTCATCGAGCACTCCATGAATGTGGAGTTGAAACACTGGCGAACCAGGTAGGAAAAATTTCATCTCGACAGAATAATATTTCTGGTTATTTTTTGTATTCAATGGCTATGAAAGAGCTGTATAAGACACTCAAAGGCCACAAAACCTCGTTCATGCAGAATCTAATACGCACTTGTGTTTGCTTTCCCACTTGACTTATGATCTTTTTGGTTTATTTTGTTTGTATTTTTCAGGTGACCTTCAAGCAAAGCAAGGATTCTATGGCTACGAAAGAACTGTATAAGACACTCAAAGACCACAAAAACTCTTTCATGCAGAATCTAATACGCACTTCGTACCAAACAAGTTATCGATACGAAGCCGAACATTTTATTGAAGACCCAGATACCGTTGATCTTCAAGAGTGTGGTATGGAGTCGGTTGTAAGGGTAGTATTGATTAACAAGTCTTTCCAGTCCGCGCTGTCAACAGCTCTTTCCAAAATTGAGGATGCTAAATTGAACATTGATCGATTTGGCTTCAATGAACCTGGCGTAGTGTGTACCGGAAAGAAAGTTGAAGAGCCACAGCGATTATCAGATAAATGATGTCGGAATTGCGATGAAAAAGCTAGAGTACGCCATACATCATGGTAAGATCTACAAAAAAGAGCCCAAGGCCCAGTACACCTACCAGTACAAGTGTGAGCCAAGAGTATTCGTAAACAGCCTTGCAGCTAATGAATTTTTTAAGGCCAGACTTCTGAAAGACATGAAGCGAGTTATAGACATCCTATCAGACCCTTACTGCGAAGTTATTCGACCGATCAACATCGACTACAATTTAATTGAGGTCAACGGGGGATTGTGCTGGTCCATCAAGGAAAGAAAATTCATAGCGCAAGCCATCCAGGAAAGTGAAATTGGACTTGTTTCGCCAAGAGCATTTTGTTCTTACGATTCAACTACGCCACCAAATCCACAGTACTTCAAGGAGATTCTAGAGAACAGCCTAAGTGAGAATGAAGTGGCCACATTCTGCGAAGATTTCCTGAAACTTCTACACTTCAACCAAAAGAAGCATAAAGATAAAGTTCCCTGTCTTGTTGGTGAAACGAACAGTGGAAAGACAAGCATTTTCCTTCCGATCTTAGGAGTGATTCACCACACCAATGTTGCAACAATAACAAAACAACGAGTTTTCAACAAAGCGATGATATCCAACAACACTGAAGTCATTTTCATTGACGAAGCAACCGAATCAATTCTAGATGTAGACGATTGGAAGGTACTTACTACACAGGGTGGGTATGCTGCATACAACGTAAAGTATCAGACGGCCAAATCATTTATCAATCGATGCCCGATGATAATCACCGCACAAAGAAAACTGAAGTTCAAGGACGAGGATCAGCCGGCAATGGATCAAAGACTCAGAACGTATACATTTAAGAGTCTTCAAAATCCTAAGAAGCAAGCTACATCATGGTTAAGAAAGCACCCAATGGACTGCATTGTTTGGGCAGCTGAAAAAGCACGTTCTGAAGAGAGAGAAACCAACAGCAGCGACAGCGAGGCTGACGATGATGACCAGGCTTATGAGGGTATCTTACCAGATTCAGAGAAACAAGCCTTGAGGTCTTTTTCCCTCATCGAGGATGAAGTAACAGCCGAACTGGCCAGACCTGGAACAAGTTCACAAGATAATGCTAATGAAACTGATGGGGAAGAAGAGGGGCAGCAAGAAAATGAAGAGCAAAACACGTCGGCCTTAAAACGAGCCCTGCAGAAGTGCATCCCGAATTCTTTGCGCCACTGACAAATCAGCCACCTCCTGGAAACGCAAATGCAGCTCGCAAAAGAGAAGAAAGATTGGGAAGAATACTGGTACACAAAAAGAAAGGAAGCCCTCATTTCAAAAGGTATCTCGCCAGAAAATGCAGAACTCTTTCCAAGAAACGAGCAGGAACCTATGCCAACAGCGATAACGGAAGAGCTGGCCTTGCTTCAGCGTGGCATAATCGAAGCTGAGAGAGAAATGCGGAAAGAGAAGGCAAAAGAAGCCTACGAGAATGTCTGGATTATCAACACAGAGAAAGAACTGCACGATTGTGTGGTATGGCTAAATTCGACGATCATAGACGACGAGCACAGGGCCGCCTTAGCGAGTCAGAGAGATGTACTCTGCGACAAACTAAAAACCCATCTTACCAACTTTGGAATGGCTAACTGCGACGAAGCTCTTGAAGAACGCAAAAGAAAGTGCATTGCCCTGGGTATACTCGAAGAACGGAACAAACATTCAGTTAAATCAGCTTATGAAGCCCTCCCCATATTCTACGAGGGAAGCAGCGACGAAGACGAGGAGGATATATTCGTCACTCCAAAGCCCACGCCAAGCCGGGCAAATGCTCACAAGAGACTCGCAGTCGAACAAGGTTGCCACCGAGTCTAAACCTCGTAACTATTTTCATTCAAGCTCTTACAAATGAACATTGAATTTGTTATAATTTAAGTGTCCAAATCTTCGACACATAGAAGTGTTCTAAAATGATAGAAATGATGGATAGTGATTGTAAACGATTAATGTAAATCTTAAATGAAATCAGAACATTAAATAACTGGTGAAGAACGAAGAAAACTCTTGTCTGATTTATGGGGTTCTGTGAATGACTGGCCGTGTTGCATCGGATCAACAAAACTGATCCAATACAACAAGGACACATTTTCTAACAACAACTATTTATAAGGAAACCCTACTTAAACTTTCGCAATGCACGGTTCAATAGAGAGTTTGCAGTCCTGCCCACTTGGAACTTGAATCTGGGATCCCTCAAAATATTTGACCACTGGCCAAATCCATAGAGTTTTATGCCCTTACCCAAACACTTGTCTTCATCAGCAGTGAATAGGAGTGCTTTCTTTTTCTGCCCGTGATTGGATTTGAGTTCGGTATTAGGGCTGTGCTGCAAATGTACGCCACCTTCAGGCCTTTTCGTGTCTTTGCGTAAGCTTTCGCTCGATTGCTCATAGTCCGATGAGGAATTTGAGCTTTCGGAAAGTCGAAGATGAACGTCTTCTTCCAGTTGTGCCCCCTTGTCTCCTTGCAGTTTCTTTAGACACTCCTGTGCCCTCGCGGCAATCTCGCGAGACCTCCGCTTTTGATAGTGTACCCTTGCAACCACGGAACTGTGCTTGTGATCCTCCGAGATCGCACCCTGCTCTTTCTCGTTAGGCTGCTCGTGGCTTGCAGTCTCTACGATTTGCCGATAGCGGGTTGGGTGAATGTACTTGCCTGTAGCATCGAAAACCATTTTGCTCATGAGTTGACCGATTCTAGTGTGTTGACTGCCGTTTCTGTTGACGAGAACGTAGTTGCAGTTCGGTTTGAAGAGGGGCCGAATGTAAGAAATGTATCCATCCAAAACTTGCATGCTCGTCTCTGTCAAAAGTAACGAATCGAAACCGTAGTTGGCCGTAGTTTTGAACTTTTTCTGGTCGATGAACCCACCATTGCCCTTTGCCGCTTTGACCATCTCGATCGTCAAATATTGATAGGTCATTGGCCGGGAACCCTTGACCCTTATGAACAAAAACACGGCCACAAACTTGGTCGCAAAAGACAAATCTGAAGGAGATACTGTGTCTGGCTTTTCTTTGCAGATCTTGAGCACTTTCTCAAAACGCGGTAGGTTTTCCGAAACTACTTGTAACAGTTCATCCAAAGAAGCCCAGTGCCCCTTTGACTCTAAGGTATCAATGTCTAGATCATTTGTCCATTGTAACCTCATCATTTTAGAGACCGTCTTGCGAGCCCTTTTCAAGTAGATTTCTGTGGAATTCAAATTGCGCACAACTGCAACTAGTGCACTATGGGTTTTACGAAAATCGATCAAGTCAGCAATGGAGTCCAAGTATGCAAGGCGACCGGCATGACCCAATCCCCACTTGCTTTGCATTACATCGATAAATCTGAAGAGAAAATTAGGCGAACTTAGGCTAAAATCAACCATGTCCCAACTCAAATCTTCTTCATCATCTTCACAGCAGAACTTTAGATATTTGAAACTCCTTCGAATGATCTGTTGAGCTTGCCTGCTACTTTTGCATCCACCACCACTTCCACTAAGCCAGTTTTCAAACAGTTTACCAATCGTACTTGAAATATCAAAGGATGGTAGCATCTTGGTTGAATAAGAAGATAGCTTGCCTTTTTCTTTATTATCGTCTGTGTTACCAATGTTCTGGCAATCGTCAGGCTTTTCATCAAAGTAATAAAACCAAGGATGTTTATTTTTGACGTGTTTTCTGCAACCTCTTTGAGTGGAAAGCGCCATCACTGTCGTCCTCTTCTAAGTGGAGCCGTTTTGGTTTTGGTGATGCACCAGCTATATTAGACCAGTCAATTTCCTTCCTGCGTTTACTCATGACAAGAAATAAGCTTAACAAACCCCCTGATGAGGCACATGAAATCTTGCTCAAATACGCGCTTTGTTTTAAGTTTTCATGTTCAAACATGTTGAGGCATGATTGTTACTTTTGGGAATTACTGAAACACTGACTGACAGCAAACTTGCATGGACTTGCCCCTTCACAGCCATTCAAAGATCAGAGAGGAACATTTTGTTCCTATTCAATCAAGCCGGAACAAAGTGTTCCTATTAGGTTAAATATGTTTTGTTCCCATTCAATCAGGAACAAAGTATTCCTATTGGGGTTAACAGGAATGCTTTGTTCTGATTCACTCAGAAAAAAATGTTCCCATAGAGTTGAATGGGAACATACTCAACATGTTCCGATAATGTACAATTCCTATTGAGGACCACTTTGTTCTTCTAATCAGGAACAAAACGTTCCCATTTTCTCTCAAAGGAACATTTCAAAGAAGCACTTGGTCCTATTTGAATTACAAGGACCACTTTGTTCCTTTACTGTGGAACAGAGAAGTTCCACTTTTAGCAAAGGGTGCCCCAGAAAGAAACTTTTGTTCCCCTAGGATCAAATAAGGAACAACTTACTAGAAAGGGAACAATGTAAATAGGACCATTTGTTCCCTTTATCGGATAAAGAGAACCACTGTGTTCTTATTTGTTACCAACAGGACCTTTTTGTTCCCATTAATCAAGAATGGTGGACCCATTTATGTTCATTAAAAGGAACAATTGTTCCTGTTTGAGAGAAAAAATATAGTTCCTTATTATTCAAAAGGACCAGCGCAAAAAAATCGCGGAACTTGTAAATTTCACTTAAATCGCTTTGTCGCCCAATTACTGAAACTCGATCCTCGAAATCTCCTGCCATAAGCTTCAATACGTAGAAAGGCAACTACAAACAAAATTTAAGCTAAAAAATATTGTTCTGGTCGACAACACAAATTATCATTGGTTTTGTGAAATGTATATGATGATAATGATGATGACACGGTCCTGAAAAGGAAGAGAAGGTTGACCATGATGATAATGATGACGACGACGACGACCTATTTCTTGCTATATTATTCTCTTTAAGATAACAAAAACCCTGATAAACGAGAATGTATTTAGCCTCCAGGAGGGGATAAAGAGGTACTCTGGAACAAAACACTTGTATGCATATTTCATGAAATTATAAACTATGTTTTCTTCTTTCAACATGATATAGATAAAACAGGGAAACCGCGCAAGTGAATTTCTTTTGCATGACGCTGAACTTATGTCTGCTTTGGCCTTCATTTTAGGAAACAAAAGTCAAGGTTAGTTAATCTTGTATATCAATATAGTAACTAAAATGTTGAACTTGTGCTTTTTTGGCCATAACAACTTTTTTATAATCACTATACCATATGAAAAGCAAAGAAGGCCAAACAGTATTAAACATAAAACCTTTGCTGTATCCAACTCGTGTTACACCGCCATACCTGTCTACATGATGCATTTGTAAGGAATAGTTACAACACGCCATACTGATACAACACGAATCACGTCGTCTAAATCAGCCTACAATGCGCTCACAACTTTTGCATGCAACTCGAAAAAAGTTGTAGAATTTTGAAACATGTTTTAAAACCCTACGACAATCGTAGCCACATACAATGTTATAAGATGCGAGTTGTATACAATTTTCGCCTGACGCAAGCAACGCGCGCTACAATACATTATATGCGACAAAGTTGTGCCGTCTTAATCAGCCTTTTTACAGTAAACATGTTTCAACGAATCACGTTTCTCGTAAACATGTTTGTAATTTCATTGTTCATATAACTTGTTAATTTCAAAACACGTTTCACGTCTGGTTATATAATTTATGCTGTTTCACGAAGCTCGCAAAAAATCTTTCTAATAGGCATTTGCACGATGACGTCATTTGACTACAACTACCAGAATCCTTCAGATATTAGGGCTATTGTTATTTAAACCGCACTGGGATTACAACATTTAAATAAGAAAGGAAAAACGAAATGAATTCTGGTAGTTGTAGTCAAATGACGCCATCGTGCAAATGGCCTATCGCACATGAACAAAAAAAGGAGAGCTCGAACTTTCCGTTGCATGATTTAGTGGTTTAAGTTCACTTGACAAGCTCTTCTTGAACGAAGGGCAATGTAGTGTTTAACAAGGAGACGACATTTGTGCCAACGTGTTTCGTCTGGTTTAGATCGAAACTACCTCTTGAGGTAGTTTCAATCATGCTCAGAATAAACATGTTTCGATCATGATTTGTGTAATGTGCCGCCTGATGTGAACACTTTTCATAGTGAAACATGTTTCATTCATGATCACTGTAAACATATTTCGACCTAGTGTGAACACAGCATCAGAACTGCTTTGTTTTACGGGCTGATATAAAGTTATATTTTGGCTTGCAGTGTGATAAGTTATATATCGCCTGCCTTGTGGTAAACGACGGCAGATATAGTCACAATGTGCTGAGTATATCTGTTCTCGTTTTTAGAAGATTATCCTTCCGAAGAATTTCTAAGGATTTGGAAACTCGTGCTGTTGAATCAGTTTCATGACATTTTACCCGGAAGCTGCATTAAACAGGTAAATAGTGTTTATTTTCGCAGTGGTTGGTTATTTTTGGTATACCGCGTCCTTCTTATAATGTGGCCACCTGGCCCTGGTTTTTCAATAGGTGGATAGCACTATCCACCGGATAAATCACTATCCAGTGGAAAGTATTAACAAAATCATTTGTGTTATCCGCTGGATAGCGATTTATCCGGTGGATAGCGCTATCCACCTTTTGAACGACCGGGTGTAGGTCGTCAGCAAAATTATTATAATTTATACGTTTTACATTCAACTAATTTATTCTTGTTTTATCACGTCACCATGTCTCCACCAATAGCGTAGCTCCAGCGTTCGATACATAAATTACACATAATTATAACCCGCTCTGACGAATGGCTAACGGTCGAAACGTCAGCTTTTGGATCTCTTTCGTTGACCAATTTACCTTACTTCCCCACCCCTCCCTCCCCCGTCAGCTTTTGAATCTTTTTTGTTGACCAATTTACCTTTTAATAATATACATGCAAAAATTTCTGCATTCTGATTGGCTGAGAGAATGTCAATTAATCCCAAACAGTGCAGAAAGTTGAAATTGAGTGCAAAAAGGTGAAATTGAGTGCAAAAAGTTGAAATTAAGGACGGTGCCACCTATTGTTATTGCGCATACGTTCTGCGCATGCATTGCGCGATTGTCGCGCGAGACACTGGTTATTTTTTTTAACGCGAACGCGCGAGGTAAAGGCTAAGTTCCGCCCACTTTTCATGTCAATCTGTCAACTCCCTGGCTCAGTTTCTAAACTTACAAGATAAATAGAGTTCTCAAAAATCTATGAAAATGTGTTTATAGACCTTCTGCAGCCTAAAAGTGCTAAATTCTCTCTCTATTTTGCAAACGACAGAGCCTCGGTAATGAAACTATTTTGAGCTAATTGGCGATGCCGCCTCGATCAGCAGAACGCGTACGTTTTGCCTTTCTGTACGAAGATTGTTTACATTGGCTTCTTTTCTCCATTCAAAATTTCAACAAAACTTCAAGTCAACCGTCCAGACTAGTGTTTTTTTTATATAAAACAAGCATACTCAAGGCATAAAATCCAAGGAAAGGTTGGCATGTTGTTATTTTCAATTTGCACAAGTTTTTGTTTTGGCGGACAAACTCGCGTTGTTTGAAATTTTTGTTTATCTGCGAAAATCTTTTGCCAGTGACCATTTTTGCGAATAAAAAAAGTAATGATATAACAAAAGCAGAAAAACAACTGTTCCAGTTAAATCATACAAACGTCAAAAGGAGAATTGAGATGAGCAAAGCGTTTTCAAAAAGACCGTTTTTGACAATTGGTGAAGATATAAAAACAACTGGCTGAAGCCAGCAACTAAAAAAACTGAACTGGCCGCTCCAAAGCCGGGAAGCATCCGACTAAAGTATTCCCTCCCTCGATTGCTGGAAAGCATGGTTTTTAGTGTAATCTTTCGTAAACACATTCGTGCATTTAGGTACAATTGATTTCCATTATTCTCTATCATAAGCAAGTGGTGTTTTTCGAAGTCGCATCGTGTCAGTTCTCAACTGCTTTGCATTAGAACAAATTTTGATAGGCGAAAAACGTGCCACGATAAACTGAAAAGAAATCTTATCTTTTTAGATCAAATAAAGCCGTAGACTTCGGCAAAAAAAGTGTTTTATTATTTCACGATTTTTTTGAAATTAAAGTGTACCGACTAATTTTTTCCAAAGCTATCAGAGAATCCATGAAAACTACAGGAGCTTCACAAGAAAATAAACACGCGGCCAAATGAAATTACAAAACTCAAGCACTTTTCGACAAATATTTCTTACATTTTGACTCCAAATAACCGTTAAAAGACTAACCTGCCAATCTAGAGTTTTTCGGCAGCCGCCGGACCAGTCACCTCGATATAGCACTGTTGTTTTCAAGTTGGTAATGGATCGGAAGAAAGTTCTTGTGCCCGAAGGAACATAAGTTAATAAATCCGTAGATCCACTGTAGATCAATGGAAGTGAACCGATTTTGCGTTTTTACTCCTTTACTGTGCTGCTTGACCTTGAAATCCCCGAAAAATGTTTCTCAAAAGAGCAACTTACAGCTACAAATAGAATTAATTTTGAATTCTACAATGTATGTCTTTTTATTGTACCTGAAAGTAAAAGTTTTGAACGGTAAGCCGTCGAGTGGAAATCCCAGCATGCCCCCGAAAAAGACACGCACAATATTTAACTTACTAGGGAGGGCATAGAAAAAATGTCGCGGACCACGAAAGCCATTCCGTAAAAGTTGAAAACATCTAAATATAACTTGTAAAAACGTGTGGTGACCCCTACTTTTTATCTTATAAAATGGAAGTGGTAAGCATATTGAGCACACAATTAATTTTTTGTTGTGGGCAAAAGTTATTAAGACTGTATTTTTGGCGAACGTGGGAAAGCTGTCAGGGTCGATAATGGCTCCGTTGTGATGATTTTTGTAACTTAAAACACGTAAACAGTAGTTGTTATGTTACCATTCGTTATGTATTTTAGAGATTTTTAGAATTATTGCTGCTTTTGTGTATGTAAAGGCGAATTCTAAGGAAATCCGCGAAGAAAATTGTATTTTTCCGTTTTTCGAAAAAATGCTGATGTCAGCATTTTTTCCAGATTGAAGCCTTATTATCTCCGAAAAATGCGTGGTTACCCCCAATTTTCTCTTTGGATTCCAATAGCCCCTGCTAAGAACTACTTTTCCCGCATAGTCAAAAATCTGGCAAAAAACTTCGCCATTAGGTGGCACCGTCCTTAAAATGATTGACAGTTAGGATAGCTGAACAGATTTCGAGCCATGCAGAAACAAAATGGCGGACACAAATTAAACAAGATTCAAACAGTATAACGGAATTTTAATAGAAAGTCTTGAAAGAAAACTGATTCAAAATACGAAAACAGACAAAAGTTCTAATTACTGAGAAATAGTAGGAGATTTGAGAAAAAAAGGACACGAGTACAAGTCAACAAAGAAAACGAAGCGGAGAATCAATGAGGCGCCTACGAAAACCCGTGATGAATTTTACGCTGGAGTTAAAACAAATGCTAACCTAAGAATCTAATTAAACAATATAATTACAATAGACAATAACTGTTTACGTTTAAAATAGAAAGAATAAACTGTTCAAGTATCGGGAGTTAAGGAGCTGCCAAAGTGGTTTAAAGGCCTCTAGCTTGAAAGAAATGTCCACCCATTACGACAAGAAAGCAAAAAGGCGCCATAAAAGCGTCTAAATCTAACCTCGGTAATGTCCTGTGGAGCAAATGAACTCAGACCTGTGATTAAACATTCTCCTGTGCTGACAAAAAACCGTTTAGAAGCTTTCACCTCGTTGTTTTAGCTTTCAAAGTCGTCAAGAGCGTTGACTGAAGACTTTTCCGATCCGGCGTAAATAACTGAATAAACAAAACGGCGGCAGCGTACGTCGAAACCTTTCAACAATACCAGTCTGCGGATAAGAGCAAAACCATGGCGATGTCTATGTTTTGCTTCGTTCTTTTACAAAGTTTCTAACAGTGGCTAAGAAAGACGAAAAACTTGTGATGCAGTTCTTGTAGAGAGTGCATGAATATTCACGCATGAATTCACCTGTCAAAATTTCGACCAATCTGAAGTGGAGTAATCGAAGCGTGGCAAAGTGAATTTTTGTAACGAAAACAATCGCAGCGTGACAGAAATTTTTGCATGTATATTATTAACAAGTAATCACATGATTATTCTCGTGCAATTTGGAATAAATGAGCACGAGTAAATTTTTCAAAGACTACAAATTGCACGAGCCGAAGCGGCTCGTGCAATTTGTAGTCTTTGAAAAATTTACTCGTGCTCATTTATTCCAAATTGCACTCGAAATCATGTGATTACCTATACATATCAACTCAGTTTAGAAAACCAAATTTTCATGTTTCGCTCCCCCACCGACGCAGCACCACAGTTTATTTAGAAACTAACCCTTGAACCAAATATAACCGAATTCAAGCATTCTAAATTTTCGCTCAGCATACAGAAATCTGTTTCAATGCCAGGTCGGCCGGTCACTACAGTGCAGTTTTCAATTGAGTGTCGCAAAACCGAAACCAAAGTTATTGCTTTGGCCAATCACAGCAGACGCAGACAGTCCAATGAACCAATCAGAACTCAAAGCTTATACATGTAACCGGCGCCAAGCGCGGGAAAACGGGTGCGAGAAAGTCATGATTAGTTTTGGTTTTACTTCTGATTGGTTCAGAAAGTGGCGCGAGAGTTTTTTAGCTAGTCACAAAGCGTAGCGGTGCAAAATCAAAGCAACTATTACAAACTTTTGTGATCGAAATCGCAGAAGAGGAATTAATATTTGCCTATTTTACAGGCTGCAGACGACGCTCTTCAAAGCTACAAAGGTAAGTATTATATTTTATAAGTAGAAAAAAGTGTGGTCTCTATATGGTAAATTAATCCTAAAAATGGTTACCAAGTTCAGTTTTAAAAAGTTAAGTGAAACCTTCTGCAAGTGGAAACCCTTGTGACCGTTTATCAGTCCCCTTGGACTGAGAGGTGTCCGCTTATGGGAGCTGTTTAAAATGCAGTGTTTGCATGTGACTAGGACGACAATTAAGTCCGTTCAGAAGATCGAGGCGTCCACCTACGGGAAGTTTTTATTAGTGGAGATTCAACTGTAATCGATTTTTGATTTGATGCATATGTACATTGGCATATGAGTAAGCTAATGAGCGAAGGTCTTGCGAGGGAGCGAGGTGGTCACCTTCTCTCGGCACACGTGTTAAGCTTGTTTAATCGACTATCAAGAGAGAGACTGCTAACAGTGTAGGTTTGATGGTTTGCTATTACTAGCTGTTTTTATCGACTTATATCTAAATGTCATCGTTAACAGAGGTGTTGGAAAGTACCCCGACGAATTTTCGATGCAAGCTGCTCCAAGGTCGTTTCTCAGGTACGATACAATGTCTTTGTTACTTTGTTATGCTTTTATCTCTATGGGGATGTTAAGGCTTGTTTTCATCATTTATGGTCGCAAAGTCGCTGGCCAAAAGTAATGCGGTTGCGCAGACTTGAAAACGCTATTATTAAAAAAAACCTATCATGTGAGCATGGTACAAACCTCACGTGATTACTCAAGACATCCTTGAATTTTCCGCCCTGTTCCGGTATATGGCGGAATGAATACCTGCACTTTTACCTAACATAGAACAAATATTTACGGTAATTTCTACCGGTAAAATTTGTTCAAAATACGTTTGGAAGTGAAAGTTATTTTTGACCGGAAAAGGAGCAGGGGGCGTGAGAGAGGGGGGGGGGGGGGGGGGGGGGGGGGGGGGGGAGGGAATTTTACGGTATGCGAACTACGCATTATCGACTAACGGTTTTTTTTTATTATTAGCTCAACTCTGGCGGGAAGGATCACGTGACCAAGCCTGTGCTTGTAAACACGCTCAGTTGGCAGAGATGTGAAGTTGTAGCTATTCCTGATGAATTGTGGGAAAGGTCAACTGTCGAAGAAAAATCTTCAAAAAATAAGCAAAGTGGAAAAGATGGAAAAACTCTTGGTAAGATTAAGGTGGACATAAGATCGAGATGAGTGTTCTACTGTTAATATATTTGCTTTTTTCAGCTCTGGTTTCAGTTCCGAGCTTGAGTATCAGCACCTTAACTCAAACACAAAATGAGTTCCACCCTGCTTCTGTGTCAGTCGACCAGGTGAGAAAATTACGTATTTATTTTTTACAATTTTCAGTTTATTTTTGCCGGTGAAATTATTGCCATGCTATTATTTGCGGATGCGGCGCATTTAATTCAACTTTAAAGACGATCCGGAGATACGTTCTCTACACAAAGGCCGTAATATTTCATCTTAAACAAACAAGAGTTCAAGAAAAACACTTCAACTTGCGTTTTGCTTTAGTTGCAAGGATCGGTTGTCATGGAGAATGCCTGGGTCCGAGTTGAATTGGTTAGAGGGGGACTGGTGAGGAGTCTCATTCACAAGGCCAGCGGAAGGTACTGCAGTCGTTTCGTTTAATATTTACATATCTTGTGAGTTATTCGACACCTTTTACGTAAATAATAAGCTGGGGGACTGGGATCACGGTATATGGTACTATCCACCGCGGTCAAATGTCCGAGGCGTTTTACGTTTTATTTAGTGGGATTTTATATAATATTAAATGGAAACATGGGCAAGGATGTATAAAAAAAATAGTTGACGTTACCATCTTTTAATTTTTCGCAAAATGATGAGCTTTTTACCGTTGAAAACTGACCAAAACTCTTTGCGCCTGATCAAAATTATGTTGGTAAATGGCGCCGACAATTCTGCAGTTCACAGTTTTTAAACACTTAGAACGTTTTTAGTAAACCTTCAAAACGTTTGGTAAATTGACAGTGTATTGGCAATATATTCAACTTTAAACAGTGAAAATGACAACCTTAACTTTTAAGTACTTTGCTTAACTTTTGCAAATTTCTCTCGTTTGACCGCGGTTAACTATCCGTGTGCCTCTCAGACTGTTCAGTTTCAAATGCGACCTCGTTCCCAGGGCCCTCTCTGATTTCAAAATGGCAGGTCGGGCGTAGAAACCGCTGGACAAGGCTCATGCCGAAATACTCCAATAATCGTGGAGCATTTTGTCACGTGACACACGAGGAAGTGGTTGTTTCAAGTGTTTGACGTTATAGTGATCATTAGGTTATCATAAGAAATTGTTAAAAAGCAAACTCGACGAACTGGCTGAAAATGTGAAAGGAAGGAATTACTTCTTTGTTTTAATTTCAGGGAGGCGATCAGTCTTGGTTATTCTGGAAACCAGTTTATCCTGTTTGATGACATTCCATTGTTTTGGGACGCCTGGGATGTGATGCCTTACTATCTGGAGTCGAGGTTTGTACTGAAAGAGCTTTCAGTCTTTTGAAAAAACTGTTTCCTATGGGTTGATCGAATCAGCAGGAGGCCGCAGTAGGAAGTCGCGTAATGAACGACGCCACCTCACTGCTACCGGAGGTTAACTTTAGTGAAAGAAGCAAGAAAAATATTGATTATCTCATGCTCAGTCCACAGGCGGCTTTTAGAGCGGTAAGCGAGCAGGGGATTGAGAACGAATGTGGAAAGCTAGCGGGAGGAGCTTTCGAGCACTGGGAACGAGGCAAGAGAAAACATTCAAAGCAGATAAATAAACGAGGTTCCTTTTATTATCTCGTGAATACGCGAATCGTCGAAAGAGTTAAAGTATACGGTGGCAAATATGCAAATTTTAACTCGATCACTGGGATTTAAACTTTATAAATTCCCCAGTGTAATTTCGTCATTCAGTTGTCTAGACAGTCTCGTTTCACACAATGAATATTTATGTAACGCTGAGATGTTTTGGTCGTTCTAAATCTGTTTTACTCTTCAATTCTTTGACTTCAAACTCAGTATGGAAAATTAAAACCGATCTGTGGACTTAACCTTACGTCGTTTCGTATTCACGAGATGGCTCTTAGAGCCCTTTGATTAAAAAATGACTCGCTTGAGATGAAACTGTATTAGCTTGATGTCGTTTCATATTCTAATAATACAGAAAATTGTTACTTCCCACCTCATCTGAAGAATTCAAGATCCTTGAAGAAGGACCACTCCGAGTTTCAATCGAGGTAGATGTCTGTTTGTACAACTTTTCATTATTTTATCAATAGATTATGTTGGTGCTACTGCAACTTAAAAACTTCTCTGGTTCGTAGTATGCTACTTGCTACCATGTTCATATCATAATACTCGTTTCAGAGAACACAAACACTGGTAGACAACTTGCGTCTACTTTGCGATACAATTGATTGAGCTCATATGTTGTTATTGATTGAGCTTAGGCTTAATGCTAAATGCCAAGACACTTTAAAAATAAAGTTTCTTACTTAGTTACTCTTTTTTCATTGTGACTTTCAGTATTCTTACTAGTTTCATTTTCCTTTTTTTTTCTGCAGTTTTCCTTGAGAATCAGCGAGCACAGCTCTCTTAAGCAAATTGTGTCTTTGGATGCTGCTGCCCCGTATGTTAAATTTCATACAAAGGCAAGTGAAACAGAAAAACGAACGTTTTTAAGGTTACAGTGTACCTTCAGATCGAAAATTTATTGAAGTTTTTTTTTGGCGTCAAAATAAAGTTTACAGAATGAACTTTCATCCAAAAAAAAATTATCGAAAAATAGTGAAAATTGACGGAGAAATGACGGTATAACTTTTGTGGACGGAGTTTATGAAGTGATATGTTTTTCTAAGCGCTGTTTTCTCAAAGTTAATTTTTCGCTTGTAGGGGACACTTTAAAGAGCTACAACTCAAAGGGAATTTGTTCGATTTTCCTCAAATTTGGACACAAGCTGGCGAATTTCTTATTTCCGAAAACGTTTTCGTCAAGAGCCATTTCCGTGCGATCACTCCAACTTTTTTTCTCCCTTTTTTCGAAAATATTCTGTAACTTTTCACTGCCATTGAATATGGGAAATCGCCGACACGTTTTTTTAGCGCTTCGTGTCCGGAAACCCGAGAACAAATCAAATTAGCAAAATACAATAATCGCTTTGAGTTATAGCGTTTCAAAGCTGATTCGGACGTTCGAATTTAGACGTCGTAAAAAATTCGATAATTCATTTTATTACCAAATGGTTTCCATATTTAGATAGCCAGCTCTATAAGCTTTAATTTGATATCTGGGTTTAGTATATTAAGTGTAATCTTAAGACGCTAGAGCTGTTATACTGGAGACACCCCCGAAGGTACACTGTAACCTTAATTGGCATGAGTAAAGAGAACATCTCTTGGCCTTTTGTATTTTACTATTTTCTCGAAATAAAGGCAGTGATTTCTATGATGTTCTCGTTTTACTTCACATCCTTGGTTGAAGCGGCGTTGCCGAAACCTCGGCTTTCTAATGCCTCTCTCTTAGAAACACTCCGCTAAAAAAAACAACGCTCATTAATACTGTACATTGATCATTTCTTTCTCTTTTTTTCTTCTTTTATAACTAAAAAAGTTTCTTGTTTTAAATTTATTTTTCAGGTCGACTGGCACGAAAATCGGAAATTTCTAAAGGTTGAATTTCCATTCGATGTTCACTCGATGAACGCAACTTACGAAATTCAGTTTGGTCATCTGCAACGACCCACGCACTGTAACACCAGCTGGGACTGGGCCAAGTATGAGGTACGCATGCGCGACTCCTCCCCAGACCCGCTCGGTTTAGATTAGCGGAAGGTTCTCATGTCGTTGGCTCCGGTTTTCGCGCATCTTTTCACGTGAGTCATAGACAAATTCTGCTAGCTTCCTTGCTGTAGATCACAAGGAACGCGCCTTCTGGAAACAGAGTTATTACTTTGTGTGTAAGTTTAAAATTCATACAAGTCGGAGAAAACTGAAAGCTGTCATCGTTTCTACTAAAGCCCTGTTTTCGAAGGGAAAAGTAACCTATCTTTTCTGAAAACGCTTGAGGCGATACAGGTTTCAATCGTTCCTTTGCTTTGTTTTGTGAATGTGTTAACGGTGTGATGGTTAGTGCGCCCAGGAGCCTATTACCCTAGTAGGCTCCTGGTGCGCTGGATTGTCATTCTTAAGATCGTTGGCCGGTTTGAGGCTTGGTCGTCGAACCTTTAAAAAATGGTGTAAAAAATGGCAACCGGCGAATCGTAGGGAAAAGAATACAAAATGCTGGGATAAACCTACGATATACAAGCAACCCATCCAGGAGGGGGGAGGGGGGAGGAGGGGGGGAGGGGGGGGTAGCAATACTCCAAGCCTTAATGCCACAGAAACCTTGTTAAGCTCCGGACATTTGGGCTGCATTTGTCGCGAGTGTTACTTTACCTTACAAAATTTCTCGGCCGAAGAATAGCTCTTATTTCTACAAATTTTCGCTTAGCTCATTTCGATGTTATATCGCCAAATGCCACCAAATATACAACTTAATTGGATAAAAAGAGGCTATAGATTGGAGGTAAAGTGCAGGATTACAAGAATGGAAGTGGATCCTGATAACAGTTCATCAAATTTGATTTAGTGACAGCATGGTTAATCGAGGGACTGGTTATGAAACCTTGCAGACTTCAATGGCGATAACAAAGGTGCTACAATTTATGTTGAACCGTACTTGATCTTGCACATCTTTTGTTTTTCGATCACATGCTATGGCTGAAAACTTATGGCAACATTACTAATATTGCTATTGGTCAGTTGCTCGAACAAAAGTTCAACATTTATTGCGTTGTGCACGGTCAAGTCCGAAAAACGATAACAAAAACATCGAACAATGACATTTGTCAGGTTTCATAACCATTGCACTTTATTAAGTATGGTGACAGGCGGTGAAGAAATAAAAAATAATCATGAAAACACGATAAATCAGCTGGGACAGTGTTCCGTTACCAATGCTTTGTTTACTGATTGCTCACTGACTCATTTCTAACAGGTGTGTGGTCACAAGTGGGCTGACCTGTCCGAGCACGACTGGGGCGTGGCTTTAATGACCGACTGCAAGTACGGTTACTCCACTCATGCCAATGCCATGTACATCTCACTGTAAGTTGTCATGGTTACCTATCAGACGTAAATAAACAATAACGTTAGCGAAGATATGCGCGGATATTATCTGTCCTGAGAAGCGAACAGTTTTTCTCAGATAGAACGAGGTACAGGGAAAATGGCGAGCTTCGAGGAATTGCAAATAATGCAGTTTGCTTGCCTTTAACCCTAATTCACTCCCAGGGTCAATTATGGAGACAGGTAGTTTAGTTCTAACTTTTGATTCCGTCGACGAAATCCTATGGTTTGACCATTCAAATGAAACCTCTTCAGCAGTACTTTTGCATGGTACCATTTGTTCTAACTTTTGAGTCTGTCGACGAAATCCTATGGTGTGACCGTTCAAATGAAACCTCTTCAGCAGTACTTTTGCATGGTACCATTTGTTCCAACTATTGATTCCGTCGACGAAATCCTATGGTTTGACCATTCAAATGAAACCTCTTCAGCAGTACTTTTGCATGGTACAATTTGTTCTAACTTTTGAGTCTGTCGACGAAATCCAATGGTGTGACCATTCAAATGAAACCTCTTCAGTAGTACTTTTGCGTGGTGCCATTTGTTCTAACTTTTGAGTCTGTCGATGAAATCCTATGGTGTGACCATTCAAATGAAACCTCTTCGGCAGTACTTTTGCATGGTACCATTTGTTATTCAATATTTTACAAAATGAAATTTGGGATTTTTCTTGAATTTTGACTTTTGGCGCTCTTGGGAGTTTAAGAAGAAGAAGAAGGTTTTCGTATTAACATAACTGAACCAAAAAATAATGGTCCAGTTTTAAGATAAATTACCACAAAATATACCAATTGTCGACGAGTGAATCTAGTCAAAGGCGGACTGGGTCTTAATGAATTGCAACTTGAAACAAGTTAACTTAAAATGTTTGAAGTTCTCACATTTTCTTTTCCAAAATGGGCTATAACATGCCATGATTTGTTCCTGTTTCAAGAATTGGTTGATTTTTTAGTCTTTCTCTTGGTGTTTTAAAATTATTTTCTAAATAAGTAAAGGTATTGGAGCATTGTTTGACCAAAACAGTTCAAAAGCCCCCTGACATTGCGCCTTTAACACGCGTTTAATTAATTAATTGTTATTATTATTGTATCGAAAGTGCCTGTAGTATAATGCATCTAACGGCTGTGTTCTGTTTGTTTTGATAAATAGAGGTTATTCAGCGTGAAGTTGTGTAATACGGCTGAGTATTTTTGTAAAAATGCCCAGCCGTATTACACAACTTTTCGCTGAATAAATTGTTTATTATACGACAGTTATCTTCTCCTAAAACTAAGTTTTTGAAACTGTTTTTCTTAGCGCGCGGTCAGAAGAGTGTAATAACGTGTCATATTTGCACTCGTTTTGATGCGTATTTGCACTCTCAAATGCTATACACCTTATTCCAAAATGGAAGGCAATTTATTATTCTTTTGTGTGCATATCATTTAGCCCTCTTTGCCTCATTTTCGCGTGAAAATTCTATTTAACATACATATAAAAGAATAATAAATTGGCCGCCATTTTGGAATAAGGTGTATGTTGAATAATAATTATCTTTATTTGCTGTCCTTCTTTGCAGTCTTCGTTCACCCAAAGCCCCGGATGAGGAAGCTGACATGGGATCACACGAATTTTCGTACGCAGTATTTCCTCATTCAGGTAAAACGCCTTGAAGTGTTTCTGCGAGCTCATTCTTTTTTATCTGACCCATAAGTGAATAACGAAACCAGAAAAACTAGAACATATTATTCAAATACAGATGAAAACCATAAGACATGTCTACATAGATACACAAATAATTTTGTTGAAACTCACTCTAGTATTAATACTGTAGTGTACTGGGTCAACGGATAATCAGTAGGAAAATGAATTGCAACTGTATATAGTCAGGCTGATCTTTTCACGTTTTGCAAATGAAACTCGGGAAAATCACTGAAAACTAGTTTACCCCCCCTCCCCCCCCCCCCCCCTTTGAGAAATCAATGAAATCTTCCCTTGTCTGTGCGTGAGGGTACTAAGTCATGATGTTATCAAAGTTTTATCAAAACAAGCATGAACCAAAAATTCCGTGTGATATGCATGGTCCCTGTAAATATTGATGTTTAATGATGTTACTTGCTTTTGCATCTTCAAGGTACTTTCCAAAGTGCAGGGGTCATTCAACATGCGTACAATTTCAACCAGCCCATATCAGTCGTACCCAGCTCTGTTTGTGCAGGTACACTTCGTCTTATTCAGCTGTCATAGTGTTGTTTGCTTACAATTTATGTTGACAGCTCTTGTTTAAGCAGACGTTTCAGAACGAATTTGCAATACAGTCAACTCTCTCAATGCTGACAGCCCTGTAAGGTGGACACCCCTGTAAGGCGGACACCCCTGTAAAGGCGGATACACCTGTAAGGCGGACACCCCTGTAAGGTGGATACACCTGTAAGGCGGACACCCCTGTAAGGCGGACCCCTCTCTGAGACGGACATCCGTTATTTCCTGGTTCTGCCCGAATTCTTGTTTGTCTGTAATGAAAATCTCTATTAGGTGGTTAGAGCCGGCCCTGATAGTAACCGGCTTAGAGAGAGATTGCACTGGATAGACCATGCATATTCATAATGGTATTGGTGCTTCTGCAAAAGAAGATAATAAGAATAATATCTAAAGTTTCTTTCGATTCTCACACTGACGTTCTTTTCAAAGAACAGAAGATTTTGAAATTTCTTTGACATTTATTTATATCAGATAGATAAATTTATGTATCTATTTAAAAGAGGTTTACTTCCTAATTATTTTCGTGATATGTTTACTCTTGCAAGCCAGTTACATTCGCATTATACTAGAAATTGCAACCTTTTCTACATACCTCCCTGTCGAACCAATATTCGAAACTTCTCAATTCGGTTTCAAGGACCTAAGTTTTTCAACTCGTTAAGTCATGAGATTCAAAGCAAAGCATCCGTTTGTTTGCCAAAAGACTTAAAAATTCCTTCTTTTCTAGTCAAAAATACTCTTTGTTGAGCTACATACTTCTTCTTTCCTTTTCTTTTCTTTTCTTTTTAAAATAATACATTTTATATTTCATGCTGTCCCCATAATTCGTATGATGTACCTTATATTGTCAGGAAGCCTATAGTTCATAAGCCCCGGGCTTCTATATAGGCTTCCTTGTCAATACCACCTTAACCCTTTAACTCCCAAATTTCTTTGGGTTCCCAAAGCAGTTTTATGGGGCTAGGCAATCTGTAGAATTTCGTGACTGCATATAAATAGCTCACATAAAAATATACGCTGTTTCAAATCAACGTGGGCTCGAATTTTCATTGTGACGTCAGTATTCAGCCGTTGCTCGCTCGATTAGCGATCACACGGATTCGAATCTGATAAGAATTTGGTTTATAAGTTCTTTTTCGAGTCATTTTTCACTGCAGAAACCCCCAGGCTGGCATTATTAAGCTGGAATGGTGGGCAGAGGCAAACGTCTGAAAGAAACCAGAGGTGAGAGATGATTTGACCATGACTGGAACGCCAAAAGTATCTGTAGCAAAACATGGCGGTCCATGAGTGAAGTTGTCTCTCTGGCCCTTCTGTGGTTGGATTTCGAGACCTACCAAGGCAATTTGGACGACTTTTGACTTCTAAAAAATGCAATCGGTGCAATATTTTGCCAGTTGGTCTGGGTGGCTCGACACTTATAAAAAATATATCAAACAGAGGTAGGTAGACTTGCATGCCGCCGGTATGGTTGTATTACCCAGAATTCCTTTCGGTCGTGCATAAGGATATTATAAGTTTGCAAGAATAGCTCTAATTGAATGGAAATTGCTCAGTCTGTTAAAATATTGATGGGAATTTTTCTAAGTGGATGCAGACGAATAGGTTCGAAGTTAGCTGCAAATGTACACTTTTGGATTTAGAGTTACTTTTTCATTAAAAGAAATTGATGCAAAGATGTGCGTTTTTTGTTGTTTTCCTGGGAAGTAGAAAACGGGCATTTCTGGATTTGCTGCCGAATGAACAACCATATGCAGCAGAAATCCAAAGTTGCAGTCAAGTAGTTGGTTGTTAATGCTATGAAACTTATCGCTTTGCCCTAACAAGGGATCATTACTATCATTTGTGTAGATTTGTGAAAGCTGCAGATTTTTAAATCACTATAGTGATTTTCGTACGAATATGTATGATTGGCTGTTAAAGGGTTAAACATTTTGTAGTCTATCGTCTTTAAGTTATTATAAATTTCTAGTGTATTGTATTATTATTATTATTATTATTATTATTATTATTATTATTATATTTTTTATGTGGTTAATGGCAAATAAAATGAATGAATGAATGAATGAATGAATGAATGAATGAACTAGCTTAGACATTAGTCTGCGCTCAAACGTCTCCTACTTCCTTTGCTTTCCGCGTGAAGCAGACGTCTGCGCGCACGCTAATAAACACTTGTGCAAGGGAATATCATTAAAAATATTTGCTTGTGAAAAGATTCCCGCGCATAAATCTCGACTTCAAGCATAGTTCCAGTTGAATCACCAGCATATGAATATGTCCTATTGTCCTTTCAGAGTAATATGTTGTGATGGGTGGAGAACAGAAAATTGAGATGGAAAATTTGAGCATGTTACAATAAACATGCATTCTGACAGTGCCCAACCGAATCTTGTTTTTTTCGTCTAACAGATTTCAAGGGAAAGTCATTCTTTACTGTGGATAACCCAGCGGTGATTTTGGAAACAGTCAAAAAAGTATGTCATGGTTGTAATAATGGAAACATTGAAACGCAAGTTTTCAATCTGTGTACTTTATTTATGAAGTAGCAGAAATGATAGTGTTTTTTTTTAATTTTCAATTATTTAAAGTATTCAGTTGCTATCAGTTTTATGCTTAAATTTGACAATTAAAAATTGATCGACATTGAACATCGCGTATATGTAGTATATTCATGTATCATCAAAGTCTACCTGCAAAGAACTGCGTATCATTAAACTTGATGCGTTAGAGACGCAAAACTGTACTCTTACCATCTTGACAAAACTTTCAGACCATTTTTGTGTGGACCGATGCAAAGAACTCGGGATTTCTTCAAATTTGTTCCGTTTTTGGTTCTGTTTTCTGCGACCTAATTTTTGCACAGCAACTGACATTTCTGACCTGAAATTAAATCGATATTTGTTCGCCTCAGTTTCTTCAGTTTTTCACTTAACTGCTTATCGATATCTGTTTGACCCGTATGATATTAATTGTTATAACATAGCGGGCAAAATTACTGAATGCTGATTGGTTGAGACAGAGGTCATTTTTTCTTAATCACGAGGGCACCTTTAGTAATCAAGAGGACTTCACTCGTGATTGGTTGAGCGCGTCGTTCTCGTTGCATTAGACAGATTCAGTTGGCTTGGCGGGATTTTGAAGAAAATTTAGAAACGGAGCACTCGTATGTTTCGCTGGAGATTTTTCTATAAAAAAGGAAGGAAATCGGAGATACGTAAGAAAGAAATTCTACAGGTGAATTACAGCATTTTACGCTAAACAGTAAGCGATTATTTGTGTTAAAACGTGGATTAACCAGGCGCCTGCAGGCCAGTTTGCGACGTTGAAGACCTCGAAGAAATTCATTCACGGCGACAAAATGTTTTAAAATTCCATCACTTCTTGAATATATGCGGATTTCTGCGGACCTAAAAAAAAGAACTTTAATAGATTTTGCTGAAAGGGACTATACGTTTAACGGGAGAAAGAATAAAGCTAAAATAAGTGAAAGAAAGCAATTAATTGCCAAACGTGCAAGCAAGTTTGAACTCGCCATTTGTTGTTGTTATCAAAGCGGCAAAAACTTCAAACGCAGGTACGCTTAAATAAAACTTGCTTTGTTTTTGTCGTAAAGTGTCTTTGACCGATTAGAAATTTATTTAACCACAGTGAGTTGAAAAGTTTTTCTTGTCAGTTTGCGAGAGAGTATTTTCACTTCGGGTAGTTTCAAGTCTGAGTGACTTTTAAAAAGTCTGAAAGGTTTCCCTATTATTTTGCCCTCTAAATCATAAACAAGTAATTGCATGTTCCCTCGTAAAATTAAGGATTAATATCACTGGTGTTTTCAGAAGCTGTAGAAATTGCCCGAGTCGCGAATTTCTACAGCTTCTGAAAACACGCCTGATATTAACCTTAATTTTACTCGGGCCCATGCGAATACATATACAAATCAGAAGGGGTTTGAATTTCTGATAATAAATCATATTCGTTCGTCTCTGCAGGCCGAGTCCGTCAGCACTCAGCTACATGCCGATATCTGTTTAAAATTAACTGAAACCCATAAGGATTATAAGTTTCTGATATCCAATCGATATTTGTTCGTTTCTGCAGGCCGAGTCCGTATCCTCAGCAGTGGTGGTTCGTCTTTATGAAGCATATGGAGGTCACGCTCGCACCAAACTCTCTACTAACCTGCCGGTCAAAAAAGTAACAAAGTAAGTGATAAGAATTTAACAAATAGATCCCATTTGGCCGTGTGTCTGTTCAGTTATAGATCACAGATGACGTCAAAATGTGGTAAGAACAAAAAAGTGGCACACGAGCCGCAGGCGAGTGTGTCACTGATGTTCTTACCACATTTTGACGTCTTCTGTGATCTATAACTGAACAGACACACGGCCAAATGGAATCTATTTGTTTTATACAATGAACAGAAAAGTAAAAAGAGTAAAATTACGAACTTGCCTCGTAGCGCTCGACTGTACGAAGATTTGTTCCAGTTTAGGTATTTTTCAAGTCGCCAAGAACACTTTTCGTCTTGGTTTCTTCTTTTTCTTGCTCGTAAACAGCTCCTGCTAAACATTTTTCGAGGCTTTCACTTGCTCAATCCAGAATAATCTCGCAAACATTTTCAAAATTGTGCGCCATGTTGGACAAAACAAAGCAAACAATTTTTTCTATGACGTCAGCCGTGCGTCTGTACTCTGACAGATTATAGGCAACGACCAATCACAGAGTGCGTAGTATTCAGTTCATTGTATAATCATGTTTTGACATTTCTTTTTGAATAAATCATATATGAACTGCGGATAGTGGATGTAAATGAAGAAATGATCCTCGCAGTTGTGTTGTCGAGCACACTTAATTCCTTGTCGTAATAAGTCTAATAACAGATGGAAATTTAAGTTGGAAACAACATTTCAACATAGTTGCAAACAAAATATCAAAACTAACAGGAGTATTATACAAAGCAAGAAATTTTGTAACAAGACCATTACTAAAATCAATCTACTATGCGCTAATTTATTCTTATATATTTTATGGAAATGTTGTGTGGGCTAACACCTACCAGTCCCATTTAGACAAGATATATAAACTGCAAAAGAAAATTGTAAGGATAATCTCATTCAAGGAATATAACCACAGCTCCAAACCGTTATTTAAAGAATCAAATATACTAAACGTGTATGAAGTAAACTAAATTTCCAGATCTAATTGGAATTTGGAAGTGTTGATTGTTGAGGAGAGGGGAAAACCGGAGTACCCGGAGAAAAACCTCTCGGAGCAAGGAGAGAACCAACAACAAACTCAACCCACATATGACGCCGGGCTGGGAATCGAAACCCGGCCACATTGGTAGGAGGAGAGTGCTCTCACCACTACACCACCCCTTTGGAGAGCGTTTTCGAGAATGTCCGTTTAGGGTGATCTTTTTCGTCGTTTCCGTGTGGACGGGAGGACTAAACGCCAAAAAACTTATGCGTTTACGAACATAAACGTATACGTGTAGCTACGTGTAGACGGGGTCTTATTTCCCTTTAAAACATGAACAAATAAAATAAATTTAAAAGCCGGTTTTCGACAAATTCAAAACAAAACACGACTTGTCCTATTGAAACAATTTAAATCCGCCCACTTTTAAAACCGAACACCAATTTAAGTTTTGTTTTTCGCAAACACTTCCTTGATTTTACTAATTGTGTTGTTTTTTCTCTTCAAAATTACTTGCTTGCGTTGTAAAGAACCGACGTACACAACTACAATAATCAATTAAGGAAACTTCGACCGACAGTGTGCTAATTGTCAATTGTTGTGTTTATATACATTAATGAAAAAACATCTGTTTTTAGTACCTGTAAGAAGAATTACTGGTTGATTGGGATCAGGTGAAAAGTACACGAAATTTGTTTTCTACATGCAATTTGTCGAATATCGATGCGAGACAAAATTAAGGCCCCGACCACACTAATGCGTTTTCAAAAGTCTCCGTTTTCATCTCGAAGAAAACAAAGCAAAATATTTTCGCCCACACTAGCGTTTTCGCATCGTTTTCACCTGTCCACACTAAAATGGTCGAAAACGATGAAAACGACTGGGACCGGGGATTGCGCATGTGTTAAAGGTGATAGATGCTCCGATTTGGCCTGGAACCGATGGCGTGTGACGATCTTTACGTCATCGTTTTCAAAAGTCTCCGTTTTCACCTGTCCACACTAGAAACGAAGCGTTTTCAAAACGATGCGTTTTCAAAAGTCTCCACTTTTGAAACCGTTTTCGAAAGTCTCCGTTTTCACCAGCGTTTTCGGGCGTTTTAGTGTGGACGATAGGCGAAAACGCATCAAAACGTATGCGTTTTCAAACGAAAATGCATTAGTGTGGTCGGGGCCTAAAACTTTTATCTGGCGGGTGCTGAACTAGATTTAATTTGCATTTAAAAAATGGTTTTGTCAGTTTGAACTGTAAGAAATAAGCGCAGCTGCTACATAAATGTAAAACGGTAAGTAAAAAAAGTAAAGTCGCACACGAGCCGATGGCCCACACGGCCGGAGCTTAACCCGGTTTCTGTAGCATGAAGCGACTAGGAATATTGCTACTCCCCCCTGGATGGGATGCTAGTCCATCGCAGGGTTACCCCCAGCATTTTGTCGCCGGTACCCATTTATACACCTGGGTGGAGAGAGACAGTGTGGAGTAAAGTTTCTTGTCTAAGGAAACAACACGACGGCAGAGACCAGGCTTCGAGCCACCGACCTTCAGGTTGAAAGTCCGACGCGCTAACCACTAGACTACCGTGGCTCCACAAATGTAAAAAAAAAAAAAAAAAAAAAAAAAAAAAAAAAAAAAAAAAAAAAAAAACGGAATGCTTGTTAAAAGCTTTTAAAGTGCCTATGAAGTAAAAAGAATGCGTTTTATTTTGCAGCTCATCTATTTATTACGAAATGGCCAAAAAAAATTTTTTTCGTGACGTCATCAAGACAAACAAACGCACGTTCGCTCGAAAAATTTCTGATTTTTTTGGAGGAAATCTCGAACTATAAAATGTTCTCACTTAACAGTAAATAGTATAAATTTTAATCTTTTGTTCCTGTGTAAGAAAATTTGCCCCTGTTTTCCCAGCATGATTTTGAAAAAGAATATCGTGTTGCTTTCGATTTTAGTTAAGCGAACAACGCCCCCGTTGATAATAATACTCTTGGCTGGTAATTTCGTAATAGGCAACTGTAAAACTCTGGTCGTGCCGAAAGACTAACAAAATATGAAAATCTGTTTGCCAAGGGCATTGGGATTAGTGTGAAAATGTAATCGCATTTCAAATATGAAAATTAAAATCAAGACGTATATGAATCCTGTGTATTTTTAGCCTGAAACTGTTGTCATTTTTAAAACACATAATGATCCTGTTTTGTTTTGTTTTGAATTCCTAACCTTCAATCCTTCAAAAAAAGAATAGAAAGTAAAATTGTCCTTTAGCCAAGATCTCGTTAACACCTGCACTTCCCGCCGTCTTGAAACAATGCTCTCAATTGCAATTCTATTGAATGTGCCCTAGGTATACAATTTTTAATTACTTTCTTCAAGGAGACCGTCTAAATAATAAATTTTCTATACCCGTGTAGTCACGCCTTCCAAGGCTTTTTAAACACCTTCCACACTTTAGTATTCGTATTATTAATTGATCGGCGCATGATGCATGTCAAATTCTGAAGTTGTTTATATCAATATTATTTGATCGTTTCACTGTGTTGTTTGATTAACGAACGCAAGCTAAGACATGAACGAAAGAACAAGCGGACAAAATCTATCTGGGATATGCCAGCCGATAGCAACTGCTCTGAGCACGACGTCTTGCAATAAGACAATGGCAAACCAAACGGAGAACGGTAATTTCAGTAACGCGATAAGCGAACACGCATTTGGGAAGATATACATTTTGGTTTCCACCATCCTCTTCGCTGTTATACTAATCACAAGTTTAGCCGGCAACAGTCTTGTGACCTTCACTGTCGCTCGGCGCAAAAATATGAGAACGCCCTGCAATTACTTTATTATGAACATTGCCCTCGCTGACATTGGTGTTGGCGCTATTGCGGCGCCATTGCGCATCCTTGAAATGTTCGCATCATGGCCGTTTGGTGATTTCATGTGTCAATTCTTGTGGCCTGTTCAAGATGTGTTCGTTTGTGTGTCAGTTATGACCCATGCTACAATCGCTCTGGAAAGGTATCGCGCGATTGTCATGCCTTTTAGGCCGAAAATATCCTTGCAGAAAACTAAAATTGTCATTGTAATTATATGGCTAGGATGTTATTGCGCTAGTGGAATTCCACAATCGTTTTTACTAAAACTATTCGAAGATATGGGGTGGAAATACTGTGCTATTCAATGGCCTTCGCCGCTTTTTCGCCTTTGCTACATGTTTTATCTTGTACTTGTTTTTATTGTAGCCCCAATGGTCGCGCAAACTTGGTGTTACATTAGAATCGTCCGCGTTTTAAATCGCAAACATGAGTTTGGCGAGTCGTCGCGCATCATGTCAAAAAACGGTAATGATGAGCGAAAAACGCGTCAACGGCGCAGGAAACGGATTGTAAGCATGCTCATAACAAGTTTAGTGGTCTTTCAGGTGTGTTATATTCCCCGTGGATTTTTAATGATAATTCTCGAGTTTCAACCTGAAGAAGTGACTTTCAGCGAAGCGGTTGCTTATGTGGATTTAGTTTGTTTGGTCCTTTACTACTGCAAACACATCGTTAACCCGCTAATTTTGTTTGCAATGAGCGATGACTTCCGTAAAGCGTTTATAGCCGGAGTGAAGTGCGCTGGGCAGACAGAATCGGCGAAAACTCTTTTTAGTCAGCAACAAAGTACGAATCAAGACTCGCTGCAAGAAACAACAGTATAGAACAACTTGCTAAGGTTATCGATCAGTAACACGGAAAACGTTTTTTTTTTATTCTCCCCGTCTTTTCCGGGAATTTAAAAGGAAAGCCTTAGCTATTCAGTAGAAGTTGTCATTAATTTATTATGCTGTTGTTATTATTATATCATAATGCAAACTACAGTCAAACTACAGTCATGCAAATAAAGCTAAATGTTGTTATATCTCGTTGTCATTTTGTCACTTTTCTAGGCCTTGCATTTGTTTGCAAAAGTGAAACCCTTGTAATTCATCAACCGGGGCTACAGTTAATCCGCTTTCGATCAACTGGGATGTGATAAAGTTTAACTTTTAGTCAGTGAAAACTAAAAGAAGCTGAAAGTCGATGTCACAGTTGTATCTTTATCAAAAATAGCGGCTAACGGACCTCAATTTCATTGACTACTTTAAGGGTCCATTAATGTTCCCAACCCCTGAAATCAAACAAGACAACAACAAATTGTGTGGGAGAAAGGGGTAGGGGACGAAGTGCTCGAGTTGCTGATAGAAATCATACCAGGCTACTGAGAGGTCCTAATCCTCTCTCTGGGGTCCTAATCCCCAGGCCATGAGAGGTCATTTACCGTGTGGCATGAAATTTTCGCGGGATCTAATTTTCGCGAATTTCGCAGGTTTTCCAACGATCCGCGAAAATAAGATCCCACGAAAAAAAAAACTGCAGCGAAAAATTCAATGCGCGACAATTTACTCAATTTTTTTAGATCATCGAATTTTAATTAGTACCAGTATTTTGCATGTTTTGCCCGCGGGCCCAGATGGCATACGAAATCACACCTTACCGTAGCCGTTGAATTGTAATCGAAGACTCGTGACAGAAGTATAGAAAATTTAAAGTAAAGTGAACAAGCCAACATTATATTTCTTTGTTGTTATATACAAGTACCGTACGTGAAAAACCGAGATACACGAAAACATGTTCCTATCGGTAAAGTCTGAAATCCGAATTCGTTAAAATTTGTTCCCGCGAAACGCAAAAAATCAGCTATCCGCGAAATTAAACTCCCGCAAAAATTTCATGCCAAACGGTAATTAAAATAAAATAAGTGTTCGGTGCAAGAGTTAATTATTCTTGTTATATAGCTGGAGTTTTTCTCAATACAACGCGTGCGTTGATTCGTTGATTCGTTGATTCGTGGTCACATGATATCTAACAAACAAACTGTTTCCCGCCAATTGTCCCAAGCGGGCTCCACCGCGGGAACGTCCGAGGCGTTTTTCGTTTTATTTAGTGGGATTTTATTTAATATTAAATGGAAATATGGGCAAGGATGTATAAAAAAAATTAGTTGACGTAACTATCTTTTAATTTTTCTCAAAATGATGAGCTTTTTTCCGTTGAAAACTGACCAAAACTCCTTGCGCCTGATCGAAATTATGTTGGCAAATGGCGCCGACAATTTTGCAGTTCACAGTTTTCAAACGCTTAGAACTTTTTTGGTAAACTTTCAAAACGTTTGGTAAATTGACAGTGTATTGGCAGTATATGACTTTAAACAGAGAAAATGACAACCTTAACTTTTAAGTACTTTGCTTAACTTTTGCAAATTTCTCTCGTTTGACCGCGGTTAATAAGCGGGCAACGTTTGCGAAAGCGAGCAACAATTTTGGGCATAGAAACCCTTCGTTTGAACAATGCTGCTGCCAATTGCTGAAAAGAACTTGCGTCACGTGACAAAATACACGATTCTTGGAGTATTTTGGCAGTCTAATCTCGTACCAGATTTCCCAAGGTCATGCGGAAGTACGAGGACGAGTGAGAGTGAGATCTGGGTACGAGATTACTGGCAGCCTTGTCCAGGGGTCTACGCCCGATCCGCCATTATGAAAGCCGAGAAGGTCCTGGGGACAAGGTTCGTATCCCTGCGCTTTGAAGTGCCCTCAGCAAAACAAGTAAATCAGTTTTATATCATGATTGTTGTATGTTTTATCTTATGCATGACGGTGATAAATCCAAAGTAAATTAAGTAATCCCGTTCGGACCATGAGAAAACAAACGCAGTTAAGCCAATGAGCCATGCAATGAGATCTCGGATTAAAAATTGATCTTGAGCTATGAGCGACAAGCGGTGTGTAAGTCGAAAAAAATGCATCATTTTCCAGGTGTACCTTAGATTGTGACAAGCAATAGACATGAAAGGTGGCGTCAGAAGAAAGCTGACTTGCTGGAGAGGGGGGGGGGGGGGGGGAGAAATAAGATAAAAAGACAATGGGCTGCCTTCGTACATTTACAAAGGCTCGCGATGTTTTTAAATTCCCGCTCAGGCAAAGTTCGCTTACCTCCAATTGACTGAACCCTCTAAGGCCATTACTGCTTCTTTTTAAAGATGTATTAAATTGGCACGAATTCAATTAAGGCGGATTTAAAGCCAAAATCGTGGTAAATAAATGAAATTTACCCTGTAAAAATGTGACGAAAAGCCCTAAGCTTCTATGTTTGCACGTTGAGATCCACTTCGATGGAAGAACGTTTGCGCTATGGTGATCAACTTCAGTTGGTTTGAGAAATTTTATTAAAGAAGCGTCATTATATTCTTGTGGACTGCAGGTAGTTAAACTTCAAAGTAGCAAGAGAAAGTTAAGTACGAGAAATATGTTAGATTCTACGTGGTGTTAATCTCGTTCCGTAAAGCATAATTTTTGTGTCTTCTTCAACGCGAATGACTTAAAGAATACACTTTTCGTGGTTACAATAAGAACAAATGAAAAGAACATAATAAATCAGAACCAGATAGTTCGTTTTACAAGGTTTATAACAGAAACCGTCCAAACAGACGTGTCAGGGAACTATAAATGTAAAAATACAGTAGCGAGAAATTGTTGTCAAAGGACGTTAACGAGCTACTTTATTAAAGTGCACCTAACCTCCAATTTTTTTTCTTTTAATCAACTCAATGTACGTTGAAAAGTCGAATAGTGAAATATTTCATGTTTTTAACGTCGCGTTAGTGAGTTATAGAGATTTGAATTTACAAAATGCTAATTAGATGACGTCAGATCAAGACTTTACCATTATTTCTACTTCAATTTACAATACGCAGTTTACAGCTTAAGGATCATCAATTTAAGAAATACTAAATAAAAACTGTTAATAGTCAATTGATTTGTAAAGAAATATTACTTAAAGGTGGAAACAAGTAGTTGTATAATAAACGAGTCTTGATTTGACGTCATCTTATTAAGATTTTGTAAATTCAAACCTCTATAATTTACTTACGCAACGTTAAAAACAAGAAATATTTAACTATTCAACTTTTCGACGTACATAGAGTTGATTAAGCGAAAAAACAATTTTGGGGTTAGGTGCACTTTAAGGTCCCTGGAATTAACGCATGAAATTCGCATTAAAGGGGCAGTATCACGAGGTTCCACGCGCGGCACTGTTCACTATTCTTGCACCGGAATTTTGGACATATCACTGTTAGAAGTGTTTTTTTCTTTCTTCCGGCTATCAAAACGGATTTTTTGATTCAACAAATACCTCCACTTTTCGACGGCCTTTTTGAATTTGCGGAATCAAACTTGAAAACTGGGCCGACGTTTTCAAGTTTCGACCTCGTGAAACTGCCCCTTTAATTTGTTGGTTAAGTTGGTTCTAACTTTCTGTGAATGTGGCTGACACCCCAAAGGTTGATTGCTCAAAATTAAAGGGGTCATGTCACCAGGATTTTGATGTTTTTGTTGGCTAAAACCGCGTAAAGATTGTTGGTTACTTGATTAGTATCTCTACTTATATACGAAATTATATTCGTTCATAGAAAGTAAGAAGGAAAATAAAACAAAGCCATCTTTTAACGATTCTGTTTAGACGTGACAGCCCCATGACAGGCGCATGACGAGCACATGACAGGTGCATGACAGGGGCATGACAGGTGTATGACAGGCACATGACAGGCGCATGACAGGCGCATGACAAGTGTATGACAGGCGCATGACAGGCGCATGAAAGGCACGTGACAGGTACATGACAGGCGCATGATAGGTGCATGACAGTTCCATGACAGGCGGATGACAGGCGAATGATAGGCAAATGACAGGCACATGACAGGCGCTTGACAGGCACATGACAAGCGCATGACAAGTACATGACAGGCGAATGATAGGCAAATGACAGGCGCATCACAGGTACATGACAGGCGCATCACAGGTACATGACAGGCGCATGACAGGCTACTTTCCTATAGTACTATTTGTTTTTCGCAAAATGAAATTTGGGATCTTGAAAACGATCTTGATCTTGAAACAGCCCCCTGGTAATCGAACCTATCTACATTTTGGACAAAAATCCTTTCCCTTTGTATACTGTTCCACAGTAATTTTCCACTGGCTTAATATCGAACTTCCATTTTCAGGATCAATCCTTTTGTTTCATCTTGAGAGGAGTGTCTTGTTTTCTGCGTTATTTCGCAAACTTTATGTAAAATTGTAAGCATGCGCAAACTCACAGCATGAAAGGAACTAAAACGAACGATTTCCTTTGCAGATGTAATCTTTTGGAGATCCCGGATGAAGATGGAGATGTCACGTGGTCATCTGCTCACTGCGAAATTAGTTTACGTCCATTTCAAATCACTACAATGTTACTTTTCTTTTAATGTCAGGAGGTGAGAAATATTGACCGTATGGTATAACTTATCTTGTTTATTTTACATAAATAAAACAAATCCTTTAGTTGCGCATTTAGAGCAGTTTTCAATTGAGTGTGGTAAAACCAAAACTAAAGTAATTACTCTGACTAATCACAGCAGTCGTAAACATTCCAATGAACCAATGGAAGAAGAAGATCAGAGCTCGAAGCAATTACAAGTCGGCGGCGCCAAGCGCGGGAAAACGCGTGCGAGCAAGTCACGATTGGTTTTGGTTTTACTTCTGATTGGTCACAAAGCGTAGGCAATGAAAAACCAAAGCAATTGTGTAATTACTTTTCACACTCAATTGAAAACTGCTCTAATAAGCAGTCAACATAGCTATAAATTGATGGTATTTAGAAATGGTCGCTTAGCGATGCTAAATATCGAAATACCGTCAATGGTTACAAGCCATGAGCTTATAAAGAGGCATATGGATAATGAGCTTCTGGCGGTTACTTCGGTCTGCTGAAACTCCTGTTTTACAAGGAATCTCCATGATAAATATGTTATTTCTTTCTCAAGTACCGTAAAATCCCGGTTAAAAGCCCCTCCGCTTGTAAGCCCCCCCCCCCCCCCCCACCCCCCCTGTTTATAAGCTCATCAGTTTAGTAACAAAACATTATTCCAGTTGTACCCCTCCTATGTATAAACACACCACAGTTCCTTAACGGCATTTCTCTACAAAAGTTTGCACCAATTAAACTAAAACAACGCTTATTAATCACAGTATTTTTTGCTTGCCAGCCAAAAAACCCTTACGAAGTTGTATAAGCCCAGGGCTTATAAGCGGGTATAAGTTAACGCTATCACTGCTCGAGTCAATCCTGCATCGTGAAAACGTATCACAAATAAAAAACACCTGAGGTGGGGGACTCCCGTATAAAAATGACCGGGGTGGGTTCGAAAAACACCCTAAAAGGTACCAGAATCTTGTTTGATGGGTGTGGCTCCAATGAATTTTTACCCCTTAGAGGTACCAATTCTAAAACAACACATCATATTCTGTCATATTTTTTTCGGGCCAACGCCCTAAAAGGTACGACGAGCACCCCTATCATTTTTATATGAGGATCCCCGCCCCCCTGGGAAAAATATATATAAAAGAACGTTTTTTATGGCGTGATTCGCCGTCTCAGTCCTCTGTGTTCTCGCTCCCCACAATGATTTAGCGCATTGTTTGTTTGCTGGTCATATCTCTTCTTGTAATGAAAATTAGCCTGCACGGGCGCAGATGTCTTCTATTTACTTTAGAGTATAATCATCTCGTCCAACCTGTGGTTCCCAGTATAGGAAGAGGGCGGATTTGCGCTGGCTATTTTCCAACATACGGTGAGCGGTAGGAAATAACCGCGGTGTTTCAGTGGTGGTCCGGTGCAAAGCTGTTTGCCGACAATGGCTGTGGCCGCAAAAAACTGGATTATTTTTTTAGTAGACCGGTTTAAATTCCAAAAAAAAAATAACTCGGTGAAAAGGTGTTTGTATTGAAATAACGGATTTTATTTTTTTGAGCGGCCGCACTTCAAAAGATTGAACTTTGAACATTAGAGATCACGTATCATTTGCTCTATTCTTTATTCCGTTTTTGTGACATTGTTAAGTTTTAATTCATCTGATGGGAACGAGAAAAGAAATTAGACTGCCAAAGCATCCGCCGGGCAGCAACCACGAGGGCGAAGGCATGCGAGAGTGACACAAACCAATAGGATTAATGAGCGAAAATAATGCCTCTGCACGTGCATTTTGGTAACTTCTTTGCCGTTCCCTGCAAAACAACATCGTCAAATGATCAAATAATGGGTTTTGTGGAGAGCGTGAACACACGACGGTTAATTTTCCATTCTTTTTTTTTTAATTGAAAGTCGTCCCTACGAATTCAACAGTTTGGGTACACGAGGGAGCCAAAAACTACCGCGTCAATGGAGATGATTGACAGATCGGGAAAGTTAACCTGCACTAAACTACCTGGCGAGGTGGTTTTAAAAAACCTAACTCGGTTAAAGAAATATATTGTTCTTTAAATAATTTTCATGGGAACCGCCAATGCGGTTTAAATTCGGTGAACACCAAAAATACGCGGCCGCATCAGGAATTTTGTTAAACCAGTTAATTTTAATTAATTAATTAATAAATTAATTAATTGGAAATAATCCGGTTAACTACCCCTGTGCGGCCACAGCCGATGTATAATTCGTATTTTCTTGTTAACAGTAAAATGATAGATAAAAAAAACACGTGAACTCTTTTTAAAGAAGTTTTTTGGCATAACTTATGCCATATTAGTATGTTAGTATATTTTGTGACAATGTTCAAAATGATGCTATGTAGCCTGAAAACAGGCTAGCACAAAATGCCGGGGCCTTTAAAATAACATGTAGTTGATGTGTACACGCAAAGTTATGCGCCGATCAATTCGAAACATCAACATCCCCCCCCCCCGGGCATGCCCCGGGCATTTGAACATTTTCTATGCCCGGGGAGTCGGGCATTTGATGTGAAAGGCCATCCCGGGGGTGGGGAATTTGACTTTGCCCAGGTGGGGTGGGGAATTTGAACCGGAAGTGTTCCAAATATCAGTTTTTTTTAGTAGAGGCCTATTAAAGGAAAAAATATCGTTTTTGTTAGTGGCAAGTGAAAAGGGGGCTAACAAAGCTTTGCAATGTTTTTGAAGGTTTGTAAATTGTAGATTTTTAAAATATAGCTTCAACTGCCATTCAACGCGTACTAGAGATTTCGAAGTCAAGGTGGCTGACTGTATTGCCAGTCCTCAGATCCGCAGATCTTAAACGGCCATTAATTGAAAAGAAAAAACACTGTAAAATCAGAATGAACAACAACCTTTCTCTTCTTGGTGGAATAACGCTTGCAAACGATTTGTTCAAAACCCAACTTTACAACCGCTTTGCTAAATATTTTTTGCAACATTTGTTGATCACACGAGGAATTACTCAATTCAGAAAAAAATTATCGAAAAGTAAATCCCCAAACAATAACAAATTCATTTCGACGTGGTGTCCACAGCGGAAGTGCCGTGCAGTGAAATATCAGTTGCAAAGTATACGCGGTTCAGTTGAGTATATTCTCGAGGAAAACACTCGGTAGAATAAATCAGAAAAACTGAATGCAAAGTGTATTTTATATTCTCACTAAAAACTTTTGATCTTTAGGAGGGGCATTTGACCATCAAATCCTGTGCTATGGTGGGGTATTTCGCCCAAGGGGGCGGGAATTTGAACAAGTCGATCTTCAACAGTTCAAATGCCCGGGGCATTGCCCGGGGGGGGGGGGGGGGGGGGGGCGATGTTGATGTTTCGAATTGATCGGCGCATTAATTTATGATGTTAGTAAAACTAAATAAAGAAAGATGGCTTGAAAAAAACGAATTGAAAAGCCGTATGTTGAAGTTCAGCTGGAAGTTACAGTTCAAGACGTTATAAGACATATACATTATTAAACAGAAACAACTGATAAAATATGAACATAGTAAAATAATTTCAGACGATAATCCTTATGATACGATGCTGTGATACTGCCACACACACAACATGGTCCTCTGGTACCTTTTAGGGGTTCTTTTTAAAAATTTCCGACGATCACTCCCGGAGTGTTTCAAGAATTATAACTTTTAAAATTGTAGTTCAATAGAAATAAAACGTGATTTTGTAAATTGACGCTTGTTTTCCCCCGCGGTGTTGCTTGCTGCATCTGTCCGGTCTGTGCTAACAGTCATACCTAAAAATAGGAAATAGAAAATATAAACGCGAAATTACAAAATGAAGGAAATAGTTTGATGACAACACAAAACAAATTATTTTAAAATTATGAAAAAAAGTCCTTGCATTAAACAGAACCTGGAGGCTCCTGACAAAACCCCATTATCTTAGCATGCATTGGTTGTGTTTTCGTCACGAGCGAATTTTCTCAGTCGCACAGCGACTTTAAAACACCGGAAATCCCATTGTCACTCGCTTAAAAGTTAAGCGGCTTAACAAAAGCAATATAATTGCCAAAAATTGTTGTCCGTTATGTGTGGTATGCTTTGGGAAGGTGTTGAATTAACTGAAGAAGTGTTTTGGCCAAGCCGAGTGAGATCACACTTAGAACCAATCCATTGAGCCCAATACGTGTGCGCCTGCGGAATCCACACAATCATAATCAAAAAAGAAAGCCGGAGGGGACGGGGGTGACCTTCGCACCTTTTGGGAGGGAAACATTTGTAGATTACTGTGTAGATTGGTGCCACTTAGGGTACTAAAATCTCAAATGACCACAGTTAGAATTATCGCGGTACCCGTATAGACGGGTAGACACGCTAGCATAGCATGGCACAAAATATATTTGGTTTATTGGGGAAAAGAGCCCAGCATCAAATTCAGCATATCGATATTAGTAAAACTACAAAGTTTTGTAAAGATTGCTAGAAAACTGACGAAGATATGAAATTTTAAAACTGAGCTTTTTTACAAAGAAATGTATGGTGGACGGGCATAGATTGCCCATCCAGCCTTGTTTTCGTGTTTTTCTCATACATTTCTTTGTAAAAATTAGGCCGGCAGAGTACTAAGTTTCAAAAGCTCATATCTCCGTCAGTATACGAGCAATCTTTACGAAACTTTACAGTTTTACTCATATTGATGTGCTGATTTTGATACTGGACTCTTTCCCCCATTAAATTAAATATATTTTCACGCCATGCTAGCGTGATATTGGTGTATTGAGCCGAAAAATATGACATAATATTACATATGTTACGCGCTCGGTCATTATTTTAAATAGGTCCTCGGATCTCGGCATTATCCCTTACATAAAACAAAAACAAATCAAAAGAAGTTGACTAGAGCCAGCCATATGTCTGGCAACAGAGCAGATTAAATTACGGTAATTATCTTTAGGAAAATAATGTCTCATCTCTCATTGCCCGAGGCTCTGCAATTCCTGAAAATTTGTTGATGTTTTTTTCAAATTAATTACACGTGTGGCCCATTTTCAGCATTTATCGATATTTCTCACCGCGGGGAGCGATGAGAGGCGGCTGTATTCACAGGTTATAAAAATCCAAGCTGAATACCATTAACGCTGATCATGGCTGATGTCGATGTCTTAGGACACTGTCCCGCCGAAATAATAACATTTCGCTTTTTTTTAATACTTATACATTTCCATGCTATGATATCGCCAAATGGCACCAAATATACAACTTAATTGGATAAAAAGATTGTATAAGCAAAACAGAAGCAGTAGTTTGGAGGTTAGGTGCCCGGTGGGGGAGGGGGGGGTGGGGTACTCCCCGAAAATTTGGGTGGGGTGCGCGGCACGCTTCTTAAAACCCTAACCCTATTTCAGACCAAAACATGCGATTTTGCCTACCCTATTTCAGACCTGACCCAAAATTCGCTTCCGTTTGCGAAAACATTTGAGAAGGGCTCCTAATTCGCGATGTTAATCAAACCGCATTTCTCAAAGGATGAAAAAAGTAGCTTCTCAAAACCATATCCGATTTAGACCAGAATGCACATACCTATATAGCTTATATTAGAGAGTAACCCCTCCCCCCCCCCCCCCCCCCCCCCCCCAGGTGCAAGGTTAGAAGAATCTGAAGGATGGAAGTGGATTACAGTTCATCAAATTGGATTTAGTGACAGGCCGGGTCAAAACGTCAAGAACCCAAAATTGCCTCTTGTGGAATTTGTGACTTTTTATAGCCATTATTTTGCTTCATTATTTAAAAAATATATTTCTTTTCTTTCAGTACTTTTGGTGATTTTTTTCTTCCAATTTCAAGATGTAAAAGGTCAAGTAAAACAAGTTTCTGGGTATTAATCATAAAAACACGATTATCAGACGGGACACTACCGTCCCTTTATTCATATTTCTTGCCAATGCCAATTTTTTTTTACCCCTCAGCTATCAATGCGTGATGTTTTTAAATATATTGGGGATAATCAAATGATTCCAAACTGTGCGTGTTCATCTGATACGCGGCATAAATCAGTACAATGGATATCGAAGGGAAGCCCTGTCAGCCGTATTATCGATTATTATCGCAAACACGTGTGGTTATTAACCGCTTCCCAGTGACCTAGGTGATCATATTTGCGTTCCTCTGCATTGACCCAGTCAACACTGAAACACATGGGTAATTTAGGCCGTTGAATCGGCTGCTGCTGCTGTGAACAAACACAAACCCATGAGGCAAGACCGGCATATCAAGTTTGCTTTGGTGAAAGTTTGTATTGACAAAACAGACCCTGCAGTGACCTGAGTACTCGATCATCACTGTCTTCATTCTCTGTCAACGTTCAGAAACAAAGATGGGAGAATATTTTAGTCCGACAGCTATCTCGCAAAATTTAACCACAGTTATCAACCCAACCGACATGAAATCGGGACCAACAGGTACATCATCCGATGATCTGACCCGGTATGAAATTTCCGAGCAAGCTTATAAAATCACATTGACGATACTCTTCTCCGCTGTGTCGTTTTTGGAGTGTTTCTCAACTCCATTGTTGTTTTCACCGTGTACCGATATCCAGAGATGCGAACGCCGTGCAATCTTCTGATCGTGAACATTGCTGTCAGCGATCTGGCTGTTGCATCCCTGGCCGCACCTTTACGAATCATCGAAGTGTTTGTCGGATGGCCATTTGGCGACTTTATGTGTCGGCTTCTTGTCCCGATGCAAGACTTATTTGTTATTGTATCAGTCGTAACTCATACAACAATCGCGCTGGAGAGGTTTCGAGCGATCGTACGGCCCTTAAAGAGACGGATGTCCTTGCGGGGTACGAAGTTTGTCATATTCGCAATATGGCCCGCTTGCTACATTACTTCAGCTCTACCAATCGCCCCCATAATGAAAGTACAAGAAGCTAATGGTACGAACATATGTTCAATGCTCTGGCCCTTCGAGTTGTACCGTCCGATATATGAAGTCTATCTTGTTATCGTGTTCATTGCTATTCCTCTGTTCATTCAGACAATGGCTTATTTCAAGATCTTAAAAACACTGCAAACCAGGCTGGTGCCATTATGTGCCCTGCCAGTAAACAGAATGTTATCGCGCGCGACACAGTACCGAAAACGGCGGCGACTGATCAAGACCTTGGCTTTCTTAGTGCTCGCCTTTCAGGTGTGCTATATTCCACGTGGCGTTATGATGTTGGTGTATGAATTCGCTAAGGATCAGTTGAACATGACTGTATTTACGTACGCTTATCTCATGACTCTAATTTTATTCTACTTAAAGCATGTTATAAATCCTATTATTCTCTTTGCCATTAGCTCTGAGTTTCGCCGCTGGAACTGCATACAAACTATCTGTCATTGAGGTCTCACTCAGGCGCATACAACAGCGTTTTTTGCCGATCATTGTAGTGCCTTAAACGAAACTATGTGAAAACTAATACAGTGTGAGTTTTTCGGGGGGGGGGACTCCCATATGAAAATGACGGGGGTGCTCGTCGTATCTTTTAGGGGTTAAAATTTGTAGATTGGTACCTCTTAGGGTACTAAAATCTAAAATGACCACCGTTAGAATTATCGCGGTACCTTTTAGGGTATGAGCGGAAAATAAGACAGAATATGACATGTGTTGTTTTAGAATTGATACCTCTTAGGCGTAAAAATTCTTTTGAGCCACGCCCATCAAACGAGATTCTGGTACCTTTTAGGATGTTTTTCGAAAATTTCCGACGAGCACCCCCGTCATTTTTATATGGGAGTCCCCCACCCCCCCCCCCCCCCCCGGGGGTTTTCGGTTCCTTTAGCTAAATCAGTATTTCAGGGTCAGAAATTTTAGGAAAAGAAATCTTTTCCCCGAATTTACCAGCTGCTTTTCCCTTCCCGAGAATTCTAGCTGACCTTATTTCGTCCGCTACCTAAAATGACATTTGTTTTCCCTCCGAGAACAAAAGGCGTTAAATTTTCCCATGTTACGAAAGTTTGAGACGACATTTTACCTAAGAAAACTCTCGTTTAATCTATATTTTTAAGAATTTTTAAGATGACTAAGGCCTTCCGAACATCTTTCCGCCGAAACGATGTGTACCATGCTGTCTGCATGAGTTACTGCCTCTTGACCAATTAACTCCGGTTCAGCAGAAACCATCTATTGGCGCAGACGATTCTTTGTAAGTGAGATTTTAAAAACACTGAGATTTCATCTTCAAAGTATTACTTTTTATTGTTATAATGTAGATTAAATCTAGAAAATCGTTTACTTTCTCTAAGACAAAGGTTATGTGAATCTTATGTGAAATTCACTGCATTTTCCTGATAAGAAAACTGCTAACTAGGCTTTTTTGATCCACCTCCAGTAAGGCATTCTAAGATTTCAAGAAACCGTATTAAATTAAGTAAATGCATGCAGAATGACATTAGCACGATCACCTTGCTAATGGCCTTTTCTTTCCGTCTCTATATTTTCCTACGTTTGAATATTTTGACAGTGGAAATGCGAGCTTTAAAAGAGAAAATTCTCAACATACAAAAGGATTTCTAATCTTATGTTTGATTTTCGCCCATTTCAGTTGAAATATCTCTGTATGATTGCAGCTAATTAAGGAATAAATATAATTTAGGGTGGTAACCGGTTATCAGTGTCATTGCATCGATATTCCGGAAAATTGATTCTCTCTAAACCCTCGTAGGTATAAATAGCTTCTGTTCATTGTTAAAGACAATTTTTTATTTAAAGCTAATTACAACTTACGTACGTATTACTATATCAAGAGAAGTGTCCATTAATCAATTGATTCATTGGAAACGATGAAACCATACCGGCACTCCTTATAAACTGAAAGACATCTTTGCATTCGGGTCTTGGGTTTCCGTTTTAAACAACAAGACGGATTCTTGTAATATTTCACGCAATAGAAATATTTGCCTTTGACCTTCAAGCTAAGAGCTAATCTTAGGGAAATGGTCAAAACTATTCTACTCGGACAGGACCCACCATTTTACAAAAAGACTGGTGGTCTGTTTATGTACCTCCTCTTCCCGATGGTGTCTTGTTGGTATAGCCCCCATTCTATCAGGAGTAGAAACTGAAAGAAAGATTCAAATCTTCCTGTGCCGTTTTACTAGCAATGCAAGCTTCATGCACACAGATTATTACAGTCTCATCTCCATTAGGCAATAAAATTGTGCCCATTACACTCATCAGATAGGTGGTATCTTGCGTAACCCCCCCCCCCCCCCCCCCCCCCCCCCCCCCCCTACACAAGGTGGGTCCTCGTCGAGTGTACGTACTTGTTATGACCACTTTCCTTAATGATTTTTTTCAGTACTTTTATGGATTCTATAATTGCTCTTAAACTGTTGTAAAGAAAAATCTTATTAACTTCCGACTTAATCCCCAGCTTCCTGCTGCGCCGGACGACGTGGCAAATGGCGACAGTGTCTCGGCTGATATGTCGTGTTTTCATGATTATGACCAGGAGCTTGGTTTATACCCGGGGGGACTCCATAAAAATGACGGGGTGCTCGTCGGAAATTTTCGAAAAACACCCTAAAAGGTTACCAGAATCTCGTTTGATGGGTGTGGCTCAAAAGAATTTTTACTCCTAAGAGGTACCAATTCTAAAACAACACATATGTCATATTTTTTCGGCTCATACCCTAAAAGGTACCGCGATAATTCTAGTGGTAGTCATTTTAGATTTTAGTACCCTAAGCGGTACCAATCTGCAAATTTTGACCCCTAAAAGGTACGACGAGCACCCCCGTCATTTTTATGGGAGTGGGAGTCCCCCCCCCCCCCCCCCCGGGGGGGCTTTATAATCTTGAAATACCAAGGAAAAAGTGATGAAAGCAAAGAAATATCGACTAAAAATGCAAAATAACGGCTAAAAAAGTCACAATTCAACCTGAATGACAAGTTTGATCTCTCAGACCGCCTGTCATGAAACCAAATTTGATGCACTGTAATCCACTTCCATCCTAGTAATCCTGCACATTTATCCAAACTACTGATTCAATCCAGGGGGGGGGGGGGGTACTCCTTATAATGGGTTATACGGGGATGCTCCGCCGAAAGGGGTACCTTTTTTAAATCAACTAAACTGCAGATACCGTTCAGCAGTTTAGTTGATTTATTATTATTTTATACCGTGGTGGTCTACTTAATAGATCCGATCTATGTGCATTCTATCTAAAGGAGAAGAACGGTTTGGCCATTCCTTGTTTCTCTCTCTATGGCGCTGACATGTATCGGTTGTTAGGATGAATCGCCCTTTGGCCATTTGCCACAGTTGTTTGTGGCGTGACCATTGTGCGATTTACCCTATCACAGCTCTTTCTGGAATGATAAGCGACATATATGAGATAGGTGAAGTTACCGATTCTCATTATGTTTTAGCTATGGCACACTGACGAGGGCATAACAAGCCCGAAACAGCTGTCTGTGTCTGCTTTCTAACTTTGAGCGCTGATCATGTCAGGTTTGGCCGACCGTAGTGCCATTTCGAGAGAATGCCTTTCCACATTGTTTGATCGGTCCTTGCAGTGGTCTGTTGCTTATCACTGTTTGTATTTGATCCAATGTGACGCAATAGATTGTTCACGGTATCTGCAGTTAAGTTGATTTAACTTTTTTAGGCTGGAGGTATATGAAAGGGTCGGGATTTCACGAGTTGAAGTATGTGAAAGGGTAGGGATTTCACGAAGGATAGGAAATGATAGCGAAAACACGAGTTGAAGCATAAAAAAGGTAGGGAAAACTGCAATTTAAGTATTATAAAAAAGGTCTTTCAAAATATATCAAACAGACGCACGCAAAGGCTATATGAAAGGGGTACCATTTTCAACGAAAGGTATATGAAAGGGGTACCATTTTCAATGACAGGTATATGAAAGGGGTACCTTTTCTGTTAAAAACAGTATATGAAAGTGTAAGGGTTTGGACCTCGGGGCGGAGCATCCCGTACAAAACTTTGTTGAGTACCCCCCCCCCCCCCCCCCCCCCCCCCCCCCCCCCCCCCCCCCCCCCCGGGATTCAATTTTGCGCTATCGATAGAATCCTTTTATCCAATTTAGTTGTATATTTCAGTGGCGGCATTTGGCGATCCCGGGGGGGGGGGGGTACTCCCTATAATGGGCTATACGGGATATAACATGGAACTTCTAAGTAAGTATAATTTCGTTATTTCGGCGGGACGCTGTTGGGAGGTCTGTGTTTTCCGTGGCCTACGACATGAAGGAAATGTGAACCACAGTGTGAACCACAGGTTCACAGGTACTTTTTCTACGCAGTTATCAGCCCTTGCTTCTTATAGTATTTTGTTTATTTTTGGCTGATCAGATCTCTTACAGATCCTGCGTATACTAGCGGCATTTTCGTTCATGGTCCCTTGCTTTCTCGTTTTCACAGATCAGAACCACACGCCTTCTTGAGATAAGGGACCGATCATGTTACTCCTGAGGTGGCGGGGGGTTGGGTGATTTTAAAAATTATAATTATATATATCCGCAAGTCACTTTCCCGGGAAAAAATATCCTGCAACTGCGAAGCCCGACTTGAAGTTTTGCTTTTTTAGCAAAAAAAAATGATGTAGCAAAATATCGAGCAGAAATAAGATCAAACAACCCCTTACCCCCACCCCCTCAGAAATCTAATGGTTCACTCCTGAACTGGTATGATATTGGTGCGATAAGCCAGACAGACAGACAATATCGTGAGTGTGGCTGATAGTGTACCAAGTTTAGTTTGATGGTTCAGATACCTCAATCCTGGTTGCGCGCATGCGTAAGGTATTGGCCATTTACCAAATTTGCAATTAGCCAATCAGAAGCCTAGTCTACTGTCCTGATATCCTCCGATACCAAGTCACTGACCTGATATCGCACGATTTTATGGTGCAAAGTTTGAAAATGCAACCATTAACGTCAACTTTACCTCTGGTTCCAAAAGTTCCTCCAAATGAACGTTTGAACTGCTAAAGCGAGTATTTGAAGCTTCCATGTGACATTTACGCTATTCTTCGTTCCCTCGAGATAAGACTTGTAAAATGATTTCTTCGGCATACACTGTAATTTTCTCGTTTTCAAAAGCCGATAATAGTTTTGCAGAGAAGTGTCCTACACATATTTTGCTACCACGATTTCTCACTTTTTGCGATTCATCACTTTTTGCGCCGTTTGTTGACTCGTATTATTCTCCTAGCTCGCAGGCCACACGATAGGATGCCTGACAGTTTTTATTACCGTAACTGCTAAAAATATCACCGGATTTTGGGCTGAATTTGGGTACGGTAAATACCTAATCGTACCTTTTTAATTAGGCTCGATTACCAGCCGCTGTTTGGGAATATGAGCCCGCGCTCATCCCCTTCTCGGGGAGAAACAAAGACCGGACTCGAGAGATCGGCGAAAATCAAGCCTACTTTTTGGTACGCTTCGACGGCATATCGGGCTCGTTTGGTCTCCCCATGGGTATTTTGGCTCGACTGCGTCTCGCCAAAATACGAACCATGGCTCGACCAAACTCGCTTGATATGCCGCTGAAGCGACGTACCAAAAAGGTACGAATAGGTATAAATATACCGAGGGGTTGGATTTGTGTGCTTGGGACACTATCACGCCACTCGTGAATACTCAATGCCAATGGCTTCTGCAACAGTGCAAGGACCACTTGAACAAACCGTAGCAAAATGTAGCTGGATCTTAGTGCAGATCAGGGTCGGCAATGGGGAGAGGCTGTACCTTTCCAAACAAGCTCAGTGATTGGTTAACGAAACAATAGGTTAAACAACACAAACAATAGCCCTAGACCTAAACACAATAGAAGCTACAGTACTACGGGGCCAATAAAAATAGAGGTCTGGAAGAGCTACAGTACTACTCCGGCAATGAACTAAATAAAAAAAAAACTTTAACATGCAAGGCTGATCTGACAGCTGAATTTGTTTGGTTTCTTTTAATATTGCCCAATATTTCGGTTCAGAGACAAAACTAACCTTGATCAGGAGAATTTAGTTTTATCGACTGAGTCGATAAGGTAAATTGACCACCGTAAAAAGATTCAAATAGCTGACGTTTCGAGCGCTAGCCCTTCGTCGGAGGTGGTCAATTTACCTTATCGACTCAGTCGATAAAACTAAATTCTCGTGTTTCATTCCCCCCGACGCAGCACCACAGTTTCTCTAGAAACTAACCCCATTCATAACCTTGATCAGGGGCTAAGAAAGCTAAGTGAAGATGAAAACAAACGGTTACAATTTTTAAAAAGGGCTATAAGATAAAATGCTGACAAGTGTCGGGCTATAGTGATTAAATATGATTCTCTCGCTCTACGGATCATGTCTCTATTAGAATTAACGAGTTCTAATGGGATGATTTGGAGGTCGTTGATGGAGTGTCCGGTGAGAGCAAAGTGCTCTGACACGGCAGTCGGTTGATCCTGATGTTCCTTTTTCAAGGCCTTCTCAACGGGACGTCTGTGTTCCCTAAATCGATCGCTGACTTGTCGTTTTGTCTCACCGATGTATTGTGTATGGCATTTGGGGCAATGGATCATGAAGATGACGTTAGTGGATGTGCAGCAGATGCGATGTCGTATTTGTCGTTTTTCACCTGAAGAGAAAAAGGTGTAAGACGTAGTGTACAGCTCTAACAAGAAGGTCACGCAAGTTTTTAGATCTGCGGTAGGAAATCAATGGAGGTAGAGGGAATGCTTCTTTGCATCTTTTACAAGAATGAAGGATGTTCTTTGAATAACTTGAAGTATGTTACTGGGAGGGCTGGATTGAATGTTACTACAAATGGTATCCTGTTTGTTTCTTTCGTGTTTAATAGTTGCTGTTTCCAGGGATGTACTACGTGGGATCGCATTTACTTTCTGGATTTGTTCCTTTACAAAGTGATAATTATGCCATCTCTTGACCAAATGTCTTGTACGGGCTTATTTTTTAAAATGGCGGATTGAACCCGCCGTCTCGAAAAGGTCTTACAGTATTTCGAATGACCACAACATAAACTTAATTATTCCCAAACAAGTAGTAGGCGATGCAAATTTCCCTTTTGTAAACGGTGGATGCCGTTTCAACAGTTAAGAAACTTTTTTCTATCAGAAAAGGAAAAATGCAATTTAGTACCTAGAATCGAACCTAGACCTTTTGCATGCTAAAATCCCTCCTACACCACTTCGTTGATCCGGCAAGCCCACGAAAAAATTAATTCTAAAAGGTGCTTTTTAATGATACATCTATAACGGGTGACCCTTTCCCTAAAAATCTAAAGGTCTAAAAATCGCTTTATCTAGGCCGATTTTTATCTAATAATGATAGCCTACTTTCGTCATAATCTAGTCATAAACTAGATAAAGAAATGGCATCCGCCTTATTTTACAAAAGGTCGACCGTTTACGAAAGGGAAATTTGCCTTAAGACTGGTTTTCACTGGCGACGGAGTCATAAGAGGTCTTAGAGCGCTTTCGATCTAGTGAAAATCGAAAATCGGAGTCGTAAGTGGAGTCAAGCTCGATGGAATCGGAGTCGGAAGAATCAGAACGGTTCCATTTTCTTCCGATTCCGCATGTGACTCCGTACATGATCTTCTTCCGATTCCGTCGGTTTGATTTTCACTAGATCGTAACGCTCTGCGCTTCTGATTACGACTCCGACTCCGTCGTTAGTGTAAACCAACCTTTAGAAAACAGACGCGAAACGACGTCTGTTTTCTCAAGCTAAAGGGAAATCAGCGTAGGCGATTTCCAGTCATAGAAAAAAAATTAAACGGAATTAATTTGCTAAAGAGGCTCTTTAGGAAAAAGAGTATTTTTGTTTGCCGCTAGGGAGGAAGTTAGAAATAATAATAAGTATAAAAAAATAGAATCTTTACCTTATTATAGGAAATTAACGCTCCTGTAAATTAAGGTCTTTGAAATTAACGCGACTTAAATTAACGCGAATTGGAAGGAAAAGTTCTTTCGAATAAAGGAAATTAACGCGAGAGAGGGCGCAGATTTTCGTTACTAGATCGTAACGCTCTGCGCTTCTGATTACGACTCCGACTCCGTCGTTAGTGTAAACCAACCTTTAGAAAACAGACGCGAAACGACGTCTGTTTTCTCAAGCTAAAGGGAAATCAGCGTAGGCGATTTCCAGTCATAGAAAAAAAATTAAACGGAATTAATTTGCTAAAGAGGCTCTTTAGGAAAAAGAGTATTTTTGTTTGCCGCTAGGGAGGAAGTTAGAAATAATAATAAGTATAAAAAAATAGAATCTTTACCTTATTATAGGAAATTAACGCTCCTGTAAATTAAGGTCTTTGAAATTAACGCGACTTAAATTAGCGCGAATTGGAGGGAAAAGTTCTTTCGAATAAAGGAAATTAACGCGAGAGAGGGCGCAGATTTTCAAAATAAAGAAAATTAACGTGATTATTGATGTCTCTAAAGATATTTTGGCTGACTGTGTAGTACAAAAAGCAAGAATGAACTGGAAATATTGAAGATGACATATATTTAAGGCTTTTACATTGTACCATGATTGAAAAATAGTTATCACAATAGAGAAGGTTTGTTTCCTAGTTGGTATATGATTGAAAAATAGTGTGCAGAAAAGAGAAAAGAGAAGGTTTGTTTCCTAGTTGGTATATGTTCGGACGGTATCCAGAATTTGGGCTCATCCTCGGTGTAAGAACCTGTCAAATTCACGAGTGACGTAAAACAAAGAAAACAAAAGGCATAAAACAATAGAGTCAACTGGGAATGCAATACTACAAAGGTAAAAAACAAAGGAAAAAGTCACAGGTTCTTACACCGAGGTAAACCCAGAATTTGGAGTGAAATTAAGGTGTCGCAAATGAACGCTCCACTTAAATAATGTCGCAGAAATTAACGCTCACAAAAATTAATGCGACTTAAATTAATGCGAATTTTGAGAATTCGCGTTAATTTCGGTAGAGCGTTAATTTCCTATCATATGGTATTTCAATTTCGATAAAGTACATAGCAGATATATTTCTTATCTTCCCCTGATTCCATGTAACTGTTTACAAACTAAAACGGCGGCTTTATAAAACGCAACTTGTTTTTTTAGTTCGCAGGCTACGATTAACTGAAACAAAACGTGTCAATGTTTACTTAGAAAAAAGAACAAATATATCATCTTTGTACTATGCTTTTAAAAACTGTTGTGATATTTGTATCCAAGGACGTCTATTTTCCACTACTTTTTTGCTGCACAGTCTCCAACGAAGATCGTTGCTATCCACAATGCCTCAAAAGAAGCATAGGCTCGAGTCAATAAATTGTCTGCGGCTCATTTGTTTATTTTCAGGCATTGAATAATTTTATCTGTAAAATTATTCAATAGTGTTTTTCCGTGGACAATGGCGCTTATTAACAGACGCTCTGTAAAGAACACTTGGCTAAGGATATTGTACTGAGTTACTGTGAAAAGGTTTCTACCGCCTGTCACTACATTTGTGATGCGAACACAACAGCTATATATATATAGTATTTCTATTTTTTAAAAATGTCATTTTTTTTGGCAAACGGGTGTATATATACTGTATATATATTGATCCAATATTTACCCGTTCAATAATGGCAAAAAGTTAGACTTGAATGAAAAGTGTTACATCAAGAGAAATCGAATGCGAAATTAGCACTTATAAAAACACCGATCTCAGGTTCATCTTCCGAGATATGGAATAAATAATCTTTTACTTTGTATTTGAAGTTTATAATTCATACATTTTTCAGATTTTAAATTTCACGAAAATTATTTGACATCGGATTTTTTTTATTTTTCCTTTTTTTTCCCCTACAACCTTTATTGCGTGCCCTGTTTGCCTCATATTCAAAATGGTGGATTTAACCGCGAAATATAAACTTAATTTTAGCCTTACAGGTTCTTAAAAACTAGGTTCTTACTTGCGGCCTGTAGGCGACTTTCAGTCATGACAAATAATTAAAACGGAACTCGCTAATAGCCTCTTTAGAAATTTCAGCTAGGAAATAGAGTCTTTTTTGTTTCCCGCTATGGAGGGAGTTAGAAACAATAATTATAACTATAAAAGAATAAAATCTTTAGGGCAATAGTTTTGATAAAATCCATAGCAGATATCTTATTTTCGCCTGATTCTTGCGTGAAACTGTTTACAAACTTAAATGGTTTATAAAAAGCAACTTGTTTTTAGTGTAAGCGATTAACTGAAACAAAACGTGTAAACAGCGGTCAATGTTTACTTAGTTCCTCAACAACAGCTGTTTGATATTTCTGCTTTTAGCACCGAAATAAAAAAAAAACAAAGGACATCAATTCAAACAAACACTTTGCTTAGTTACTGATGGTCGCCGCTATTTTGTCATTTCCTTTCCAATTTTCATAACGGAACGCGGACTGAGTGCTCCCTTTATAATGAACTCGTTTCTGGCGGCGAAAGAAGAAATGCAAGCTTGTATTCAGTCGCAAAACTTAACTAAGCGATCTGTTGTGATTATCCGTAAAAGTTCTTTAAGGTAAGCATATCTGTGTTTACTATATTTTTTATGATAATAGGCGGTACGCCCCTTTAACAAAAATATGCCGGGTTTCTCTATTCTTAACTCTTGAGCTTGAACACGGCTTCAGCCAGGCGTAAGCGAAGCCATGTAACTACAAAACGAACTATATCTGATAAATTCTAAATGACACCTCATCTAAAGAAGCTAATCATTATGTTTTGAGAACTTTCTCATCAGCAGCATAAACCGAGCTGTGTAAAATGTTTCACCGTTTTGAAATTTTTCGTGGCGCTGAGTTTGACTAGCAGGGGCTCCCAACCAAACGAGGAACGTTAGGAAATCGCCAAGATGGCATTTGAACTGTTTTTCCAGATCATGTTTAATAGTGCCTTTAGAGAAAATCTGAACTGCAGCTTGATCTTTTCGGTTCTTCTGAATATTTCAGCAGTAAATTTAAGCGAAGGGAATCTTATCCCGCAAATCTACTAGCTGCCAGCTGCTTTCTCATTTCCGAAAATCATAGCCGTCCTTATTTCTTACCCAAAACAACATTTTTATTACTCCAACAAAAGGCGTTAAATTGTTTCGATTTTACGAAAGTTTGAGGCGACGTTTTGCTAAAGAAAACTCTAGTGTTCAGTCTAATTGAGTGCGAATTTCCAACATGACTATGAAGGCCTTTTAAACAGCTTTCTCACCGATCGGAATTGAAGCAATTCGTTCGGTTGCATGTACCAAACTCCTCATCTGCATGTCAAATCGGCTCAATTTTTAATTTTGAAATCGTTACGCATAACATGAACAAGAGAAGCAGTCAGTAACTGAGTTCCGAAGAGCAAACTAATCAGTAAAAGCTATGCTAAAAATAGCTTTTCTTCATGTAGTTTTGTCCGCAATGTTATGATGCACAGCGCCAAACTCTAAACAAACACTTTTACAAGCAAATAAATTGGCAGTACGGTCAGAGGTTTTTAAATATTATGTATCTGGACCTTTTTTACTGCTATTTTTTCTTCCTTTCTTGCTAACTAATTGCTCATAACTGGATATTTGTTTGGAGTACAGTTAACGAGTATCGCCATATGGATGCAGGAAACGACTCGTGCATGCACTTCAAAAAGAATAGAACCAATTTACACTTTTTAGTATAATAAAGGACTGTGAAGACTTTTCTATCTTGCGTTCGTCTTTTAACTTTCACCTGTGCATGGGTTTAATTTAGCCCTTAGTCTATGGTTTACTGAGATCTGGCTAAAGCAGTCAGTCTGTTTTCAATTCTCTCAATTTCTGCTATATAAATTTCTTTTCGCGTCATTTGACGAGTAGTAAAAATTTCATTTCGCCGGAGTCGGGAAAATGACATGCACGATTATCGTCACGGAAATCGCTTCACGATAGCTTTATGGTGATGCTACACGGGACGATTCGCAACGACGATTTTTAGTGCAACATGGGTGCACGGACGGTTTTCTTCGCAATTTCGCTCAAGTTTTTTCGTGTAACATACCTGTCGTAAATTTTGTTGCGCTAAAACTCGTCGTTGCGAATCGTCCCGTGGAACATCACCTTTAAACCACAGTGAATTCATATTATGAATTACAGCTATACGGCTTAAATAATCTGACATTTCTCGTCAAACAATATAGAATAAAAGGAGTTTTATTTTTTTTATTCTGTCTTGCAGGATTTTACCAAAACAAACTTAGATCGTGAATTAGTAATAAGGTGACAGCGAACAAGCCAGGCAGTTGAATAATACATGGAGCAAACGTCCTTAACGAACTTCAGCTACGCTAATCGGGCATCTAACCGAACCATGTCACTTCAACAAAATGGCACTGACCAAACCGGCGAAAACGAAGGAACACTGTTTGATCCACTATCGTATGAAATTATGGTCATTGCCTTCTTTTCAGTCATTTTCGCGTTCGGCGTTGTCGGGAACGCAACGGTGTTAGGAACAATTTTTCAGGTGGAAGCAACTGCGAAATCCCTGTGGTCTTTTACTGGCAAACATTTCTTCAGCGGATTTGGGAGTCTCTTTGATTGCTGCGCCTCTGCGAATCGCTGAGCTGTATTATGTCGGATGGCCCTTTGGTTCCGTCCTATGTCGCATTATCCCTCCTCTTCAAGATGTTATGGTGTGCGTTTCTGTAGTGACGCATTCCACCATTGCATTGGAGCGCTACAGAGCGACTGTTACTCCTTTCAAGGCGAGGCTGTCAGCGGGCAAGACAAAAGTTGTCATATTAGGAATATGGCTGTTCTGTTACGTGTTCGGTGGTCTTCCATTAACCTTCCCGCTAAAACTCCAAACCTTCGAAGGAGTGGTGTATTGCTTTCCAGACTGGACCACTCTGTATCGCAGAGCTTACGAGACCTACCTTGTCTTGATTTTTATTTTGGCGCAGCTCGTTATTCAGAGCTATGCCTACATAAGCATCATACGAACATTGAAAAGCAAAAGCGATATAATTGCTATAGTGGCCGCAAAAACCGAAAACATGATTCAGTCAGGAGCTTCGTTCGACTCGCGAGCTTCGTGCGCGGGAATCGCCGCGCGCGTAAAGCGGAAACAAAAACTTGTAAAAATGCTCCTTGTTTTGGTGATAGCGTTCCAAATCTGTCACCTTCCGCGTGGAATCACGATGCTCTATCGCGAATTTGCCCATCCTTCTTTGATTGGTCCTACTTTTGAGTATATTGATCTTATAGCGTTGGCTCTGTACTATGTGAAACATGTAATAAATCCTTTTATTCTGTATGCAATGAGCGCGGACTTTAGACATGGAATTCACGCGTGCTGTAAAGGTACAGACTATTCTAACAACAGCGGCCATTCGCACATCAGGACAACGCGGAAAAATGCCTTAAAGCAAACAGGAGATCTGGAGAAAGAGCAACTGCAAGAGGATGAAATGGAGGATCCGGTTTAAATGGACAGGTGTGTACGGTTTACCACGGGCGCACGTAAACAAACTTAGAGACACAACTAATGTATAGAAACTTACTGTGAACAACTTGGATTTTCTAGTCAATCGGCAATAACCGTTAAAAAAGACAATTTAAAATTTTAGAAAGATTTTTTTTGCTTATTAATTTAACCACCATACAACAAAAATGACATTTTCAGTGGCATAAGCCAGTGAAACTGAGAGTTAACTAGAAAATTGAACATTGAAAATTGATTTAGTTTATTTATTAATGTGCACGAAATGAATAAAATGAACTTTATTCACCGCTTATGTGAATGTGAATGTTATAATGCTAATTATCTCTGCATGAAAAACCCAACTTGTCATGCAAATAAATATTTTAGCGCGGTTATAGTTTCGGGTTTGCGTGTATGGCGGGGAAATTACTCTGTTTATGACCTGTTTCTTGGCAGCACCGCCTCCACAAGGTGTCGGTTAGCTGGTTAAAATCCTACACGTAAAATAAGTTTTGCGTTTTTGACAATTTCATAAATTTCATTTAACGGATTTACTGATTTCCTTGCTTTAAGCTTGACTAAGTTGTTTTTCATTTATCGACAACATCCTCTATCTCGATAATTTAGGCTGCAATAATACGAATCTTTGGGGGGAAATTATTCAGGCTTAACTATCGACGGTAATAGAATGAAGCCGGACGGAACTTCAGTATAAAAAACACGTTTGGCTCGAGGCGGGTTAAATAAAATTAACCATGTAGATTGGGCAGCTGAGTTATCGAGATCCTGACTGTGCTTAATCTATTTATAAAAGCGGTCGGATATTTTTTAATCAAATTCTCAGCTAGTTGGACTGAGGATTTGAACATGCTATATATTTAGCGCTGGGTGGGAAGTAGCGCAAGTTGCTTGTGGTCACAAAAAAAGGCATTGCGGCTGCTTCTGTTTTAAGGGCAAGGAGCCATTGTTTTTGTTGTTTGTCGTACTGTTCTCTCGAAGGGTATTGAAGCAATGGTGTGAGACCTTACGAGACCTGCTACATCTTCCCAATTTCAATATATCAAAATTCTAACTTGACTCCGAGGCTAAGGGAAATAAAACAAAAATATATATATTATTCATCCCAGAACCTCAATGTGATTTCTTTTTATTTTATTCCCCCAAGCGTCGGAACCAAATGCCATTTTTAATATATCGAAATTGGGCTATTGTTAATTTAGAGGCCTAGGTATATATGTTCTAGGCTTTAACTACAGAATGTTTTGATATCGCAACTTCGAAGAGCGATATTTTACAACACTATGATGAATTTCCGTGATTTTTGATTGCTTAAACTTCTACAATTAGGCAGTAAAAGCTTATGTTTAGGTAACAAACGTCAGTTTATTCTGATCACGTAAAACGCAAATAATTAATACATAAATAAATGCATTCGGCTACCACAGTAAGGCAGTATGTCCTGGCTTGAACTTGAACAGAACAGTTAATATAATTCTCTCAGCAAGAAAAAAAGTGTGTGTCTTTTCGAAGACCGATCCGGTTGACCATAGCTGAAGGTTTTTCGAACAACTTGAATGTCACACAAATGATGCAAAATATTGTGGACAAAATCTGCAATGTTCAGATCTGCCAGATTATTTTTCACCCGGAACCGAAACGGAAATTAAAAATGTAATAAATTTCTCTCTCATTTCAGCCCAGGAGCAATTAATTTTAAGAAAAGATTCACAGCGGCCGGCCGACATTTTTGTTAGCTCCTTTGAACTGCATGTTATAAAACCTAACAGTGTCAACAAGACGTGTTAGACTTAGAAAACAATGTCATAACCGATAACTATACTTTACAGGAAAACAACCTCACTTAACCGTTTAATCCGGGACGCGCGATTGTTACATTTTCTAGTAAATTAAAGTCGCGATGCATGTTGAAGAGTACAAGACAGTTTTTGTGTACGAATTAATTCGGGGTGCGCAATGCGAGCATCCTCGCGCCTCAGTATGCGTCCCTAGTGCGCCGTCCCCTGCAAATTTTATATTTATTAAGATGAAAAAAATATGTTTTTCAGCCTAAAGACCATGGGATCGAACTTGTTTGAGTTGCAAATTAGGAGCGATGGAGATGAACGAGGTACAAAGCATAGTAATAGCAACCACGACCCTATATCAGGATTAATCACACATCGGAGATAATTTGTTACAAAATGAAAAATAGAATGGCATTTAAAAATCTATCGTTGAAACGGTGCAAACCGCCACTGATCAAAGATTAAGCCAAGCGCAATTACCAGGTGAGCAATCTTCTTTATTCTTGAGATTGCGTTTTAGAGAGTTTGTATGAAGTCTGCCTGATTTTCATTAGTGACGCCTGAAGCACAACAACCCATCTCACACGCCTCCAAAGTTGCAACTGATTTCCGCTACATGTAATGCACGCATCTGCAATCCGACAATTTTTGTTACACGAACGCAAAACCAAGCAAAAAAGCCAAGTTTAACATCGTCAGTGCGTTAACTTTATATGCTTGCGCAAGTAAAAGTCTGCCTTCAGATCCGTATTTTACTTCGCGGGATGCTTCAGACCGCTCTAGTCGAACAGTTTTCCCCGCTCATCTTTCGGGGCCTTTTTTGTTTTTACACACTTACCTAGCTAGAAAAAGAGTTTAAATGTCTTAAATTAACTTGAGTTTAGAGATGACAAGAAAATTATATTTAAAAGGAAATTTTTGAAAAGCCACCTATACTGAACTGTCAATCCTCGGAAACCTTAGCTTTGACTGCCCAAAAAAAACACTATGTCAAACAACGCATTATTTTTTATTTCTAGGAGAATTGTGAGATTTATGACTGAATTAAAAAATCGTTATATTTTAGTTTTAAACTTTTTAACAAAGAAACGTTTTACTCCGTGTCTAAATTAAATATGCCTTATATTCTAGCTGATCTTTGAGAGAGTCGATTGAAAATTATAATTATATATTTGCAAGCATTTGGTACGTTTCGCGGCCAACAGCTGATTCGTACTCCTGATTTCACTGGCGAAGAAGTTGATATTTTTTATTTGATTTTCAAGAACCAGCTTAAAAAATGATTCAGATATTTCAATCGATTGTAAAATAATCACATTAAGATACATAAATATATTCACATCGGTATGGATGGTAAATCGTTGATGTTGTAACTTAGCTTTGAACATTATGTTATTACCCGAGATAAACGAGAGTTAAAACTCAAATAAGGAAACAGCTAAATACATAACCCTGTGTTCATTTTAACAGTTTTCCTTAATCCAGCTACTGAGAAATTCAATCACGGCTTTGTCACTGCTTTGTAGCCGCTTTTACCATCGCGTAAATTAGTAATCATTTATGTATAACTGTTTTAAATAATATATCTGCCGTGTTTATCTGAAAACATACTTGCTGAATCATATAAGCTCAATCACTGGTAGAACCGTTGCCAGTCGCCAGTTCAAAACTGTTCTAAAATTTACTATCAAATAAGACTGGAGAAAAGCTCAAACATATTTGTTTAACTTCTGGTCGTGTATATTCTTTGAAAACCTGAAAGTGTTTTTCAGCCTGCCATTCCAATAATCCGACTTCTTATTATACATATTCTATGTTTGTGTTCAAGGGTCTTCAAGCAGTGGTTCTAGTAGATGACGCCGTACGCTTAATTCAAACTCTTGTCTATGTACTTGTGTATTTGTTTATTTGCTTTTGCACTTCTTTGACGCGCATGTGCTTTCTGGTTTGTTCTTTCAGTTTTATTAGACGTAGACTCTTGCGCTTAATCAGTTATTCCAATGCCGAATTATATTCATGCTGTTTTGCTGAAGCGAACCCATGCTAAGCTAACCATCATGTTTGCATTGCGTTCGTTTTTACTTGGCCCACACTTCAGTTCGCAAACTCTTCCGTCTTTCGTGCGCATCAGGCTTATTAGTTAATGGGAAATAAATTGTCAGACCAATTGATTGTTTCTCTTAATGCAATCGCAACAATACATTGCTTACAAAACAAAAAGTTTCTATGATACACGGAAAAAGCTTTTAGGCAAATTTACTCCGGCAGTAATTGTGCGACTTTTCAGGTCTTTGTAATTATTTCTCCCGGCGTTGGTGCCAGTGCTTAGTGAAAACTGAACAAGCCGATTCGACCATTAAATTAAATTTAGTACGTCAAGATCGTCATCAACAACGAGAGCTTAGCGACTTCAGCCAAGTTCAGGTGTATACAAACAAAATGAAATTTTCAAGGCATTATTGAGTTACCGCTGGTTAATGAAAGAATGAAATAGAGGCGGCTAAAAGAAAAAACTTTCTCCGCCAAAATTCGGAAGTTTGTTATCAGAAAATTAGCCAAACTTCCTCAGCCGTCATTTAAAATAATAATCGGCGCACTACATGTAAATATAGAAACAAGCGCGGAACGGTTCACTTGCGAGAAACTGATCAGAAGCTTTTATTTCGCACTGATGGAGGTGTTGGCGGATAAAAATGCGTCTTTACGAAACAATTTTACATCTTTGCCAAATAACAGCACATCTCAGCCAGCAACGATAGCTACCGTTCTCTTTTCCTTCGTGATAGCGACTGGATTCCCCGGGAACGTGCTGGTCGTGTGGGCCATTATTAACAGACAGCAGCTTAGAACACCTTGTTACTGGCTGATCCTAAGCATCGCGATAGCGGACCTAGGAATGGCCGTGATAGCTGCACCACAGCGAATCATAGAGAATTACATCGGCTGGCCTTTTGGTGAATTTCTGTGCAATTTTCTTGTGTCCATTCAAGACCTTTTTGTGAGCGTATCGGTCGTAACACACACTGCAATCGCGCTGGAAAGATATCGAGTCATAGTCCAACCCTTCAAGACTCGGATGACATTAAAGACAGCCAAACTGACTGTCGCCGCAATCTGGCTTGCGTGCTACATCACCGCTGCCTTACCCCAAGCGCTGATGTTAAAAGTCCAGTACCATAAGTGGGCGAACAAACTGTACTGTACACCAGACTTTCCCTCCTTGACTGTTAGACGCGTCTACGAAATTTATCTCGTTGTTCTTTTCATCGCTCTTCCTTTATTTATTCAATCGTGGTGCTATATAAATATATTCATAGTTACAAAAAGCGAGCTACACTTCTCAAAGAGAAACGAAGAGAGGCGGGGTTTCCTCGAGCGAATCAGGAAGAAGATACGCCTTGTTAAAGTTGTTGTTTTTCTAGTCGCAGTTTTTCAGCTTTGTTCCATTCCTCGCGGTGTATTGATGCTGATAAGGGAGTTCAAAGGCGATGCCGCTTTGGCTACAAACCTGTTTTACTGGTATGCGGATATTATTTCGCTTTTTGCGTATTACATAAAGCACGTTATTAATCCAGTCATTCTATGGAGCACAAGCAGCGAGTTTCGTTTTTGCTGTCGATAAAAGAAGTTTTAATTTAACGTTCAAATGGAGTAAACAGACGTTCGATTTACCGTATTCCGGAATATTAGATTCGCAAACACAATCTTTTTTAGGTCCATTTATTGCTCTACAATATCTGCCAATACTTTCTCGTAATACGATTAAATGGTACATTCATTTTTCAGCTGCTCTAAAATTACGTTGTGAGCAATTTTTTGTCACCATTCTGTCTACTCTTATTACGGAACACTTTCAATCAAACGCATCCTAAGTCAAACTTGAAATGATCACTTTAGTTCTGTATGGACGGTGGAAAGTTGACACCGAAAATTCGGTGCAATTCTTGCTAAGGATTCTATGCATTTCTTTACCTTCAATTTTAAAATTAACTTTGCAGCAAAAAGTCCTTTGCAACCAATCGCACCAATATTGGGTTCTAGAACTTGTAAATCATATAAAATTAACAAAAACAAAATTTAGAAATACAAAAATATAAAAAAAGACTGAAGTAGAAAATAAGTAGACTTATTTTAACAGTTCGTGCATGCTAGTCTGAAATGCATTAATGTTTCCAGTAGATTGAAAAATAAAATGTTAATTAATCAACCTTTAGTCGTTTGTTTTGTCTTTCGATTCAAATGCATTACTAGGTGATAAAATTGATAAAAATACTTAGGTTTGGCTAATCTTAGCGCAGATCAGTTACAAGAGTGACAGTCTACGCATTAATTTAACAGCCCTATGAAAAGAATATGAGTTATCAGGGACGCTCAAAGATGAATAGTCTGATGTGGACTGTCTAAAACCCTGTCGGGATACTGTAAACTTCCGCCGATGGCGACGAGACAGCTGACACCAACGTCGTTCCCAGCAGTTCATGTTTGGAACAGCTTGCCTAATAATGTAGTTGGTAACATCACTGTAAATGGTGTCGCATCCTTTAAGAGCAGGGTGCATAAGTATCTTATGAGTAGTAGGTTAAGTATGGATTTAAGCCTCGCGAATGGATAGGTAAGGATAGGTAAATCATTAATATGCACTAGTGGATAGGTGGATTAGGTGCCTAGTGAATGACGTCACAATATGCCTTCCTGCATACTAATTTGGAATAGGTAAGTAATTATTTACCTATACCTATACCAACACAATAGGAACAATAGACCGGCCCAAACCTGCCCGCTCTATTCCGACTCACTTCAAAACAAAACACAATTGACACAGATATCATTTACAGACATAGATCAAAACAAAATGCCTTGACCAGGACTCGAACCTGGGTTACTACGGCCACAACGCAGTGTCTTAACAACTAGTCCATCAAAGCTGTAGACATCATAACCGAATAAAACTAATTATAGGTTTCCGAAACATTCAAGTTTAGAAGCAATAAAATTACGCAACATTCTTATTGCCGCTTCATCGCTAGACTGTATATCGATTTTCAGTTTCCCAGCCATCACCCACTTAAAGTTTTAATTTCTTTACCGGTAGCTTCAATGTTCAAAACGATAAAACAAAGTGGATTTACTTACACAGAGATGAACCAAACGTAAAATCTTTTTCAGAGCAAACCTTTGCTTCCGAACTGAAAAGCCAACAAAGCTTTAGGTCTGCAATACGGCCTTATGGATAATTCGCGCTACGTCCGTAAAGTTATTTCATTCTAACATTTTGTTCTTGATTTCCTTATCATTTGTGTAGTATATGGATTTGAGTTGTTCTAAATAAAACAGCTTTTGTTGACATAATGATTTGATGAAACCTTAATGCATTTTGTTATTATTAAATTTATTTGAACTTAAACAGAGTGCGGGTTTATTGTTTTAGTAACGCATGTAATTGGTTGCTTTGTTTATTTTTCCATGCTAATTTTCCATGCAAATTTAGAGTTGAGTGTTCGCATAATTAAAAGTTTGAACATTGAAGCTACCGGCAAAGAAATTAAAACTTTAAGTGGGTGATGGCTGGGAAACTGAAAATCGATATACAGTCTAGCGATGAAGCGGCAATAAGAATGTTGCGAAAATAAGAATAAGAAGCGGTTTTTTTATACTGCATAATTTTATTGCTTCTAAACTTGAATGTTTCGGAAACCTATAATTAGTTTTATTCGGTTATAATGTCCACAGCTTTGATGGACTAGTTGTTAAGACACTGCGTTGTGGCCGTAGTAACCCAGGTTCGAGTCCTGGTCAAGGCATTTTGTTTTGATCTATGTCTGTAAATGATATCTGTGTCAGTTGTGTTTTGTTTTGAAGTGAGTCGGAATAGAGCGGGCAGGTTTGGGCCGGTCTATTGTTCCTATTGTGTTGGTATAGGTATAGGTAAATAATTACTTACCTATTCCAAATTAGTATGCAGGAAGGCATATTGTGACGTCATTCACTAGGCACTAATCCACCCATCCACTAATGCATATTAATGATTTACCTATCCTTACCTATCCATTCGCGAGGCTTAAGTCCATACTTGAAACCTACTACTCTTATGTCATGTGTATGAGGCTCTGCCCCTGCACTCCAGTTCTCCTTGCTGTGAACCATTGATTAGGCCATGGGGACATCTATCATAGTGCATTGCTGCATATGCTAGTTTTTTCATTCTTCTGGACTATTGTTCACTTAAGCATTTTATATAAAAAAAAATCTCTCTTCTTCCCTTCTAGTAGATCCAGAGGAAGGAAAGAAGAGAGACCCTGGGAACGAGGTTATGCTGACAAATAAATAAATATTACTCTCTATTTCCATATCGTTTTTAGACCTTTTAAAGAGATATTCGCGAGAAACGTTTATCCGTTAAATGTCAGGGCATAACTAAAATAGGCAAATTAGGGCGGAAGCAAATGTTCCTATTTTGGCCGACCGAGAAGCAAATGTTTTGGAAATAAATGTCGATTCCCGGACGTACATTTTGCCTCGGAAACAGATGTTTGCTAGCCGGTCTAGCTACAATAGAAGAAGCAGCAATATGCCGGTTTCCGCAACAGTTAGGCGCGCGCTATCGCGGGTTATTCCGTGAGCAATTACGTTTTATACCATGAACTGAATACTACGCACTCTGTGATTGGTCGTTGCCTATGATCTATCAGAGTACAGACGCACGGCTGACGTCATAGAAAAATTGTTTGCTTTGTTTTGTCCAACATGGCGCACAATTTTGAAAATGTTTGCGAGATTATTCTGGATTGCGCAAGTGAAAGCCTCGAAAAATGTTTAGCAGGAGCTGTTTACGAGCAAGAAAAAGAAGAAACCAAGACGAAAAGTGTTCTTGTTGACACACACACACTCGCCTGCGGCTCGTGTGCCACTTTTTTGTTCTTACGGCACATTTTGACGTCATCTGTGATCTCTAACAGAACAGACACATGGCCAAATGGAATCTAAGTGTTAATTATTGAGAATGATTTCATGAGGCCGACGCCGGCGTGCGACACTACTGGGTTATATATGGCATCGAATGTAAATATCGAACTTTTTCATATTGTCAGCCGATTTATTTATGCTTTTAAATGTAAGTTAAAATTAGGCCTTGCGGGCCTCATTTTAGACTAAAAATTCTTTTGAATTTTGCACACGCTAACGAAGCCTCTAAGGCTGATTAACAAACATCAAGACACTGTGATGATTATAGTCTCTTTCATACAAATAAAAAAATAAATAAATCAGCCGTCGTTATGAAAAAGGTATATTGCAAATATAAGAACAAAACACAGTTTTAATAATTGAACTTGTAAAAGGGTGGTAAGGAAAATTATGAGGATGATTGATAAAGGTGGCATAGCCAAGTTTTCAGATCGATAGCTTCAGTTCAAATTTTTTTTGTTAATTTAACAAGTAGCCCTCTGGGCTTCGCAACCGGGCCGTTTCGTCCCAGTCCAATGATCAGTTTTAAAATCTATGTGTTGCTGATTAAGACGGCTTTAGCTTTTTTTCCATTCTCTGTCTCCCCTTCTTAACATAACCACACAGACAGCAAGTAAAACACCTGGAAAATAAGATAAGATAATTGTATTGAGAAATTTACCATATTCCCATGTTTTATGACTTATATTTTTCGTCATTTTGTAACTGCTGACGTAATCGGCAGCAAATCAAAAGGCTGACTCATAATGTGAGCTTGGGGCACCTGTCGGACATGAAGATGTATGGAAGGTGAATGAAGGTGAATGAAGGTACATGAATTTGTATGCGTGGAGGTGTATGGAGGTGCATGAAGGTGCATGAACTCAAATGAAGGCACATGTGCATGGAGGTGCATGGAGGTGAAGGTACATGAAGCAGCATGAAGGTGCATGAAGGTACATGAAGGTACATGAATGTGCATGAAGGAGCATGAAGGTGCATAAAGGTGTATGGAGGTACATGAAAGTACATGAAGGTACACGTAAGTACATGAAGGTGTATGAAGGTACATGAAGGTACATGAAGGTGTGATGAAGGTGCATGAAGGTAGTGAATGTGAATAGAGGTACATAAAGGTACATGAAGGTACATAAGAAACATGAAGTTACATGAAGGTGGACAGAGGTACGTGAAGGTGAATGTATCGGAATGAACTCAACGTGTATGAAGAGGACTAGGACTAAATTCAAACGACTTTCAAAAAGCCACATTTTTTATTATCCCATAATCATTCAGATAGATCGGGAAAACAATTTTTCTAGGACTTTTATAACTTTGATTCCATTGCATTTCACATGAATAAAAAAATCTGAAATTAACTTTCCCTTCACCGATACTTCAATTAATGCGAGCGGTTTGCTTTAGAAAGCTTCAGTCTTCCTGGTAAGGCTCTCCTTCTTGATTCCAGTCGGCTTCATCAGTCTTCACACGACTTGGTGATTCAAAATATCTCGAGCCTCCAGCCCTCTTCATATCTTGAAATATAAAAAAGAAAAAAAACGGTCTCGTCAAGGCAATCCTTAAAATATTCAAACGATAGTAATTGTGCATGCTGAGTTTTATCTGATTAATGGCGTCAGCCATTCAGAAAACTAATGGAAAGAACGCAATCACGCAAGCAGAAATCAGAAAAAGAGAAGCGACCAAGAAAACGCTGTCTCAATCATTTTTGCTATAATGTATTTTTTTTTTCTCGTTTCCTTTTTAACTTTTTAACTTTTCTGCAATGAGAAGATCAAGTGAAGTTCACTAGAATCGCTCTATCACTCGATCGACCAATCGGCTGTTAAGGCGGGACTCCACCTAAATTTGAATGAAACTTTAAAAGGTTTAAAAAAGGGCGGGTGGGGGATGAGGGATTCGGTGAAGCAAAACGTCCGGAAGAGGGAAGGGTACGAACGTTCCGTATTCACGAGTTGTCTCATAGGAACCTTTGATTTTCTGCCGTACTAAAGTAAGCTTTTGTAACAACTTACCGGTGCGCGTTATCGCGCGCGTTATCGCGTTATCACGCGCGTTATCGCGCGCGTTATCACAAAACGTCCGGAAGAGGGAAGGGTGCGAACGTTCCGTATTCACGAGTTGTCTCATAGGAACCTTTGATTTTCTGCCGTACTAAAGTAAGCTTTTGAAACAACTTACTCGTGCGCGTTATCATGTCCTCTGAATCAGTTGAGGTGTCACGGCCAATGCCCCCGGTACGAAACCGGAACCTTCTTCTTCTCCTGCCCCATATAGCCTCAGTGGCTGGAAACGTCAGCAGGTCCAACAACATCAACATCAACAGAAATTTAGCCAACGTGTTTCCTTTCATGGCAATCTAACGAAAAAAAACATCAATTTTATCGAGTCGCCTAGTACCTCGTGTGCACATTTTATTTCATCCATTCTCTTTAAAGGGGCAGTATCACGAGGTTCCACACGCGGCACTGTTCACTATTCTTGCACCGGAATTTTGGACATATCACTGTTAAAAGTGATTTTTTCTTTCTTCCGGCTATCAAAACGGATTTTTTGATTCAACAAATACCTCCACTTCTCGACGGCCTTTTTGAATTTGCGGAATCAAACTTGAAAACTGAGCCGACGTTTTCAAGTTTCGACCTCGTGATACTGCCCCTTTAACAAAAGACTTTATTGTTATCAGGGCTAGGGACACTGTTTAGCTCTTTTATCTACTCGTTCTCAACCAATAGTATTGCCGCTTCAGCAAGGTACTGTTTGCCCTATTTTATCAACACCATCTTATTTCAAATGGGATACTGGCAATGACAATGAAAAAGAACCATGTCCAAAGTATTGACTCATTATAGCGAAAAAGTATTCAGTAGTGATAAAATGAAGTCCGGTCTGATTTTAATTGTTTTAACTTGTTACCGTATTTTAAAACCCGGCCTCCATTTTTACCAACGACGTTTTAAGACTTGGTTAACCCGTGCGGCGTTCAAAGGTCTTAACAAATTTGCAATTGTCAGTAAGCAGTAAAAACATTCATTCAGTGCTCCAGAACAGTGATATTCAACGCCACAAGGAAAGCGGATCAGTTTAAATCTTCCGTAGGAAAGACTAGTATATATAGCTATTGGTCTGAAAAACTGTTAGAAGAAGGCAACACGAAAGTGTTACTCACCTTTAAGAACTGAACTTCACACTTGGTTAGATCGATAGAACCAAAAAAGGATCGCAATGAATAAATCTTGGGCGACACCAGAGAGTTCTGATATAGAGCACAGAGATGATCCGTATTTATTGCCTCATGCCAACATATTCTTATGTCAGACTATCTTATGCTTGCCAGTTCAAGACACGTTTGTATCGTAAGCAAATACAGTGCAGGAAGTTGAACAGTCACAGAACATGTTAGGCACGAGTTTTGGCAGTGCCTTTCTCCTAACATGACTTCCTGTACTAACTTCCGCCTTGGTTGAACTTTCTTGCTTGAAATTTCTTACAATATCTCAGCAAGACTTAAAATCTTTATTGCGGGATCAAAATCAAACCTAATTCAATAATCGAAATTATACGTTAATCGTATCCAACTATGCGGTCATCCTTGGACCAGAAATCTCGAAAGTTCTGACTATAAACCACAATGATTCACTAGATTTCCACAACGGTTATTATAATTACTAAATAAAGCCCTTTTGAACTGGGAAAATGTTGCATCGTGGGCTGGTACTTTGGACAAATATGGCGGAAATTCAATGGTATTATAACAGAAGTTTGCGTTAGACTTAGGTCCACTGCTTTCGTTTCAGGAGATTTTTTTATGCAAATCAGTCCGTCGTGTTATTGACTTAAGATTTGTTCTGATCTAAAAGTGACAAAAGTCGTCCTGTCAAGAAATCGAAGGCTCCATGTATTCTGCGATTTGTGTAAAGAACAAAAAACAGAAATTATGTTTATGTAAACCGTCGATGAAGAACATAAGGTTTCCAGTCTCAAAGCTCTTAAAAAGCCCTGAACTTTGAACACGCCTATAAACAGTCAGTTCACAAAAACAGAAAAAAAATTCTGTCCAATGTTGTTCATAGAAACATTCGTCAGTGCTGTAAAGCACATCACGAAATGTAAAACAACAACTAAACAGCTATACAACTTAGGTGTGCAGCTAGCTAGTTTGAATCGCCGTTTGCTATCAATGGTAAATTAAATGCATATGACGGACTGGAAAATTTATGATTTTGAAGAAACCTCATTGCCGCTTCCCATGATAATCTTTTCAAATTTCTTTCGAAAATTTGTTTTGCAGATATAGTAAATGTGAATATTTCAGAAATCAAATCCCATGGATTGACGTGGGATTAAAATTGGTCCCTGAGTCAAAATGGCAGACGAAATTGTCTATTGCTGCAGTCCAATCATATTTGATAGCATTAATTCAGCCATTTTGATTTAGTAACAACTTCAACGTATATACCCAACAACAAAAAAATCAACAAAAAGTAATTTAAGCCTGTAATATTCGCGCTACATTTGCTTGGAACAAAAAAGGTTTCAGTTGAAATGTTCACCTCCTAGTCAAAACTTACAGGTAACAGTACTTCTGTCGATCAAATATTTACTTTTTTTCCATGGGAAACTCGAGCGTGAAAAGTCAGGCGCATAATAATAAAGACAGTTGTATGATTCATCTATTCGGAACACGTTTTTTGTGAGCATACGGAGGTTATAAATTATCACGAGTAACAGTTCTCAGCAGTTTGATAGCTAAAATTGTTAACTGTTGTCCTGCCCGTTTAGTTTAATCATTGTTCCTGTTGGCGAGATACAGGAAATGGTCGGCTGAACTAAAGAAATTCACCTACGCACCACGATCGTAGAAATGCGATTTTCGGACTAAAATAACAGGTATAATGAAGCTCCGAGTTTAACAATTTCGAGGTTTACGCGATGACCCCTAATGAATCAAAATTTGATACTCGGTACCTCATTTTTACTTCTTTTTTGTCAGTTTTTACTTTTTCGATTTTCGTTGCTAAGATATAAAGAACGAAGGCTTACAACATTTTTAAATATCGTATCCCATATTCAGTTTATTGCCAGTTGGACATCAACAACCGTCTTTCGTTTTATTCAAATTTACTCAGGTCATAATTACATCTTGTCCAAAAAGGTTCCTCTGACTTTGTTTTGATCATCTAATTCTTTGTCAAAAACCAACTTCACCAATTTACTGCTAGATAATGAGTTACCTATGTCAGGAATGCAAACTAATTTGACTGCAGGAGGCATCACCAAATTCGTTTCAGAGATAGTGCGTGTTGAAAAATATTCTGATTTAGAAAAGTCTGCCCTCCTAACGCGATACGCCCAGAATGACTTTTAATTTAAAAATATGAAACTGAGATAAATCACTAGAGACACACATTCTTAGTTAAATTTTATCTCAGGGAGTCTATTGAGTAAATAATTTCAAATGAGTGATGTTATTCTCTTAAATAAATTTATAACTTTTAAGAAGGCCAGATCTGCAAACGCCGAATACTGCGTCATGATAAGAGTGGAATTTTTGGCACATAGGTAAACTAAAAAAAAAACACGGAAAAAATTCTATAAATTCTAAAACTTCTATAATACAGATTTTGATCATTTTGTCCGAAAATGTAGAGAATCGGTAAAGAAACCGATATATAAAACAAAAGATAGGGGTCATCGACCATCCAAGCGAAAGTTAAAGCTTTATGTGTTTAGATTTTTCTGTAGCGCGTGCGCTCGATGCATTGCGACATGAATTACTTGCGCATGACCATAGCAAGAATGCGCATAAAAAATTAGCGCGAACGTCCTTAAAAAAATGGTCTGTTCCTTTAACAGAATTTGTGGTTCTGCAGTAAAAAAAAAAAACTTGCATGTATATCACAATTCCTACAAAATAGAACCTTCAACATCCGAAAACATCTGCTTGGAAAGACTGATAAAAATTTAAATTTTCACTTCCTCAATAGGTGGTTTTCATGTTACGTCATCGCCGCCATGCTGGTGGACATAAACAATAGTTCTCTCATTAGCTCCTTTTGTTCGTCCACCAGCATTTGTTCGTTTCACTATTGTTATCTATGTCTCTAGAGATTGGTTGCAACCCACCTATTTATGCCACTCAAATCAGTAAATATATATCCAAGTTAGTTAGTTCCGTAAAAATGCCAATCTGCTCTTTATGCACTGATGTGCAAAGAACAGGATCGAAGAATAGTTTTTTAACTATCGATCATTTTAGACGTTATATTCACCGAGAAGTGGGAGAAATGTACATGTCACTGATGCAAGCGGGGATAAATAATGTTTCTAAAAAACAGAAATAAAAACATTTTTCCGTCTCAGACTTCGTGCAATCGATGATTAATCATCTCGACTTCGTATCGGTAAATATTTACTAATATTAACTTTAAATATTTTCTTTCTTGTTAGCTAATTTAGATAATGGTTTAATATTGAAGTTCTATCCTACAATAAAAGTATATACACAACCTTTTTTCCTCCTACAGTTTGAGTGGATTTGAGGAAATGTCAATTTTAATTCACAGCTTCCTCAATTTGGACCACTCAGTGAGTAGATCTATATCCAAAGAAGTTAGTTCCGTAAACTTGTCAATATCCTTACATTGATGTGTGATTAACTGGATCGAAGACTGTTTGCCTATATTTTGTCGCGTGTTATTCTAATTTTGATAATGGAGTTCTATATTTTGGAGAGGATCGCCATTAATCTCCAGTCGGTTCTTTACGCCGCCAGTTTATAACAAACATAGAGGCGAACACAATATTTGATGACGGGGATTTCTAAATGTTTGAATAAATTACATGACAACTATTCACCGAAGTGGAGGTGGGTAGTGGTGGATATTTACCGAGCCGCGAATGTTTTAGTATATACTGAAACAGTGAGATAATATAACGAAAATGATGCTTTTTAACTCATTTATTCCTATCAACGATTACAATTTTCGCGCGCAAATTGCTGGGAGGTGAATAGCACTTGCTATTCCGAGTTTCAGTAGCCAATCAGAGCGCGCCAACAATGCTACCCACTGTTTCAGTATATACTAAATCTGGCTATCCGTCCATTCTCCGGCAGTTTTGACTACATTTACTTTTAACACATCATCCAGAATTTCCTTAGAACTAAGTTAACATACCTTTCGAATTATACCCAGCCGGAATTCTTCATTAAAGCACTTACGATCCCTGAAATATATAACTGGCGTCACAATTCAAGATATATGTAAGATATGTCACACCATCGACCAAGAAACCTGATCCTTGTGAAACTGCCACGATGTGCCCAAATTCAGGAAGTGATAAAGCCCGAGACTGAGCAAACAAAAGTCATGCATGCATAATACTACAGTCTCTGTTTGGTTTCTTGAATAATAAGTTGGCATTATATCCTACAATAACTGAAGAAGTTCGAAATATCTGCCATCAATAATCACGATTAAGTTACAGCTTTATGCAGCTATACGACAGCCCACGTCTTTCCGTGCTTTCTCATTTGCACTCTTCACAAGAATATCGGAGCGACATCTCGTGCAGAGTTACATGGAGGCATACACAACTGAGACGCAGCATACAACCGTTCTGACGACCGGAAGGCAAAATGATTAGCTACTTTTCACTTGGAGAACTCGCGAACGAAGTCAGTCGTAAATAAAGACAGTAATCTATTGAACATGTCTCACATGTTGCTTTTGTGTTGTATGCTGAAGTTGTTGCCCGCTGGATTCCTCTATCGATCACCCTATTAGTGTTTTCTTTTACTAACGGATATTCCAGATATTCAGGCGTCCTCTGTGGCGTCCTCTGTGGCGTCCATGCATTCAGATCAATGGAACTTGATATGCGTTTACTTTTAAAGGATGATTGGACTTAACTTGAGAGCTATGTTTTGTCGAAAATAGATATCCTTTAGGTCCTTTGAAATCACAACAAGTAGCTAAGGACTGCTTAAACACAGGCATTTGCAATTGTAAAAAATTGGCGGTAATACTTGGAATAAATTATGAATATGCTTACGAACGCATGAGATCGATGTTTTGTTAGTTCTTCAGTCTCGTAAGAGCTCGGCTGAAAAATAGCTCTTATTTCTACAGAATCTCTCCAAATTCGGCCTCAAGTTGTATGCTGTGTACAAACGCAACGTTCAACTTGAGTGGAGAAACAGAGGATAGACTTATACACTAATTAGACCAATATCACGAAAGCGTATGTAATGCGCATACGTAAGAAATATTTGTTCTATATACAATAAGAAAAACAGCAATTCCTCCAAAGCAACAGGACGATATGAACCCACATATTCCCAAGAATTATCCCTTGCACTTAATGCGCGTCTGCATGTGTAAACCACATTTCTATTCTTAATAGCTTTTATAAGTTAAGAACGCTACCAGAAGCCAATTCAGCCATTCGTCTCTGACTTATAAATATGAAACGTGAAGGTTAATATAAATGTAGTGTGTCATAGTGTGGGTTGGGGTTGGTAGCGTGACGCTACCGTGACGTTGTTTTCCTGACATTACTAATTACGTCATTCCTTAAAACTGGAAGTCAAATAAATGCTGTGTTGACCGAGGGAAAAGCGGAAGCCCGACGAAGTGACCACAAAACGGGGTATTTTAAAGACCTATTTTCACCCAAATTGCTTTGCGCGCCGCGCTGATTTTCGCACAGACGGAAAATCTGTAAATCGCCATTGATCGAAGAAGTAGGAAACTGAATACATCTCCATCGATCTTAATTTCGCAAATTTTCTCTATTTTTCGTTTCTTGAAGTTTTACTTGATATTATTTTTATCGTTTGGTTGAATATTTCGAGATACAACCGTTTAAAAACAAAAACACAAGCACGCAATGCCGTTTGGGTAAACATGGGTCTTTAAGAACCGGTTCGTCACTAAGCGACGGCCCGATTAACAAATAAAAGGCAAAGGGAAATGAAAACAAAATTATAACTTTTTTTGCGCGCGAATTTCCCTTTATGAGGAAATGATTCCCGCTACATCTCGTTCCTAGAGCCCGTGCGTTTAGGTCAGCGGAAACCGAATGCTCAAGGGGTATGTACTTGATGTATCCCTTATTATTTTGTATTTAAGTATTGTTCCACATAAGAACGATAGCAAACTTCATTGTTCTGCGGCATTAGCTCTTTCCCACATAGAATATCTTTGATTTCAAGAATAGAGGAGGAGCTGATGGTTAATAATTATATTTCATTATAAAAATAAAGAAAATCCATTTGCGTCAAATAAATTTTAGGAAATGTTCGTGCTTAACCAATCAGAATAGCAGAAGACAATAGCTAATAATTTTGCTTCTTTGATGAAGTTCCCCAAATACAATTTCTTTTAAAAATTGTATGTTGTGCGATTGGGTCTCAAATTACTTGAAACCTTAAAAAAATTAGACAAAATGCACCTTGAACCTTAACTTTTTAGCGGTTTTTGAGTCTAGGCCAATGAGATCACTAGTTGTAACAATGAAAAATCTTGTCATTCCATCGTGTTTGACATTCCATTGCCGTTCGGCGCCATCCTTCTTATGCGGATCATTACTTAAACACTTAGTTTTTATTTCAGTAGAAATAAAAGATAAAACAACAGTAGAATAGGGAATCGAACCGGGGCCGTATAATCTGCTCCATGCCGGCACTATCCACTACACCACCGAGGACTAGCTGCCGGAAATTGTATTTTTAAGGGATATAAGATAATATGCTGCTAGCCCAGACCGTATATAAGAACTAACCCTTTCGATACTAGAATCAGTGCTTAACCCTAAATACTAAAATCAGTACTTCAACCCTAGATACTGTAATCCGACCCTAAATTACACTGCAATATATCTAAATACATTACAATAAGGGATACATGAAGTATCATACATTATGATCAGGGATACACCAAGTACCTAGGGCTCAAGGGTCCAGCTCAGGTGGTGCTGATCAAAAGCAACGCGGCCTCTGGGGACGAGATTGGTACAACCCGCATTGAAGCGGAAAGCTGAATAACGAATTGCGCTTGTTCGTAATGTAAACCTCAAAACTCGTTACCAGACTCAACACACACACACACACACAATGAAGTTGTCATATACCCCATTCACACCAACGCTTAAACATGTTTAAATGTTGTTTAGTTTAAAACAGGTTTAGAAAAATATCTCCTAACCTCCGGTAATATTTGAAGTGAAATCTTTACTAAAAGAAACTTTATTGACTTTACAACCATTCCAGGCAGTTTGAGTCATATTCGTTTAAAACTTTTCAAGATAGAGGCTAAAAACCTAGTTAAACTAAACAACATTTAAACATGTTTAACCGTTGGTGTGAATGGGGCATTATACCCTCAATACCGACCTTAACCTTAGCTAGCTTTGTTTTTGCAACTGGAAATTAAAAAATATATAATCTAATAAAAAGTTAACATTTAGCACTGCTGAAATTTTGAGTGTTATTCCCTCGCTCTTTCGCCGGGAAGTTATAAAGAGCATCTACCTATTTTCCTGTATCAAAACTTTGCAAATCCGGATTGTGAATTCAATGTCGCCATTATCAGGCATTGTGAAGCAACTTGATCAGTTAGTTCTAAAATCAGTAATTAACCGTTAAAATAACCATCTGGCAGTGCAAAAGGTATAAGCAGAAGCTTATCACGTAGAATCTGTTATGAGCTTCTGGTATAAGCCACGAACGATACGACCAAATAAATAAAAAACTTCGTTATATAAGTCTCAACAAGGTGTCCGACCTCCTTCAGAGCTATGGAATCTAGACTCTTCCGACCTCAATAGCCGATTTCGAAAAATACCATAATAACCTTTTATGTGTAGGCTCAGCCTCACCGGGGTGTAATTATTCAAGACTCCTTTGTTATTAGAATGGCACTACAGAATTCAGAGTACATGTAGGAACGCTAGAACGAAGCATTGTGTGTTCGTATACAAATGTGCACCGTATGCAAATTGCTAAGAAGTTGAAGCATAGCACGTGCAGTTCGTGCTGAAAACAAAAGAAATTGGAAAAATCAGGCGGCTTACATCAAGCACCACCCAAACCTGCATTTTAAAGAGTATTATAGTATTTTTCGAAGTGGCCTATGGTTTCTGGGACTGGTATTCCCAGATAAATTGCACCTATAATGTTATTAGAACCGAGTATAGCCAAAATTATACCCCGAAAGTCTTTTTTAGTCTTTAGTTAGTATATTAATCATACTATTTAGTACCACCAATATGTTTGCTACTCTCAGGAACCTGCTGCCCTCCATTTTATTTTTATTATTTTCATTATAAAACAAATTTTTAATTATACTCTAGCTTTCATTGCCCCTCTCAAAATTCATAGTTACTTAATTCCTTTTTGGGGGGAGAAAACAAAAACGAGAATAAAACTAATAAAGCTTTACGAAGACAGACGCGTCTTGTTCAAAATGCTGAATAATATATTTTTTTACGCCACTGGAATGTAAAATGTAGGTACAGTTCTCTTTACCGTGTAGCATGAAAGTTTTGCGGGTTATAATTTTTGCGGATTTTGTGGATTACCCCCGATCCGCAAAAATAAGTTACCGCGGAAAAAAAAACTCTCGCAAAAAAATACTCCGCAAAAATTTATTCCCTTCAGTCAAATAAAGAACTCAGCTTTTTAATCATAAACTTGTGTTACAGGGACGATATACACCTAATTGTAAAAACGTTGCCGGATAAAATTACAAGCCGTGAACGATACGACCGAATGGTTTTCTAAGAAGGGGAAAAAGCTTCTTGTGTTCTCAGATAACTTGAACATTATTATAGCAAAGTGTGCCCAAAATCACCCTTTTTGAACATTTTAGAAAGGAAAGGATCTTGAACAAACTGAAAAAATTAATGTTAACAAACCTTATTTGCCTTGCTCCCAGAATTCCATTGTGTCGTATCGCTTATGGTTTTTGCTTTTTTCCCGACAACGTTTCTTCAGAACGTAAATAAGAACTATTAACATTGATTTTTTAATGAAAACAACAGGTTTTTTTTTCAATAGTAATAACATTTTTTTCTTGAGCGTGGCAGAGGGCAAGGGTAGTCTTTTTGTGTGCTTTTGGAGTTGCGTCAGTCCTTTAGGTCCAGTAATGTATCACCTTCGAAGATTTAATAGAATTCAGTGGAATAGTAATACATCAAGTTGAAAATATTAAGTTTCCTTTCTTGTTAATGTTCTGCTGCTTGAACAGGAAATCGCACAAAAGTTAGTTCCCAGCAGAAATTTCAGTCATCTCGAACCCGCAAAAAATTGCTCCCGAGTTTGAGCACTTGAGTTTTAGATTTTGACTTTTCAGTTCATTGTTGCTTCGAATTCGAAAGTGATGGAAAACATCCATGCTCACCACCTTGCTCATACAGAAAAACTGAGCCCAGATTTGAACAACCACCGGCAAAATAATGAAAACCACAACGAGGTAGTAGATTTCATACCTGACTACTCGACGAAAACTCGTTGAAGGGAATTGAATGGTGCAAAACTCTTGATCGTTATGTTCCTCAGTGCGAGAAATGACTGTGATGGGCAAAGCTGTAGCAAAATAACAACTAAACCAAGAGGGTGGTAAAGGGGGGTCTGGATCACGTTTCACGAAAAATAAAATTGTCATTTCACGTTTCACGGAGAATAAAATGGCCATTTCACGAAAAAAAAAAAAAAACATTCCTTACTTTTTGCTAATTAAATTACATCCAAAGTACAGCTTTGTTTGTTGTCCTCGCCGACTGTCCGCTCCTCGTTCTTCCTGATGTAAAAAGAAAGCTGAGTTCTTTGTTTTGCTGATGTTGTGTAAAATTACCTAACCCTGTGGAGTGACCTGGGGTCCAGAATGACGATCAGTCACGGTCATACATTCGTCACGCAATTTACCACCGGCGTAGTTAAACGCTTACTGGATATTTTTTGGGAGGAAGAAAGAATCACGGTTTACAGTAGCATTTCACGAGAAAAAAACAACAGTCATTTTGCAGTGCTCATGAAAAAAAGTCGATTCACGGTTTACGGGTATGTAACCAAATCACGTTTCACGAGAAAAAAATAGCCATTTCACAATTCACGGGGAAAAAAGGCCTTTCACGGATTACGAAAAAACCCTTTACCACCCTCAACCAAGTTACACAAATCACAGCTTTACTGAACAGTAACTGAAATCTTGTTCATCAGTTGACTTGACTCGCTCTGTACCTTTCCAAAGCTATCGTTGTATGAGTAACGATAGAGACACACAGATAGGGGGTGAGTAACTTGCACAGAAAATCACCAAATGGCCTGTGATAGTGAATTCTTAAGATTCGCAAAGGCGTTGCAATAACAGCGGCTGCCAAATCGGCGATAGCGATATTCAGAGTCATGCAGCAAGTTACAAGGTGTTCTCATCTCTTTCCAGTGTAGAACAGTGATGAAGGAGTTACCAACGGAATCCAGCCAGAAAAATGAAACTATAGAGAAGGGTAGAAATAATAACAAAAGCCTTTCCAGGAAGCCACATTTCATAAGTTGACTTGGAATCCATGGACACTGACTTGTTTTCTGCACTCATGGCCCCTATAGAATTTAAATGTGTAAAGTTCATTTTCCCGACACACTCGCCGATGGCAACAAAATGTAAACACGGGATTACCATCTCGAAGCCTTTAATCTAATGTAACAAAACGATGCAAAATAGGCTACGAGTAGTCCCTCATTTTTCCTCAGGGATAGTAGAGCGATCGAAATGCGAGCGCACTTAAAAATCACCCCACGCGAGAAGGGCGAGACGCAGCGGGGAGAGAGAAAAATGAGGGACTACAGACAAAGTCACTCAGGCTCCAAGAGCGGGTTCAAAAAGCCTGCAAGATGAAGGACAAGGAGGTGAAGAAGAGCGCTCGGAATGACAAAAGCTAGAGCTTTTGCTGAGGAGTTAGCAGGTGAAGCTGAGCGTGCTGCTGCAAGAGGTGAGATGAGTGCTGTTTACAAGATCACGAAGCGACTCAGTGGCAAGAACACCAGCCAGTCTGCCCATGTCAAAAACAAGGACGATAACAACCTCACAACAGAGCGCGAACAGGCAGCGAGATGGGTACAACACATTTGTGAGGTAGTTAACCGCCCTGAATCAGATGATCCTGCTGACCCTTCACCATCCGAAGATGTTCTCAACATCAACATTAGTCCCCCAAATTAAGTGGAAGTCGGACGTGCCATCAAAGCCATGAAGAATGGGAAGGCCGCAGGCATTGATTCCATCCATGCTGAAATGCTGAAAGCTGACCTTGGTACGTCAACCAAGGTTCTCACAGACCTCTCAGTCAGAGACATCTGGGAGCCAGACATAATACCGAATGACTGGACCAAAGGCGTAATTGTCAAGATTCCCAAGAAAAGCGATCTCCAGCCTGATTGTGACAACTGGCGCGGCATCACACTGCTGTCAATTCCATCCATGTTTTTTTGCAGGATTCGTTTTGCCAGAATCGACACAGCCATTGACACTAAACTGAGACAGGAACAGGCAGAATTCAGAAGAGGCCGGGGATGCATAAATCAGATCTTTGCTCTGAGAAACAGTCATCGAGCAGTAAAGCGTTCCATTCTTTTACCAAAAAGGGACTGAGGTTTGATTTCGGATCTGACCTCATATAACAAACTTCAAACGACCTAGCAACAAATCAAAGCCCCGTAAAAGAAACGAAATATCACAGAGTGTAGAATCTAAAACTGAATTTCCGTGTAGCATTAAAATTGTGCAGTCGATAGCGATATTGTAAATGAAAGGACACGTTTTGTCCTTACATTTACGCGGACAGAATATTGGGACCCAGATGCAAATGTTATCACTGATCGTTTCACATGCTCCTCCAACAATACTGCATATTATTATGTACTTTAATTTATGCAAAAAGATATACATTGGCGAAACAGGGAGAAGACTAGGCGACCGTTATCGGGAACATATACGAGACGTTAAGAGAAATGACTGAGTCGACGCATTTATGACAGTCGCTCGACACTATAATCTTCCCAATCATTTTAAATAACACGTGGCGATCTGCGGCCTTTCCGTAAAAAATTTAGAGCAAAAAATCATCTTCCAAATCGGCTCTCTTATCTCCGCGGAATAGACCATATTCGTATTCTCGTTCTCTGAACTGGAACTAGCTTGCAATGGAGGCTCCTGCATGTGAAAAGATTATCCCTCATGAGCCTCGACTGCAAGCTAGTTCCAATTCAATACCGAGAATACGAATATGGTCTAAAGGAACGTTTTTCATTCAACTAATTCATGTTTGTTTTTCACGTTATAATAATAATAAAAGAACATATTTATACAGGATTATACGTTACCATGTTTCCACTAATAGCGTAACCGCTACCACCTTTTGATATATCAACCACACATAACCCCGCAAGTTCTTCATTCGCTCTGACGAGGGGCTAGCGCTCGAAACGTCAGCTTTTGAATGTCTTTACGGTGGCCAATTTACTTCAGTTGCCAAATCATTTGCATTAATAAAACCAAATTTTAATGTATAAATACAGTGTAACCTCGATTTAACGAATCTCTATGGAGCAGTTTTCAATTGAGTGCCGAAAGTAATTACACAATTGCTTTGGTTTTGCATTGCTACGCTTTGTGATTGGCTAACAAATCCAGCGCCACTTTCTCGACCAATCAGAAGTAAAACCAAAACCAATCGTGACTTGCTCGCACGCGTTTTCCCGCGCTTGGCGCCGGCTACATGTATTTGCTTCCAGTTCTGATTGGTTCATTGGATTGTTTACGACTGCTGTGATTGGTCAAAGTGAATACTTTGGTTTTGGTTTTACGATACTTAAATGAAAACCGCTCTATAACAAAGTCCTCGGTATAACGAACGATATTCTTCAGCCCGGCAAAATTACAAGTAAAATGTATGGAACAGAACCTCGGTAACGAAATCCTCGTTATAACGAACACAATCCGGCATCCCAAACGTAAAATTTACCCCGATATAACGAATAAATGTCAACGCGCGACAAACGATAAATGCGGAACAGACCTACAGTGTGTGCTATAGGGCAAAGGTATAACCTGTACAGTTTTCCAGTGTCGTAGTTATAGTGGAGCACTCACGGGCCGAAGGCCCGCTTGCGTAGCTCCATACTCATAGAACCTATGCCCGTCATTTTTCATGGTCATGGCTAGCGGAATGTTTCGCGAGCGGCCGTCTGTATATGTGTATCTGAGCATTGGACAGGGCTAGCTCGCGGGCGCGTATGACGTCGCAAAACATGCGCGTATGACGTCGCGTAACATCCGGGATCTTAGCAATTTTAAACCCAAAGCGAGGCTTTGTTTTCGCGCGGCTACACGGCCATAGATGCGGCACGTCAGCTCGGTAAACACTTTTGATGTTTTGCTGTGTTTAGCGGAGAAAACCGTTTCAAATTAAAGTCGTTTAATATTTCTCTGCATTTTTTCGCGGTTTGTTACTCAAGACAGGGATACTAATTAAGGGATACTCAGAAGATGCCATAGTGGAAAAAGAAGAGCTTTCAGGGATAAAATCTTGCTTCGAGGAACTTCATAGTTACGTTTTTATCAATGCGAGAGCAATGCGGGGAGATGTTTCTCACTTCCGGATTTTAGAGCCGAAAAGCGGAGATTTAAAGAATTTCCAAGTAGAAGTGCATTTTTATGTTTTTATTCATTCATTACATAGGTTGAAAAGCGATTTTATGTAAGGAAAACTAGACCTGGATTTTATAGTTCTAACTTCACTCGCGTCGCCTTATGTTAATATGTTGGTTTATCATATGACCCGTACGGCCCTGCGAGCCTTTTCTTTCCAAAACCATTGATGAAAGTCCCGTATGAGAGCCGTACGCATTTGCGCGAGTGGGGCCGGAAAAAGCCGTACGGCCCTACTACAAAAGCGGACGGCCTCGCGCGTTAAGATTTCAAGTAATTTTGTCTCTAAATTGGTCATATGATAAAATACTTATTGACTAAGTCGGAGGTCCGGATGGGAAAATATTTGGCTCTCGGTCATGGCGCACGGACCTCGCTGCGCTCGGTCCGTCCGCCATGACCTCGAGACAAATATTTTCCCATCCGGCCCTCCCACTTAGTCAATAAGCTAAGTACATAGTATTTTTTTGCAATTTTGATTTCCAAATCAGTTTCTCGGGCATTTTTTTATTCGGAATTTTTTGTTTGTTTTTTGTGAACTTTTGTACGGTCATAAACAATTAATTAGTTTCGCACGCTTTCTTCGTTTACTGTTGATTAGTATTTTCTGTTGTATAGTATTTATTTGAAGTTTTGCTAACTTTCCCAGCACGAAGCATTAACCATTTTAAATCAGTCTTTAGGAAACGAACTTTAAGAGGCAGTGTTTCCGGTCGTCTGATTCAGAACTAATAACTTTTCAGTAGAACTGGTGCAAATAGAACTTTAACGATGAAACCCCCGGGGGGACTGCCATATAAAATTGACGGAAGGGGGCGTGATCGTGATCGTCAGGGAACCAATCAGAATGCTCCTTTTCATCATGGACCTAGTTTACCTTATAATAAATAGAGGTTATTCAGCGTGAAGTTGTGTAATACGGCTGAGTATTTTTACGAGTCAGTTTTAAAACTGACGAGTAAAAATGCGAATTGAATGAAAATTATTATTCGACATAGCATTCTAGAGTGCAAATACGCATCAAAACGAATGCAAATATGACACGTTATTACACTCTTCTGACCGCGCGCTAGGAAAAACAGTTTCAAAAACTTGGCCAAGTTTAGGAGAAGATGACTGTCGTATAATAAACAATTCATTCAGCGAAAAGTTGTGCAATACGGCTGGGTATTTTTACTCGTCAGTTTTTATTTTTTCGAGCCTTTATTCGTAAAAATATTCAGCCGTGTTACACAACTTCACGCTGAATAACCTCTATATATTGGACCTATGACAACTTGAGAGTATCACTTGAAAACAAGTATGCTTGAACGGACACTCAGAATTAGTCTTAGACGTCACAGGAAGCCAATTTCTTCCGCCGCTAAAAATATTGTCAAAGGGATTTGATAGGAGTGTATCACTTTGTTATGAAAGTCGTCGCGCCCTTTGTTGTTGTTTTCAATAATACGAAGCTCTTTCGGTGAACTCGTTACTTTTAGCGAACGGTTTCAAAGAGGAAACAAGGGAAAGCAGGTAGGTGAATGTATGACAGAAGCTTTGGTAGTAAAATAGATGTAATAAACCGTGTAATTGAGTATAAAGCACTGCATGAGTCTATCTGCGACTTATTTAGTCAGTGAACATGGCGGCTTAGCTTTAGACTTAGCTTGCTGCTGCGTAAGTTGCGCATGCCCAAAATAATAAACCCTACTGGAGTTAGCAGAGAACTTTAAAGACTCTTTAAACACTTTTTCAGAACTTTAAAGCCTGGTTTTCACTAGCGACATAAATATAATCATAAGCGGAATCATAAGAATTTGCGTCAAGTGAAAAGGAAATTGATTAATTTTACATTTGCATTGACTTGCGCTTCTGCTTCTGCTAATGTGTCATGGCTTCCGCTTATGCTGATCAGCTTATACTTGTTGTCGCTGGTGAAAACAAAGCTTAAAGAATACTTGTTCAACCCCAGTTAGTATGTAAGTACATTCAAACTATTATAAATAGACTGAACAAACCGTTAAATTCTTTCAGATGGCGTTGATTGTTATACACGATTGCAAGCCAGTCACATAAGCTTCTGTGGTAGCGCGATCAGTTTTAATGGATCTAATCATGCATGAAATAATTATTGTATTTATACTTTTAGAAATGTTCATGATTTGCTTCTGGTTAGGTTTAAGCCGTTTTTAACTGAATAAAGAGAATTTAGGTAAACGTTCTTGATTAAAATATACAATTTCGATCACTGAAGGATATCACTTGCTCGCTGCGAATACAGTCGCCTCTCATTGCTCCCATCCATCCATGAACGCCTTGCATTGTCTTGAAAACTTGTACGCGCGCTGTAATTCTTTCTTCTGCTTCTCAAGTCAAAACACGGAGAGATTTTTTCTGCCATCAACCAATCAGACAAGTGAAACTAAAATATTCGTGCATAAAGTGCATGATGTGACACACACAAAAAAAGAAAATTCAGATGCGAAAACATATCTCGTCGGCTACGCCATGGGTAATAATCTGCTCGTATAATCAGCAGTTTTTTCCTCTTTAGCGAAAACGTATAAAATAAGCTGTTCGTCAGCAACAAAGAGCAGCTATATTTTGTAGATCAGTCGTTTTGAGTATAACACTCTGAGTACCTTAACACATACAAGAGTGGCATGCAACTGACTGACGTATTGAGGACCATTGAGGGATATTAGACCGGTTGACAACTCGAGAGCATCACTTATACAAAGACAATGGACTTCAAGCGTGTTTTTGTTTTTACATCCAACTCGATTTGAACTAAATGTCTGTTACTATTTCGTCTAAAAGCTTTGTTCACAAATATGCTTTAGAAACTGGATCATTTATATTAATATGTTTTGCTAGAACGGGGTGTACTAGCAGTTTAGTGAAGTAACCGTCAACAAAACTGATGCACTGAACGTTTTCGAAAACAAGTGTAGTGTATTAGTTAGAAAACCATTACCCGGAACTGTTAGTCTCAGTGATGCAGTCTTAAAGTATTAACTAGCAGTAATCGGAGATTATGGAGACATGTTCGAAGGAACTTCCGGTGGAAATGAGCCCCTGAAAAAAACCAATAGGGGCGGCCATTTGGAAGACCGGACACGAAAAAATCTCAAATTTTACTGCACATAAAGCATAGGACAACCAACACGAAATTGGGATTGCGTTCTTCGAACGCGATAATTTCTGTCAGGTAAAGCTTTTAACGAATAGAGAAGCAACAAAAAAGAAACGATTAAAAAATCGTGAAGTCTAAAGGAGAGAAAAACTACTTTAATTCGTTGGAACGTAAACGTTTACTCAAGCGATAACAAACAAACCGAACTGTTATCATCAAATGGCTGCTATTTTGCTTTGGCATGCGTTATGATCAACGGGGTATAGCAGTTTTGAATGAAGGGGCGTCGACAAAATCATGAGGGAAATACCTGTAACTATTCGATAAAACGTTCGATGTGAGTCTGTTGTGTACTGGTAGTCAGAGAACCATGACCCATGCAGAATTGTAAGTTTATACTGAGTACGTGCATTCTAACAGATCCTAGCCTGTTCCAGGCGTTCAGATAGTGGGGAAAGCGCGAATAGTTGGGAAAGGCGCGAAGAAAAGCGAGCGAAAAAAAGGAAGCGCCTTCCCCAACTATTCGCGCTTTCCCCACTATCTGAACGCCTGGAATGGGCTAAACAGATCCGAAAAGAAAGTTACCACGAAATTTATCGTAGCCGGTCGAGTAGTCCTTTGTATCTTAAATTTGTTTTAGAAAGGCATTGTTACATGGAGACCACCGAGAAAGTGAAACGGACGAGGGTCTCAATGGGGTACCAGTCAGCGGTCAAATGGCTTGAAATTCTGCAGTCAACCGACAAATAAAAGGCTGTTAACCATCAATGATGAATGAAGCTGAGTTGAGCATCAAATGGCCAAAATGTTTTGAAACAATCAGCGCCGACAAATAAGGGTTATTTAATTTTTAACGTCAATCACCAACGCTATGACCCCCCGCTTTTACAACCTCGTGAGCCAACAGGCTTGATGTTTAGTGACAGGACGATTGACTATGGTAGCCTGCTGTAAGTCAGGTGCAACGTAAGTCTGTTTCTTTCACTGAATTGCGATGACTGACAGTCGAATACCTCTCTCGCGCTCATAATCTTCGTTTCGTTTGGGCAGCGGTTGAAACTAATAGCATTCTCGTCCCCAGAGCTCTCGTTTCCTTGAAACGGGTGACGTAGTTTTACTGGAGCTCTGAAAATACCATGGAAATGCTAATTATCACGTTTCACTCTGGAAATTGTCACGTAGTTCCCAATTGCACGAGGCCGGACGTTATTGCGGGATATTAATAATTTACTCTGCCCTTGGCTCTCCGAATCTGCGTCTGGAGACAATTTGATCCCCTAGCAACAACTTGGTTGCTATGCGAAATTAAGAATGCTGGTTGTGAGTTAATTGGATATTCAATTTTTTTCTCTCTGATTTACATATGTGCATCCTTTCAATTGGTAAGTCCTTCTCTCAAAGCATAGTATACGACGCCTCACCGGACGAAGGGCGGTAAGTTATAAGTCTCCCGTTTAATCTTAATGTATTTTGCAAAGGGGGCCAGTGGGAAGCTTAACTATAACAGAGCTGTACATTTCAGTGACCGATTATTTCATTTTTACTTTCTCGATTTCAAGAAATATCGTCTTCTCCTCGATTTCTTTTAAGCCGTCTTCTAAGCATAGTGCTGTAGACAAAACCGATATTTAACTTCCATTAAGAGGGGTTTTTTGCTTGTTTAAGAATTTTGTTAGTTTATTTTGTATTAATCAGTTAGTAAAAAGAATTTTAAAAAAAAGCCACTCCGAAATATTCAAAATGACAACATGGAAAACAAAATGAACGCGCAAAAAAATATTTCGGATTTTTCAACAAATTAAATAAACACGTCATACATGTCGTCTCTTGTACAATTTGAAACTGCAAACCGTAATCATCTAATGAAATTTTAGCAGCCTCGGTCCAGCAAACATTGGACAAAACGAAATCTCAGCAAATGTGCGTAATGATTATTCGCAACCCGTTGTGCACTGAATTTTGCATTACATATAAGGAAAAGTGAATAGTCAAATCCGAGACTCACCGAGACGCCGAAACCCTGAAACCCTGGTTTAGAGGCCAAGACCGAGACGCAGAGTATAGAGATCCAAGCTAGAGGCAACATTATTTTACAACTGTTTTACTCGCTGTGGTTCGTCAGTGTTTGGCTAATAACACAATTAAACCAGTGCCGCTTAGCTTGTTAAATTGTAAGCTTTTGGGTAGACTCAGGCGGGATTTGTGAGGCTTCAAGGTCCAAGTACGGCAATACGGCCCTTTATTTGGGAGCGCCTTTTTTAATCGCCGAGATTTCGAGACTCGGCTAAAATTTGCCGAGACTCATCATATTCGATAGGCCATTCTACAATCCTCATAAAACAGGGCCATGGAGAAAATGGACGCATGCAGAATTACATGATGTGGTGTACCGTTGATGAATAAGCTGATCTACGTTTATATTTAATTGTCATATATACGTCCAATGTCCATGGCTCGGGACATAAATAGTTCAAATCAATGTTTAAGTTTTTTATAGCATAAAACAATAAAATATGGGGAAAATATTAACATATCTAACAAGCATACGCTGATTCGTGAAGTTAAATGCAATCTAACAACTTATAGAGGAACTGGCCTATTTAGTTACAGCCCCCTTTCTATAGAACAATCTATCTGATGAAATATGAACAATTGAATAATTTTTTTAATATTCAAACAACGATATTGTTAATCTTAGTGAAATAAATGTATTTTATATTTTAAACGTAACATTGCAAAGCGCTATTATATTCATTTGGCTTCTTAGGAAATAGTGTTACTTTTATTATTATACTGTATTAGACACTGCCGATATTTCTATAAGGAATGGGGCATTTTTTAACAGCACGTGAAAACTCAATCTGTTTTTGGTATTGTGACATTTTAAGTCATTATTTGTTTATTTATGTACTATTACCCGCATCTCTGAATTTCCATGAACCAACAATAAAAGCGTGCAATATTTCCCGTGTTAAACGTCTGAATAAATGCTAAATTAATTTTAACATTGCGCGCACTGATAAATGCCGCTTTCACCGCACCCCATAATTATGCAAGAAAACTTTCTCATTAATTTCAAGGGTATGATAGTGACATTACCGCAAAACAAATTAAATCAACATCCGAAAAACAAATTAAATTTACCGAGTTCTTAAATCGATTTTCAGTTAATATCTGACAGGCTTACAGAGAATGATCAATTGCCTTTTTAGGGGCGGCGAATGGTACCTTCAAAATCGTGGGTCTCGGAAAATTTTGGTCCGGTCTCGAAATCTCGGCAGTTTTTGTTTCAAGTCTCAAAGTCTCGTTTGGCTGGTGCTTTTTCTGTCTCGGAGTCACGGATTTTTTTCCTCGAAGTCTCGGAGTCTCGGATATATACTTTTGTCAAGTATCTCATTCCTCTCGGGCTCGGTTTTTTCCCGCATTGGGTCTCGGGCTCGGATTTTATAACGTAGCTGCGGTCACGGTCTCGGATTTTGAAACAAGGGTCTGCATCTCGGCGAGTCTCGGATTTACCATTCGCCACCTCTCTTTTTTTAGTTGTATAAAACCTAATATCATTCCATACATTTTCCTCAGTCTATGTAAAGACTCCTCTACGGAAATATGCTTTGGCTTATAAAAACAAAATTTAAAATGTTAACTGTAGATGTCAGACGAATCGTTTATGCAAAAAAAAAAAGACTGAAAAAAAAACCTTTGTCTTTATCTCAATACACCTCCCTCCCACTTTCCTATTTTAGTGTCAAGAGTTGCTATTAAAAGAGATCAAAGTTTTGTCTAGTTAGTGTTGCAAGTTGAACCAATGTGGTGGAGTTCTTTTAATCTCAGATGATACAAAAGCGTTTATCCCACGCAGTTTGCGAAGCAAATCTTTATTCGGCGACATTATTATAAATATTTTTATTTTATCTCTGTTAGAACATTTGTGACAAAAAAAGGAAATGACTACTGAGCGCGATGTGTCGATAGCACTTACGGAACAGATCCTTAATTCTAAAATTCTAAAGAATATGCCTCCGTTGCCTCCGCCCATAATCGCATTTATCACTAGGGAAAAGATGGACGATAAATGATCCACGCAAACATCTGAAATAGCTAAAGGATTTTCACTTTCGCTAAGATTCATATTACGAATGGGAAAAAAATGCGTTGAGTCGGACGTAGCTGTTCATAGGTTTTATTTTTCGCACTCTACTGTGAACGACTCGAATCATGATGCCATCTTTCTATGCGATCTAAAATAAAACTGATATTCATAATTATATTACTACTGGTATATATATAGATTCGGCGGTTTAGAGTATTTTGCTGCCAGATGGTCTCAGTGTTTTTTTTTTAAGGCATTGGATAACGGAAGAACATTTTGACAGGATTTCTCGAGTTTTTGTTTTCATCGTTTAACTATACGAGCGAAAATAAGTCCTCAGGAAGACAAGGTAGATATATCCTGTGCGTTTATATAGCGTTTGACACGAATCGAATAAATGATGAACGTAACATGTTAAATTTGGTTTTTTAATATAAATTCTGTTTACCTTCGTAAGCAAACTTTGACAGAAAAAGTTGAGTATCCTTGCAAAAAACAACGCCTTCAGCAATTATATTTTTAAAGTTACTGTGCTAATTTCTCAATAAAATTGAACTAAACAAATCCTTGAAATTTATAAGTTAAGACTTTCTCTATTGAATATTATGGCATTTCTAAGCAACGCCTTTAGCAATTATTGTTTTAAACTTATTCTTATTTCTCGGTAAAAATTAAACTAAACAAATCCTTAAAATTTTTCTATTGGATATTGTGGATTTTGAAACTGTCAAAACGTGTTTTATGGTTTATGTACATATTGGTTCTAGAATTATTATCTCTGTACGTCGACATTTGGTTGGCGGTCACGCGAGCGGTTAAAGTAATTATCGTGTTACTAAAACTAAATAAAGTTATTCGTATTCTTTCACCACACGTTGCATTGTTGAGCAAAGAATATCTACTAAAAGCAATAACAACCGTCGTTAAACAGGAAGGCTGGAAGCTTTTTTGTTCCGGTTTGATAAATATAGCCCGAGGAAGCCAAAACAAAATTCATTGAATTGAACGAAAGCTTTGTGGTTAGGTCACCTTGATTATAATTTCTTTTATTCTCGACAGGCGTTTATCATAAGTCGATAAATGATGTCTTGTGTTGACAAGCAGGTGGTTCTATACAGCTGAGAAAGAGCGACGTGACTTGGTTGACAAATCATTTCAGTGGGAATCTGACAAAGAAAGATTGCGATATAACCCCTATTCTGGTCTCCATAAGACAGCCAGTCAAAAGTCACCGGAAAGCCACTAAAATGCAAGAGGACAATTTCACCGATGCAAAAAACGTAACAAACGCGAGATCAAGCTATGCCATTTTAGCTCCGCCATTATTTTCGGCAATTATGGTTGTAGGATTTATCGGCAACACGCTTCTTATTGACACTGTCCTTCGCTGGAGAGAGATGCGAACACCTTGCAACTATCTCATCTTAAACAATGCAGTGGCAGACCTTGGAGTAGTTCTGATAGCCGCACCTTTGAATATCATGGCAGCTTATCGTGGATGGGTGCTGGGAGAAGCAGCGTGCAGGATCTTAGCCCCCACACAGGACGTTTTTGTTGTTGTGTCGGTAATAACATACACGATAATTGCTTGGGAGAGATACCGCGCTGTGATGACCCCATTCAAATCACATTTGACCTTAAAGAGTATCCTCATCGCTGCCGTTATCATCTGGGTGATAGCTTATCTCAGCACTGGATTACCCATGGCGATGCTTGTAAGCGTGGTCACAACCCGGGGACAATCCCAATGCATGGCATCGTTTCCATCTGACATCGCTCGCCAGCTGTACGAGGTATACCTCGTGACAGTCTTCCTAGCGCTGCCTCTGACCCTACAAACCTTAGCTTATACCAGTTTAGTGCATCGCTTAACCCGCAGAAATTCCATGGATAGATCGCTTAGCGCGTCAACAAGTTCCCGTAGCAGGAAAGCCAAGAAGCGTCGACTAGTTCGCGTAACCATTATTCTCATAGTCTTTTTCCAGGTTTGTTATATTCCAAGAATGGTGATGATGATTATTTTCGAGTTCGCGCGCGAATTAACAAACAGTACATTCTTCGAATACATAAACCTATTTTTGATGGTTTTATTCTATGTCAAACACGTCATTAACCCGATAATATTGTTTAGTATAAGTACTGATTTTCGCAAGCGTTGTCCTTGTAGAGTACAGAATTGTTTTCGTGCCATACCATTAAGGCGGTTCTCGTCTCGCAGATCAACGCAAAACACAAGACTCTCCCTAGTCAATGGAGCTCATGGCAACGAACGTGAACTAATCATAAGAGAAACTGGGCCTCGAAAAGTAGCCAGTTTGTAATATATAATGTATTTTAATACTAAATATTTAATATATTTCCGCTGAACTTTTTTTTTTTGTAACGCCTGAAAAACACTAAACCGTGAGAAATCTCGGCGTAAAAGCCGCTGCATTTGCCTAAAGCAACATTCGTTGTGGATTTGTTGCAAAGTTGTGTTTGTTTTAATAGTAATATGTTGTAGTAATAAAGCGACATGTTTCGTTTCATTTGTAGATTTGCATTTATATTACCAAATATATTATAATTTCTAGTTATTACACTGCTTGGGGGACAGTTCAAGCCATTCGAAATTGATTTCATAATTAAATAGAAAAGGAAAACAGAAACGGCATTGTTTTGTCTTCAATGATCAGTGGCAAATTCGAAAAAAAAACGAGCGCGCTTCGATGTTTGAAAAGCTTCCAGAATGCGACTCGATATTGGAGGGGTTTAATGTGCCAAGGTAAATAACTGCAGAATTAAAGTTAAAATGCCAACTCTTGCCTAACTATTTCTTTGTTCAAACTTAATGAATTATTTCCACCCTACGTTCCAAGCTAGGTGGTACGTAGGTGACCTCTTGAATCCAGGGTGGCAGTATTAAAATAAATGAGCCACCTGTAATTTCTTTTTATTAAACATTTATAAGGTTAACTCTTTCCGCACTCTTAGCGCGGTGCACCTTGTTTTTCGAACCCACTTCTCGGTTTTTTGAAATCATGATGAAACACTCTTCCTCGTGTTTGATATATTACATAACACCTCCCCCGGTTTTTGCATTATTATTCATACGCCGCCAAACTTCGCTCCTCGCTATCTGAACGTCTGTAACAAGCTCCAGATCGATCCAGCAAAATGTTGACCGTTCATACAAAGATTGCACTCATTATGCCCTGATCGATCCAAAATCAATCTATAACTGGTTAGTGTGGTTCGCCCCCTAAGACACCTTGGTCCACCGTTTAGTACAGTGAATTACAGGCACATAACCTGGGCGGGGCAATTAACAACAACAAAAACGCCTTGAGTAATGCCATTCAAACCTTTATTGAGATCCAGGTGAGTTAATTAACTCAGAACAGCACCTGTCTGTCCTCAGATACAATGACAATTATCGTAAACTGATTATAAACTCCATAAAATTTCATCGGCCTATAAAGCCCTGTGTATTCAAGCTCTTGGTAGTTTGCAAAGAGCCAGACCAAATAATTCGAAGACAATAAAATTCACCACATATTATTTTTGTACGATTCAGTTCTAGGTTTCCTAACCCTTTCCCTCCTAGAGTCAATTATGGAGACATGTTGTGTAATTCAACTTTTGAGTTTGTCAATGAAATCCTATGGTGTGACCATTCAAATGAAACCTCTTTGGCAGACGTTTAGTATGGTGGTATTTGTTATTCAATATTTTACAAAATGAAATTTTGAATCTTACTTCAATGTTGACTTTTAGCCGGCACTCTTGAGTTAAAGGGTTAAAAATTAGAACCATATTCTAACCAGCACTCAGTCTCGATCATAAAAATTACATACCACGGTTTCACTTTGAGAAAATCTCCTAGGATAAATCAAATTCGTGCGTGCGACGGGATCATATACAAATACAGTAACAAAATAAATTATGCATGGTTCAAGACCATCAAAAAGGTTTTTTTTTAGGAAAGTGTTAGATATAGTCAGACTAATGTAGTAAAGCAGACGATGAGAAATGCAAAGATTAATTTCCGTGAAAAAAAAATACAGGAAATTTTACCGAGATTAAGGTATCGCGTTAGTAGCAAACGCGAATGATAGATACGTAATAACAATGTTCCCGTAGCCCGTCATTTCCCAAATACGCGCCAAAACGAGCGCAAACAGAGCGGTTTTCAATTGCGTCGAAAGTAATTTCGCGATTGCTTTGGTTTTGCATTGCTACGCTCTGTGATTGGCTAAAAAATCTCGCGCCACTTTATCAACCAAACAGAAGTAAAATCAAAACCAATCGTGACTTGCTCGCACGCGTTTTCCCGCGCTTGGCGCCGGCTACATGCATTTGCTACGACTTCTGATTCGTTCATTTGATTGCTTGTGCCTGTTGTGATTGGCCAGAGTGATTACATTGGTTTTGGGTTTACGACACTGAAGTGAAAACTGCGCTGTGGCACGTTATTACATTCTTCTTACTGCGCGCTAGTAAAACACTTTCAAAAACTTAAGGATTTGAAAAAAACATGACTGTCGCAAAATAAACAATTCAATCAGCGAAAAGTTGTGCAATACAGCTGGAAATTCTTACACGTTAGTTCTTATTTTTTCAAGCCTTTCGTAAAAACACCCAGCAGTATTAGAACTTTTCGCTAAGTAACCTCTATTACTTACATCAAGTTTTTTGTTGTTGGTTTTTTTTTTTCATACTAACTTATTTTATTTTTTATTTAATTTTTTTATTTTTTGCATTTAGTGAAGCTAGTGCAACACATTCTACGAATTTCATGCAAAGATCAAGGTTTACGTTTTCCGTATAACGCCGTGCTAAAGGGGCCATGTCACAAGTAAAAGGCCGTTTTTTGGTCAAATCTGCCGTGCTAGAATTATTTGAAATTACTTTTAAGCCCCGGCTACATGTTCTAACATTTTTATATAACACGTTGGACGAGCGGCTAAACGACTTTCAACATCGCTTCAACAGTGTTAAACGTTAGCGAAAATGTTTGATCGAAATCAAAACATTCATCTAACAGAAAACGTTGGTCAAACATCATCCAACATGGCATGATAAACGTTCTAACATTGTTGAACCAACAAAATGTTGCACGACAGTGTTAGAACGTGTAGCCGGGGCTTTAATGAACATGGACAAACATTTCTTTGAACGATTTCAAGTGCATTCGTAGAAGTAGAAAAACCCACAGACACTTTTTATCGATTTTTCAACGACACGGGGGAGGAACTGACTTGCAATGTTTAGCCTAAAATTTAAAGTGCCCCTATGATCAAATTTTTTATTTTCATTTTTTTACATTTTCGTGTACTATTAGACTTTCTTACTCATCTTGCTAAATTTCAATCCATTACGAACATCAGAAATCATTTTATTTTAACATTTATTTCCAAGAATTTACGGCCGCCATTGATCAATCTTGTTCCGAGGCTTGGTTGCGAATGGGAGAAAGTGACGTCAAAGGCTCAAAAATACCTCACGGGTTGAATTAAAATAACAATAAGTATTGAAAATCACGCGAAAAGAAACAAAAACTTTGGAATTGTTCTTCGTGCAATTTTCTATGCTGATTGTTATTATAATTTCAACCCGTGAGGTATGTTTGAGTCTTTGACGTCACTTTCTCCCATTCGCAACCAAGCCTTGGAACAAGGTTGATTAATGGCGACCGTAAATTCTCGGAAATAATTGTTAAAAAAAATGACTTCTCATGTCCGTAATGGATTGAAATTTGGCAAGATGAGTAAGAAAGTCTAATTGTACACGAAAATGTAAAAAAATCAAAATCAAAAATTTGATCATAGGGGCACTTTAATATTTCAGGTTGCAATCCATTTTCATCCATGTCATCTGCAGCCATAGACAGTCGTTAATAGTTTCAATGCACAATATGGTCATTCTAACTTGACTATTGTAGTTACATGTAGGTTCCCTTTGATACAAATATGTTTTGTGTTTTTTTTTTCAAAATGATGCAGCTAAAAATCCGTGACATGGCAACCTTAACAATCTCTGTTACTTGTGAACCTGCGCAGTATTCCACAGTGCAAAGTAATGCCACGAGATTTAGTGAATATTTCATAAATATCTCACCTAATAACATTTCAGTAGACAAAAAAATATCAATTTGAAAACCTAATGAGGTTTAGTGATATTTCATGTTACACATCACTTTTTTCTTCGGTTTAACAAGGCGTTACTGGATTTGCCTACTTCTTTTAATCTCGCCACCTTTTCTGGTTCAAACCTCATGGAGGCTAAGGCATTCGTCATTTCATCCTGAAAAAAAAGACAAGATAAAAAAGCGTCAGAAAACGGTTATTGCTTACTTTGATAGGTTACTATTAGCAAGAATTTATCGTATCAATAACAAAACTCTCGATTGTGATTGGTCATCCACGCGCCTATTTCTTACGTAATTGGCGCGCGGTTACGTAGGTGTCCTATTACAACTATCCAATAGGCCATTTCCGAGTTGTTAGTAATTAGGCAATGTTAGTTGTTAGGCAATGAATAATCGAATCTGTTTATCGAAACGAAATCCTTGATTTGTAATAGTAATTGAACTTCGTGTCGTACAATTCAGGGGTAATCGTGCTCGTAATTTCAAATCGTCCTCGCCCGAATTCGCCTGAATTGTACTCCACTCAGTCCAATTACTATTACAAATCAAGGATTTCGTTTCGATAAACAGATTCGATTATTCATTGCCTTGCAAAAGCTTCTTTACTCCACTAGTATTCACACAGAACATCAACAATGAAAGCTGAAACTCTTTAACTCTCAAGAGAGCCAAAAATCCAAATTCAAGAAAAATGCCACATTTCATTTTGGAAGATATTGAAACAAAAGTACTGCTGAAGAGGTTTCATTTGAATGGTCACACCATAGGATTTTTTCCACAGACTGAAAAGTTAGAACTACATGTACACTACAGTGGAACCTCGATTTAACGAACCTCTATATACAACGAAGTTCTCGGTATAAACGAACAATACTCTTCAGCCCGGCAAAATTACAAGTAAAATGTATGGAACAGAACCTCGATATATAACGAAATCCTCGTTATAACGAACCCAACGTAAAGTCTACCCCGATATAACGAATAAATGTCAACGTGCGACAACAGATGTGTGCTAAAGGGTAGTTTTCCAGTGACAAAGTTATATTTACAGTGTACTGAAGCTTCATACAGGCATTAAAGTGCAAATGTTATTTGTTAAGATCCGGAAATACGTAACACCGTTACAAAACTATTAATTATACCTCAATATAACGAACATTTCGGTTTTTTTTTTCTCAAATTCGTTATAACGAGGTTTTCGATATAACGAACTCTCGATATAACGAACCAATTTCCCCAGCCCTTGGCACTTCGTTAAATCGAGATTCCACTGTACATGTCTCCACAATTGACTCTGGGAGTGAAAGGGTTAAATTTAATCCGTTCAGTGCTTAAATAAAAAGCATGATCGTTCCTTATCTCGTGGTAAATAATGGGATAATGAAACAAAACACGACATCATAAAAAAAAAATAGGGTGATCTTCTATCACTCTGAAATGACTAGGCATAACACACAACCAAAACAACAGACGAACGGTAAGGAAGCAATTTGATTGGTTTAGCGAACGGAGGCAAACGTGCGTGTTTTGGTTGGTTTAGCGAACACAAAAAGCAAAGCGAACGTATTGCGAACTGAAAAGTAGCTTCACGTCACTCGCTTTTCAGCATTCTGATAGGTCAATCGATCTATTCCATATTTGGGATATTTTTAGGGGGAAACCGAGCAAAGCTTGTTTTGATCCTTTCAAGTATTGGCGTAGGAAACAAACCATAAACACTCAAGGAAACCGTTTTTCAAGGTCATACGGAATCGCTCTTCTGATTGCAAATAGAACAAAACAAATTGAGTATCCCAATTGGAAGGAAACTAACCAAAGTCACAAGCATGGCCGGCCGAGGAGTTGAACTCGGGTCCACCGTGAAACACCTCCAAATAGTGGTCAGAGCGGGACTTGAACCTGACTCCGTTGCGCCTTAAATAGTGATAGAATCTCTAACTTACCTTGACATCCTGCCAGTTTTCTTCTTCCTCCCTTAACACAGCGGCTGTATGAAGAGGAGTCGAAGGAACCTGGGTGTATGCCTGCGCAGAGAAAACAGAAATAGCTACATGTAAATTGTCCTTTTACGGAAAACAGATACTTGGGACGAAAATTTAACCCATTGACACCTGAGGATTTTTACGTTTTTGAGTGATTTTCTGCATACACGCGCCCCATAGGATTTCGTGAAGGCTCGAGTTTACTGGAAACGTCATTGTGACGATCTCATTTTGCTTGGTTGATTTGCAATAAAGGGTCCAATATGAATTATCTACGATTTTTGGTAAGTTCACAGCCATTTTTCATCTTTAGTAGCTGCCTGATGAGCATCATTAAGCTTGGAGGTAGTTCAGAGTCCACTTCTCAATGAAGCGAGTTAGGTGTTGTACTTCGTTTACGAATTTGGCTCGTTGCTCGTTGAACTGGAAAAATGGCCACCTGGAAACGAAGTAGCTTTGGGACTCGACTCTGGATGAATTTCTCGACCTACCGCGGCATATTTTGGAAGTTGCGACCACAGGAGAACACAACAACTGCGAAATTTCGGCGGTGGGTCAGAGTGGCTGTGGACTTAGTATATATATGAAAATTGTGGAGGACGGAATGGACGCTGTCGAAAAATCTGTTTATTTCCCAGCATGCATTGCGGTGGTGATGTTGAAAATCGAGGCAAGGTGAGTATGCACTAGTATAAGAAGCTGTAGCTAGGCCCGAGCAACGAATAAGAGCAATAAAATTCACTGCTAAGCTAGGACTAGGACTGAATTTTGCTGTAAATGTTGACTTTTGGGTTTGCCACGATGATTTGAATAAAAAAAACTAAAGGCAAAAACGCGATTTTTGTTGTTTTTCTATGACGTTAAAAACGGTAATTTTTGTTATTGTCCAAATTCAAACGCTGATATTCTGCAAAAATCGCTGACTTTTTTGTGTTTATTGGGTATCTCAATTTGAAAGACTTTCTAGTCAATGCTCACAACTGCTAGTTAAGGCAATGTTCGCACGATTGAGAAAGTTACAATTTTTTAAAGCAGTGGAGTCTTGTACGGGCGGTTACGGGCGGCTCAGGTGTCAATGGGTTAAGGTCACCACTCCAGCATTGGCCTATAAGTGAGGCGACCAAAGGGATTCAATCGTTTTCGCAGCAGTTTATTTAATGAAAAGCTCTGTTTCTCTGCCATTTCTCGATGTAGGCGAGTTGACTTCACTGTAGGCACATGTTATGGGTAAGCTCACGTCACGTGTGGATTACTGACTAGCGTTCTTCAGATAGGACATAGATGCATTATACAGATACATTACACAGTCAGGTAGATAGTTTGAGCCTGCTCACCAAGTGTATAATTCTAGGCGGATTAATTAAGTGTAATGCCCTCTTACCTTAATCCACGGATTATTCATCACTTGTTCCACGGTGAACCTGTTTTGAGGGTCTGTCCTCAAAAGGCCTCGAATCAAATCTTTGGCTAATAAAAAACGAGTAATAGAGCAGTTTTCAATTGAGTGTCGTAAAACCAAAACCAAAGTAATTACTCTGACCAATCACAGCAGTCGTAAACAATCCAATGAACCAATCAGAGCTCGAAGCAATTACATGTCGCCGGCGCCAAGCGCGGGAAAACGCGTGCGAGCAAGTCACGATTGGTTTTGGTTTTACTTCTGATTGGTCGAGAAAGTGGCGCGAGATTTTTTAGCCAATCACAAAGCGTAGCAATGCAAAACCAAAGCAATTGTGTAATTACTTTCGACAGTCAATTGAAAACTGCTCTAAAGCGAGTAATAATCAGTAAGAGAAACTGTGTACCTATTTCACTTATAGGAAAAGAGCAAACTCCGCTGGCTGGCATTACTTGCGACTTGGGACTGTATGATCAAATTATTTTTCTGTTTCATTTAAAGACTAAGCTGTGAGCAGTACCTCTTTTCTCTCAAAGGTACATTCAACTATACGGAGAACGGTGAATGAAGAGGGGCGGTTAGTACGATAAATAAGGCACCGTTTGTAAACAAAGTGAAGTCAAGTTTGCTTTACTTCAAATGCTGATATCTAAGAATCCTCTTTACCTTGGCTAGACACTCTACTCCACTCCGGGTTGGGAAAGTCGTACTGACCCTGTCTTATTCTCTTCCGCATTCCGGGAGAAATGGCTGCTCCATGGTTACTGTAGAATGGCGGAAAACCGCACAACCTAAACAATACATTACAAGCTGGTCAGAAAGTGCAATTCTGTAATTCCGTAATAGTCTTTCATCTTTACTCATTAATCAGGTACTCCTAAAACAGTCTAAACTATACTAGGAGGTTTAAAGAGAAAGCTATTGAGCAATACTTTCCTGTGGTACTGTTTATTATGCTGTACAACGTGGTTCAACCTTTTGAGTCTGTGAACGGGATCCTAAAGTGTGACCATTCAAATGAAAGCTAATGAGCAGTACTTTCATGTGGTACTGTTAATTATGCTGTACAAGGTGGCTCTAACTTTGGAGTCTTTGGACGAAATCCTTAAGTGTAACCATTCAAATGAAAGCTATTGAGCAGTACTTTCCTGCGGTGCTGTTTATTATGCTGTACAAAGTGGTTCTAACTTTTGAGTCTGTGGATGAAATCTAAAGTGTGACCATTGAAATGAAAGCTACTGAGCAGTAAGTTCTTGTGGTGTGGTTTATTATGCTGTACAAGGTGGTTCTAACTTTTGAGTCTGTGGATGAAATCTAAAGTGTGACCATTCAAATGCAAGCTATTGAGCAGTACTTTCCTGTGGTACTGTTTATTATGCTGTACAAAGTGGTTCTAACTTTTGAGTCTGTGGATGAAATCTAAAGTGTGACCATTGAAATGAAAGCTACTGAGCAGTATGTTCTTGTGGTGTGGTTTATTATGCTGTACAAGGTGGTTCTCAGTTAACATACATGTACTTGTACGTGACCTTTTCCTGAGCTCCAAATTCGACCAAGTGGCACATCAATAAAGCAAGTACTCACAAAATATACATGATGACTCCTAAGGACCACAGATCACACATTTTGTCATAGCTCTCTGGACCCAGGACTTCAGGAGCTGAAAATGAACCAAAATATATTTATATTTAACACCTTGCCACAAAGAAAACATGGTGGTCCAAAGACTATGTACAATTCGTTTCACGAATGAAGGTTTAGCTTTGAAGGTGTAGAACTCAAACTGAGGTGCTATTACCTGGCAGAAAGCAACCAGTTACCACTCCTTTAAATGTGCTGATGAAGTGCAGCAGACCATAATATAGCTAGGCATGTTACATGACATGTATACGTTGCTACATTCCCTTGAAATGTCAGAAGTCTTAAAAGGCTGGCATATTTATACAAATCTTTATCACAGTACTCAACATTGTTACCCCTTTCACTTCTCCCAGAGTCAATTATGCAGACATGTAGTGTAGTTCTAACTTTTGAGTCTGTTGATGAAATCCTATGGTGTGACCATTCAAATGAAACCTCTTCAGCAGTACTTTTGCATGGTACCATTTGTTCTAACTTTTGAGTCTGTGGATGAAATCCTATGGTGTGACCATTCAAATGAAACCTCTTCAGCAGTACTTTTGCATGGTACCATTTGTTCTAACTTTTGAGTCTGTTGATGAAATCCTATGGTGTGACCATTCAAATGAAACCTCTTCAGCAGTACTTTTGCATGGTACCATTTGTTCTAACTTTTGAGTCTGTTGATGAAATCCTGTGGTGTGACTATTCAAATGAAACCTCTTCAGCAGTACTTTTGCATGGTACCATTTGTTTTTCAATATTTTTGAAAATGAAATTTGTTATTTTTTGTGATAATATTTTTGTTCTTTGGCACTCTTGGGAGTTAAAGAGTTAATGGTTTGAATTCAGTTAACTCACCAACATAATAAGGAGTGTAGCAGGGTGTTTTGAGATCCAAGCCAGTAGATGTCTCTTTTGCAAATCCAAAATCTGTCAGCTTCAATGGAGCATTAGGGGAATTATCAGCAAACAACAAATTCTCAGGCTATGAATATGAAGAAAACAAAAACAATTAAAGTGAGAAAAGGCAGTGTTATGTGTGGACTATGGGCGCCTTTCCATTTGTCGGAACTGGCTGACCAGACTCAACACTCAATTTGTAAATACACTGTATTATGCCATAACATGTATTTTGTTAGAACTGATGAGACAGCCTGATCAATTCAGAAATAGTCTGCGCCCTTTTGATGGACTTGTAGAAACCGTTCTTCAAAATGCAGCGTTCTAGTTAACAACTGACTATTCTTGACGGCCAGTTCTGACAAAGAAGCGGCACGTACGTCTCAGAATGCCTCACAGGATTGGCTTAGCCTGAAACACAACGTTGGACCATCACCCTAGCCCTGAAAAAAAATACATCTGTGTGATACCCAGGTTCTGAAGAGGTGCATGGTATCTGCTAACCAATGATAATCACAGGAATGAGACTCGGGATGGAAAATTAGTTCCAAAGGGTTTTGCAGGAAGTGTCAGAGCTATCACTGAGGTGCCTGGGCAATTTTTCAATAGCACTTCAGACAATAGGAAATTATCCTATCGCCAATAGAAATCAAATGCATGTAAATGCAGTGTCATTTGATTTATCTATCAAACTATCCACCACCCTACACATACCTTTAAGTCTCTATGAGCAATGTTAAGCGAATGAAGGTGGGCTGTTGCCATGGCAATCTGACGCACAACAGCAGCTGCCTCTGTAAATAAAAAAAAATCACTATTAATATGTATTTAATTTCCAAATTTACATACAAATACATGGCTTGCAAGACACTTGCAAACTGTGTTCAGCCACCTTAAGTAGCTTTTTGCATTTGGTTATTGCCATTCACTTTGGCTTCAGTTTTATTTTGCCCGTTTACAGGTGAATAATTTAAGAATAAACTTACTATACTCATATACAAATGTACTTGAACATTTATATAATGAACATGTACTGTACTGTCTGGTAAACAAAGCACCCACCTCTTTCAGTAAAAGGAGAATCGCCCCTCTGTTGAATTCTTTCAAACAGCTCTCCTCCAGTCATGCTACAAAACAGGAAAAAAGTCACATTTTACTCTTTTTAATCCAACATAGGTAACAGAATTAAGTTTAGACTGCTTACAGTCAACATGATACACATATGCCTGGTGAAACAAACCTGCCAACAACCTGCCTAGGATAAACGGTACTGCCTACTGTAAGATGGTTCTGCAAAAATTATACAGACTACACAACCTTTAAATAAAAATTGTCCATGCTTAAGTTCAGATACTGCAAGAAACAAAAACAATGGCAGCCCCTGCCTGATCTTCTCTTATAAATAGCCATAAAACTTCAACATACCATTCCATAACGACAAGAAGACATAAGCTTCCTGCATATTTGTTCTGATAAACATCTTTGATGCCAACAATAAATGGACACCCAGAAGCCTTCCAGTGAAGTTCAACCTCCCGCCAAGCTTTGGCATTATCTTGTAAAACCTACGTAACAAAGCAAAAACAACATTATTTTTTTATTATTTTTTATTTTTATTTTGCCACACACAATGAATTACAAGCAGAATAAAAACAATAATAAATAGGTTAATTAATATTAAATTTAAACATAACTATTAATACAGTACAAATAAAGGTTAAATAATTATATCCATTTCCCTCTCGTTTCATGTTCTGCGAGAATCATCCTGCATACAACATGAATCACATATACAGTGTGTACATGTACGAGAGTCGAAGTGGGAAAATCGTCAGAAATTACGGAGGATTAATCTTGTGAGAAACCAATAGTGCAGTCAGTTATTAGTACTAGTCAGATCTTATTTTCTGAGTAAAATAATGATTTATTATAATTAATTATTTTATTCAAAATGGGTGATAATCAACATTTATTTGATCAATCTTTGCTAGAAATAACAGTCAGTAATCTGACATTTTCCAACCAAGTCTATTAAAATGTCTGACTAATTTTACATTATATGTACACGCTGATGCTCAGACATAGTGTCAGTCATCGGACATTTTCTAACCAAAATCTAGTTAAAATGTCCAACTAATTTTTTATTATGCTCAGACATGATTTTCGAACACAAATTAAAATGACTTAGCTTTTGTCTTGAAAGTCTTGTTAAGCTATCACATTTGATTCCAAATGCATTAAGATAAGAATTTATGCTGTTTGTATCATTTAGTTTACTTTACAGTGTATAAAACGCTCAATAACTCATATAGCACACACAATTTTGTGTCCCTTTGTGGTCATTTTTATTTTATACAAGAAATAAAAAAACATGTTCCTCATGCATTGTTGAGTTATAAATTAAGCACTTGGGAATTTTTTAGAACACTCGAGAAGTGTGTTCTTAATAATTCCCGCGTGCTTATATAACTCAACAATGCACTCAGCACATTTTTTATTTCTTTATTAATTTATGGTTTCCTCTGTTTCTTTCTGGTACACAACTTTTAACCATTAGTACCCTTGATAACTCAAACTCTTGATGTAACTCAAACAGTTTTGCATCTCCTCTGATAGTTTAAACGCAGTTACCGGGATTCTAATAGGATTTCTAGCATAATTTTGGACCTGCATTTTAAGAGTTGTAGTGGACTAGTTTTCTGAAAATTGCAGTTTGCACATTGAACCAGATTGATAAAAACTTTATACAAGTAACATACATGTACATTGTATAATGTTTATTGCATTTGCTTTGACTGCACAATTAAAACGTTTGCGTTAGTCTAGTTTCAAATCACTCATTACCTGTTCAAACTATAACATAATTTATAATTCTGAAAACAAAATGCCATAATCTTCTCTTGCTAATTTGTCAAATCAAGGCCATATATATGTTGTAGTTAATTTTTTATTTCAGGTAATTTTTGTTTTTCCTTTGTTCCAAATTCATTAGCATATATTACCATACCCAAAAACAATAGAAAAATAAAAAATTACCCGAGATAAAAAATTAACTACAACATATACACTGTATTCAAACTGTGCTGGATGATGGCCTTTTTTGTAAGCAACAGAAGAACAATAAGTTATTTGTTGGATTTGATGAGGGAATAATGTCTTTCAAAAAAATTGAACAAGAGCAACCTTTTAGGGAAGAAGAAAAAAAATCACCTTGGAGCAAACAACCTTGGAACAGATGAAAGCACAATAATAATAATAATAATAATATTTAATATTTCTATAGCGCAAATTAACATATACATATGATCAAAAGCGCTTAACAATCATAAAAACTAGCTTAATAAATGAAAAAATTAAAAATCCACTAAATAAAAATATTCATTCTATATCCTAATAAAAATAGATTGAAATAGATTACAAAAACGTCATTCTTAAAAATACTTAACCTACATTAAAAGCTAACCGAAATAAATACTTCTTTAAAATAGATTTAAAATTGGCTAAAGTGCACGCATTTCTGATATTCAAAGGCAACTTATTCCAAAGTCTAGAGGCAGCGGATGTAAAAGATCTGTCCCCTAAAGTTTTCTTCAGTCTGGCACTCGGTTGTTTAAGAAGTACATGTATGCCAGCGTTCGATTGCAGACTGCGCCATGAATTGCCTAAAGTAATAAGTACTTTGAAACTACAGATGCGATATTTAATAGGTAACCAGTGTAGAGAGCGCAGCACGGGCATTATGTGGTCATAAAATAATCTAGAGATGTTACAAATTATATGAGCAACTGAATTCTGAACATGTTCTAGTTTTCCTACATGTAAATGCACTGCAGGGATAGAAGGCTATTACACAATGAACAATAATCAACTCGTCCCATAACAAGTGCATGAACTAATGTTCGAGCAGAATCATTAGATACATGTAGATATTTCCTATGTACATAAATTAAATTAAATTAATTAAATATTTCCTATGTACATAAATTAAATTTTTAAGTGTGAGCTTAATTGAATTGGAACTTAATTTTTCGTGGCCAAAATACATAAGTCGTTCAACGTTTTAATGATGCGAGCCAGCCTTGATTATTTTCCTTTTTCAATGTTCAAACTATTTATAAGGTATCTTTATGGTTATGTTACAAAATCAAGTCAAAATTATTTTTTGATCTGTCAGCACTGCACTGCTGCAATATTTACTTTGTAATTTTCAAGACAAGAACGTGAATATCTTTAATATGATACAACGCTAAAAAATGTATGAGTATGTTTTACTCCAGAAAGCTAAGGATATTCGATATTTAAAACGTTTCACTTAAGCTTACATGTAAGAAACAGATAAGAATGCGGCTAACAAAATCATACACGCAATGCCGGACCGCGTAAATTTATGCCATAGTTTAAGTCATAAAAGGGTCATGTGCTACCGTCAAATATTAATATCTGGCAATATTAAGCAAGTTTCCCACGATAATGGAAATCAAAATGAATGTGGTTAAAATAAAAGCAAGACTACGAAAGGCAAAGACCGTAAGCTATATATAGCGGCAAGGCAGAAAATATGCGGTTTTATTTTGGCCCCTACCGACCGATCCAGCGCTTGAAAATCACGCATTTTCCAAGCCTAAAAACAACTGAATCGTTTTCCTGTCTTGTAATGAATAATAACTGACAATTATACTTACCTTTAAGGCGTATCGCTTGCCTGTTTTCTTCTCGAAACACTCTAAAACCTTGCCATTGATTCCTACTCCCAAAACCTTCTGCGATAGATCATAATCATTCGAAATAAGCGAGGTTTTCGTCTTCAGCGCCGGAGGAACTTTAAACAAAGGCTTGTTGGTCGATGACATAGCTAAACGTTCGTATAAACACTTAAAATGATTGTATAACGGGCAAATAGTCACTCTCACTCAGGTGAAGATGAAGAGTTTTTTAAATCTGCGAGGGTTGTGAAAAACTATCCAGACGCCATTATTAGTTCCGAGCAGGTAGACTGGACCCAAACATATTAGCATGTTACTATTTTTGGATTTCTAACGGAAGTTGCATAAGCTGACGTAATAACGAAAGAAATTATTTCTGCTTTTTCCGGCCCCGCACCGACCCGTTTACCCGATATTACATATATGTTATTTACCGGCCGGGAGGTCCGTATACGGCCGAGGGCCGTACTCAAGACCTCGGGCACAGTTTTTTCCTATACGGACCGACCTAGGCCGGTAAATAACTTATTTATTTTTTCCTACTTTAATTCTGCGATTCGCCGTGAAAATCATTCATGTACAGCTTTCCAAGAAATGTTTCTTACGCGCCGCGTACAGCTAAACTGACAGAACGCGCGCAAAATCTAAATTAACTCGGTAATCTTCACAACACAACTTTCCATTCATAAACAAAATAAACTTAATGTGCAAAGTGAACTCATTGCTATCAGTTTATGTCTCTTGGTAGAATAAACGGCTCTTGTGTTTGCCTTCGGTGAGGATTGCCTACAGCGAAGCCGTGGAAAGCTGAATTATAACTTTAAAAACTTTTCAAATTTTTCTATTACAAAGAAAAGTCGAGCGTAATTTATTTATAGCGGGGAGAAAGCTTAAACTGAGCTATTCTAATTTAAAAATCATGTTTTCTTGAATGAAAACTTATAGAATTTAGATAAAATAAGGTAAAAACCGAGAAATAAAAGTATACAAACCGAGCAATGTAGTGAAAGTACAAATTATCTCGTAAAATCCGATCGCTAAATGGCGTGTAAATTATTGACAACAAACCTAGTACAAGACTAGAATGACAAAAGACTTTTTAATAAAAAATTCACAGAATCTCTATTAGGAGAAAAAACACAACCAGAAAAATAAGAACACTTAAACCGAATGGAGTCAAAACCTTTGTAAAAAAGCGCTAGATTGCATCTTATTATAGTAATGTTTTGCCACAAATGCCGCTTTGTAAAAAACAACAACAAACCCAAAAACTATAAAATCAATAAATCATAAAATCGAAACTTGTACTCGCCTTTTCGAGGAATAAAATTGGCCTTTATTTTTACGGCTGATTTCTCCTTCCATTTAGTTTGTTCTGTCTTTCTTCATTGAGTCTTTTTGTACCTGGTTTAAGCGTAGTTAAGATCTTCAGCGTGTTGTCTGGTCTTTGCATGTCAGCCGATGTCAGCTATGATGAAACTTTGCCGGTTTTCTTCATTGTTTTCTTTGTTTGTGTCGTTAAATATTATATCTGGCCAATAAAAATTCACTTTCGCTTTGCTAGCTTTCGTCTGGGTTCATAATTTACGAGAAAATTCAATGATATAAGCAGTTCATCAACAGAAAATCAATTCAGTGTCATTGCAATCGTGAAACCCGGTCCGTAACCCCGGTCCGTATCGTAAAAAGCTGGACCGGCTGAAAGCGCGGGAAAGCGCGCGATTAGCCAATCGGATTCAAGGATTTAGGATTCCGGACCGCTGAGATGCTTCAGAAAAAAATAATTGAAGTTATTTTCTCTCACACAACAAGAGTAATGTATCCTAAATGGAATAAGTAACCGGGATCACTTACCACTGTTTTAACATAATGTAATGCGTGTGTGAATATATTCAAACGTAACACGCGCAATATAAATTGACTCTATTAGCAATAGTAATGGGCCTGAGTGGAGTCCAATTCGGTCTGTAATCATCCTGGGGGGGGGGGGGGGGGGGGGGACTCCCATATAAAAATGACGGGGGTGCTCGTCGTACCTTTTAGGGGTCAAAATTTGGAGATTGGTACCGCTTAGGGTACTAAAATCTAAAATTAACACCGTTAGAATTATCGCGGTACCTTTTAGGGTATGAGCGGAAAAAATATGACAGAATAGGGGTAAAAATTATTTTGAGCCACGTCCATCAAACGAGATTCTAGTACCTTTTAGGGTGTTTTTCGAAAATTTCCGACGAGCACCCCCGTCATTTTTATATTGGAGTCCCCCCCGGGGTAATCATACGAGTGATAACAAAATCAGACGACCGCGAAGCGGGAGTCCGATTTGTTTAATCACGAGTATGATTACAGACAGAATTGGACGACAAGAAGTCCTGTTACCAATTAATCATAACTATAACAAAATTCGAGGATAAAACGTTAAATGGTTTCACGTTTGGGTGATTAAAAACATAACAATTGAGTGTGTTTTTGACCGAGATGCATGCACGGAAAAAGGATAGCGCGCGCAAATAACGCGTACTGTCCAATTACATCGCCCAATTACAAGCACTGTCCTATTAATGCTCTAATCGGGCCTGCTGATAACCAATCAGATTCAAGAATTTTGTTATAGTTTTGATTAAGGGAGTTATCGGGCGAATAATTTCAAATCGTCCTCGCAAGCAATTTATTATTTATTTTTGCTTTTTCCTGTTGTTTATTTTTCGTAAATCCGAGGTGGCCCTTTCCGTTTTCAATTTCATATCTCCGCAAAATCCCTTTGTAGTAGTGCAGATTAAAAGTCACTGTCATTTGCCCGCGCACAAAACTTAAAACCGATTATCTCTGATTGCAGACGTCAATTATTTAAAAAAACACCATTTCTTATGCCAAAGCCGACTTTTCGCAAAAACTGCAATGTCCTCGTATACTCGAATTTTCGGGGACGTGCGAAGGATTTCCAGTATTGGAGTCGCGATCCTAAAGGGGCAGTGTCAAGGGAAATTGGTGCCATCTCAAAAACCAAAATTGTTTTTCAGTATTTAGTAAAAGAAAACGTAAAATAATTAAACAGTCCAATTTTGTGATAAATTGCCGCCCTAGGGTTTTCCCTTTTAAATTTTAAAAGAGAAAAACCCTGGGAACGAGGTTGGTTGGGATAGCAAACTTTTACATGCTTGATCGATATCTGTGTATCATTTTGAACATGCGAAGCTAATTTTTTTTCTAAGTACTGTATTGTATACAAGCGTTTACAGGGGCATGTTCCAACCTATCTTAAAACTTAAGGTCCTATCTATAAGGAAAGAGGATGATCCTGGAAGGTTCAAAAGACGTTTGGTTTACATTGCAAAAATGCGGCTTCCAGGATCACAGCTGAGGATCAGCTTTTCATTTAGTTTACATGAAAAATTCCGCAGGATGACCCCAGTCAGTACTTTTGAGTTTGGCGCGGTTGCAAAGCAAGATGGCGGATTACTTTTGATTTCGGCGTGGTTGCAAAGCAAGATTGCTGATGGCCGTTTCAGATCTTTACATGGAGATAGGATCATTCTAGCGCTAGGGCCAAATGCAACCCTTCCCATGTAAACGGAAAGCAGAAAACATGACGCGCTCGGGTGATCCTAGTGCTAGGATCATCCTCTTTCCATGTAAATAGCGCCTTGATTAAGCTTACTAACGAGAAACTTTGACGGCAGACTACCTTGGAACAGGTTACCCCATTCCGTGAATAGAATGGATTCACTCAATTCTTTTAGAAACTCTCTTTGGAAAAGTATTTTTGAAAGACCAGCAGCTTTTAAATCATTTTATCCTGTAATATTTTATATTATTCTAATTTCTTTTTCTTATATCGTGTATTTTCTTGTATTTCATTCTGTACAAATATCTTAGTTTAAACATAGTTTTAATATTTCTATTTTATAACATTTTATATCTTAAATTGTATATAGTGTATAAGGACCACTTGTTTGTTAATTTCTACTATTATTATTATTTTTATTTCTTTAAATACTTTAATACATATTTTACAAATACTACTCAGTTAACAAAACAGTGATACAGAAGAAAAAAAGTTTAAAAAAAAAAGAAAAAGAATCAATAACAACAACAACAACAGACAACTAATTATTAGGTACAGTAAAGGTAAAAAAAGTCTTTACTTACTAACTCTGACCTGCACTCTAGCTGGCCGGCTCTATCTACTATAATTAGAATTACTTGTGTGGCGAACTGAATGCAGAAAAGAGGACTGGTATAAAATGCTCTGACGTACAGCAGACCTTGTCGACGTATCAAGAGCATGATCACTGCATTCCCAGTATTATATCAAGCCGTTGTCCGTTTTGCTCTGCGACGTGAAAGAATATTAATTTACGTACCTCTGACACTTTAATGTGGCGAGAACAGACAATGGGTGTGTAAAACCAAATCAACTTTGCAGTTCGACAGTGTCAAAGGTTTTTTCAAACACTTCTGGTATATTTTTTTTACCATAATTTAGAAGTAGGTCAAACGTAGTCGTGTTGTTTTTCAGTGGAATAAAAACGTTAACTGGTATCTAACTTAGCAGCTACGGAATAAAAGAGTGTGCTTCATCGGTTTTTGTCTCTTGGTAATGTTTTCACGTTAAATGCCTTTTTTACGACTGTCGTACGGATCGTTTTTTTAATGTTAAGCAATCCAAAAGCTGTCTCAGTTAGTTTGTAGGTTGGTGTAACAAGTATGTAATGATGTGTGAATTTTGGTGATTTTTAGAAGTATAAGAGAGAGAAAAGGAGGATTTTTTTTAATTAAGAGTTTTGAAGTTATAATAATTAGTAAGATGGACACTTAAACAGTCCGCCACCAACCTTGAGTGCTCTTGCGTGGGTACCAACTGTTTGTTGGTGTTTCAAATATAATTTTTTTCTCATTCTATAATTCCTTCTTTAAAACCCTTTCTATTTCATTAAAATTCAATCGCATAGTGCCCCCTTAGGTAAACTTTGAAGAACAGAAAGTTACTTATTGACATAAGTCACGTTTTTTTTTAAAGAACATTTTTTTTCTTTAATTTTCAAGCAAGAAGACGATAATTACCCCTAAACCCTTTCACTCCAAGAGTCAATTATGGAGATATATGAGGTGTACTTTCAACTTCTGAGACGGTCGATAAAATCACTGTGTGACCACTCGGCAAATGAAACCTCTTCGCCAGTACTTATGTGTGGTCACTATCTGCTTTTCTATATTTTACGAAATGAAATTTTGGATCAAGTTTTTTTTTTTAATTTTGATTTTTGGCGCTCTTGGGAGTTAAAGGATTATAATTCGTTTTTGTGGAATCTCAATTAAATCTGGTCGTGTTGAAGAAAATTGTGAATACACCTTGCGGGGAAAAGCTAATAGACTCCGTTCACGTCTTGTAGGTTTATAATTTGCATATCCACCTGGCTTATATAAGTCAACAGAATTAGTCAGTTACATCACCGATAATCATTATTATTAGTGGGTGGGCGAACATGCAAATAGGAAAATGCAATTAAACTGTATTGAGAAGTATCGGAGCAAGGACCGGATCAACTGTTACTTTCTTGATTCTAAGCAGTTCATCTAAGTTCTCATACCACATCGAAAGAAGCGAATTTCAAGATTGAGAAATCGTAGCGACATTGCGGTCTGTTGGGGAGCATAAAACTGTTGGCATTTTACAGAAAAAAGGTACGGCGGCTTAGTGTTTAAAAAGTTAGTGTTGGCGGTTTTCATGAACATCCAGTTCAGTTCATGTAATACAGTGCAACGTCCTTTTGGCTCCGCACGGTTTCATTGGTCAGCTCTAAACAATCTGTGCTAAAATAATAATTTCAAGCTAATGCGGAATTTCAGGAAGAAAGACAAGGAAATCGAGTTTATTTCTTGATATCGTTAGATCAGACAACGAAATCATCCAGCTGCCAATTCAAACTACGGACCGGCTTCATTTCTTGTCGATCACCGCATCAGTTCACAGTCAACAGTCTAAACATAACCTGCCAGTTTTTGCGGTTGTATGGCTGAAATACTTTTCCGAATCCTAGTAAGAATTTCTTTAAAAAAAAAAAGAAAAAAAAAAAAAACAGCAAAAATCGTTTACTTTCATCTTTTATATATCAAGCTCAATTTAATACATTTCTGATCAGTTTATTATCACTGAGTCGCTACCCCATGTCCCCGCGAAGGAGGTTTTCAGCACTATATAATTTTAATTACAATTGTAAAAAAGATATTATATAGACTAAATAATTTACAAGATTGGTTTAAAAGCATCGAGGGACTAAAAGACGTTAAAAAGTAAAAAGAACAGAAGTGAAAGAATAAATTAATTCTCGAGCCATCTGTCCAACTGTCCTCAAGGCCAAAGCCGTCCGTAACCAGTTTTATCTACTGCGGTTTATAATCTCCTTAGTGCACTATTTCGGTTGACCATCGTAAACTATTATAATAAGGCCTTCTTTGATTAATTTTGATGGACTTCTCAGTACGTTTAAAAATGAACATGTGTCATGCACTACTCTTATTTTAGAAGGCAACATTTAGAATTAGGCCGGCTTATGTCCACACTCTGAGCCGGTACAAAACTTGCACGGATCCAAAACTGTACCGCGGTATAGTTAGGATCGGGTAGCGTTGCATTTACACCAAATTTCAGCAGAGGGTTCATATCGTGCCAGTGACTCAGATTTCGTACGGTTCCTGCTTAGATGCAAAGCTTTAACGGACAAGGGTCGATAAGTATTTCAAACGTAAAAAGTCAACGCTACTTTCTGTTTGCATTGCTTTGCCGAATTATATTACGAACCCAAAAGTTCTAAGAAAACAGTGGAGAAATGCAGTGACAAACCGAAATACAAGTCGATAAATCTAGTGGTGAAGAGTTAAACATTGCAAAATGTAATCGTCACAGTCTGAGTGTGCACGCTATACGAGGGTACACAATACGTTTGGCGGGATGCGGGATCTGGTCTATTTTGAGGACGGGATTCGGATGCGAGTTAAACACAGTAGCGGGAAGCGGGATTTTAACTATGAGCGGGAGCGAGATTTCGCATTTTTGAGAAGTCGGGATGCGGGAATCATGAGGTATATTATCGCGGGATACGGGATTACAATCTGAACGTGACCTCATGAATTGACTGAATTGGCTAGCGTGCGAAGGTCTACAAATGGATCCGTTGTGTATAGCTGTATCGACTTTCAGGTAATTTAAAAAGAAAATGACGGCGGGATCGGGATTTCGACGTAAAAAGAGGCGAGATGGCGGGATGACTAAGGAAAAATGGGCGGGAAGGCGGGAACTGAGAACCCTATTGTGGACCCTCTATACTTCAAACAGTGTAAACATAAAGAGCATTTGAGATTGACTGCAAGAGACTAATATTCACATGCTAAGTGAATAAGTCATATTTTCACATAGGATCTGTGTAAAGTCCTGTATAAAGACACGATGTAACATACTATGTGAAAATATGGTTCACCGGCAGGGATTCGTACCCCGGTCTTCTGTTAACATATTAGGCACTGAGACGTGCATTACCACTACACTATCGGTGAAACCGACAGGATGATAAATGGGCGAAATAACCACACATTTACTTATTACATCACTAAGATCACGCCGAGTCGGTCACTCACACGGCGAGTCTAGGATTGACTATTTAACAATTAGATTATGAGTTCGAGATTTCTATCGCCTGATGGTTGATGAGGGCGAAACCCGAATCAACTATCACGCGATAGAAATCAAGCCGTGAATAATCTAATTGTTTTAGTATAAATCTACTAGACGTTCACAACTTAACAACAAATACTCTTTACAGACACTTCGAAAACGCGAAGAAGCGGCCGCCATTAGGCTACTCACTCTACTCACTTTCTACAACAGAATATATAGTAAGTAGCGTAGCGTAGCCTCAGATAAGAAACAGCATTCGTGATAGGACGCTAGTAGATTTAAACTAATAAGCGATGTGAATATCTCAGACTGATAAATACGTATTAAACCGGCATGAGTATAAACATATTCTAACTTTAAATTTTCCGATCCAAACCGAATCAGCAATTCAGTACCGACATTAAGTGTAAGTTTTTATTACTGCTCTTATTATCCATTTCTATCTATGTTTTAACTATATATTTATCATTAATTTGATTTTTTGAGCATTCAATTATTCAGAAACCGAGAAAACGTAAGTGCAGTCGGCAATTTTCCCATTGATCTTCGCTGAATAAGCGACGTTCGCTGATCGGCGGTCATATTTTTGAAGGAAAATTCAACAAGTGAAGTCAAATGTGTGATTTCCAATTCTCTGTCAAATTTGTTGAATTGAACGGTACTGACAGAAATTCAAGGTTTGACCCAATACCTTGGTGTACGTGGGAAGACGCAGATTAAAAAAAAGTGCCGGAAAAAATAAAGTTTTTCAAGCGTTAATCTTCTAAGCGTAATTGATTGTATGTTGACTTAGGAGGCCTTTAGCACTCAGCTGTAATATCGCCGCATTTTAGCAAAAACATTTCTTTTGTTAGTTAAATAATTTTCTAGAAACTAAGGAAGGTTTCCAAAATATATAATGGATGGCGAGAAAAATTAGTCTACAGTTTCGGAAATAGTAAGGCAATCCTTGTTTGCAAGATTTTTAATAGTTCATCTCCAGTTTTGTTTAGGTTTTGTTATTTTTAAGTTATAAATACAGTCTCGATCTATAAATAACTTTCCGCTATTCAGAAAGTAACAATTTTTTATGGGGATAAAAAGACAAATTTAAGACAATGTTAATTTTGTTTGAACAATTTTCTCACTATATTAGTTATAAATATATCGTGGCAAAACATAAAGATAAAAGCAATTAATATGACAAAATAAGCCGGAATACTAAGCTTGACAAGAAAGCGATGCGGGGAGATATGAACTGTTTGACTCGATATAATAATGCACTCTACTAATGTAGACTACAGCGAACGAGTGAGACACCAAGTTGAACACGAATAGAGAAATTTCCTCTTCAAATCTTCAAAAAGCCATGCATTATTAGTTTTCTGAAATAAAAAACACAAATTCGATTTTGGGGTCAGTTTCCAAAGATTTTCCGGAGATTTCATTGTTTCAATTTTGTTCGAAGGTTTACAAAAATTAAGGTTTACAAAAAAAAAAAAAAAATTAAGGTTTACAAAAATTTACTGAGATTAATTCGAGAAGATATAACCAATATATGATACAGGTATGTACAGCCCTAACAAATAAGGCTTTTAAAGGAAGTGTCCCGCCGAAATGTATAGAACTAAATATACAACTAAAGTGCATAAAAAAATTAATACAAAGCAAAACAGGCAAGTAGTTTAGCGATAAAGTGCAGGATTACAAGGATGAGGGTGGATTACAATTATCAGATTTGACTCGATGACAGGCGATACAGAAATCGAACTTTCCATGCAATCTGGTGGTACTGGAGTTTTAGCCGTAATTTTGTCTCGTTAGCTTTCATTTCTTTGCTTTTTATAACTGACCTTTGACTGAGATTTTTTCTCCCTATTTCAAACATGATAATAAAGCAAGATCGGCTTAAAGCAAGCTCCTTGTCATACACGTATAAAAAAAAAATACTATCAGAAAGACATGCAGAAAGCCGCATCAGTATCGAAAGAATAAAACTAATAAACTACAAAGTTGTAGTCATAATAACTTTCTTACGGTCGCCTCGAACCCGTCTGGAAACTCATGATGTTTGTCATGAAATAAAGGGGAAGAAATGACGACTACGCCTCTCCCCTTCCCCGGTCAGTCTTAAAAAGATTATTAATACATTGTATGATTCAGAACTGATTCAAACAGGATCTAATAAAGATTGTCGTTTACGAGATGGCCCGATGGTCACTTTCGAAAGAATGGCCGCTGAGAAAGATTCTTCTTTCCAAAAATTTGAGGTATGTTTAAACATGGCAAACGTTAAAATAATTTTTATATATAACAGCCGACCAAGTCAACTGAATTTTTTTCATTCGTTTTTAAAATAGAGCATACTAAAATTGTCCATATAGAAAATGATATGAAATTTCTGAAGTATATCCGCCAAAAAAAAAACAATTACTTACATGTAAAATGACCCGTATCTTTATTATGTTTAAACTATAAAGCAAGAAATAATCTTAAAGATTATCGGACTTTTCAGTAAACAGCGAACCAAGTCAACTGAATTTTATAATTTAATTCGTTTTTCAAATACAGTTAGTGCTCTTCATGCAGGAATACTTTAATTGTTCGTGTAGAAAATGATATGAAATTTCTGATGTATATATCCGCCAAAAAATAATAGGTTTAATGTAATATGACCCATGGGGACCTATGCACCACTTTAATAAGCCCAGCTAAGATGGCGATGCTGAATATGACCTATATCAGGTTTATATGTGTCAAGGTGCCTACGGCTTTATTACGTTTGAAGCTGATAACGCCGCAGGCAATGTTAATAATTATGACTTATGTTTGACAGCGAACCAAGTCAAGTGAATTTTATCATTTAATTCGTTTTGCAGATTTAGTTAGTGCTCGATTAGGAATACTAAAATTGTTCATGTAGAAAATGATATGAAATTTCCGATGTATATCCGAAAAAACAAAAAATTAGTTACATGTAATATGACCCATATCGGCTTTATATATGTCAAGGTGCCTACAGCTTTATTACGTTTAAAGCTGATAAAGCCACAGGCAATCTTAAAGATTGTGACGTATTTTAGACAGCGAACAGCAATCATTTAATTTGTTTTGCAAATAGTTAGTACTCGATCAGAAATACTAAAATTGTTCATGTAGAAAATGATATAAACAATTTCTGATTTATATCCGACAAAAAAAAACAATTAGTTACACGTAATATGACCCATATCTTTATATCAAGATGCGTACAGCTTTATTTAAGCAGGTAATCTTAAAGTTTATGACTAATTTTGGTCAGTGAACAACGTAAACTACAGAATTGACAGTTTCTGGCCCGGTGTGACTTTTTCGACATGTAAAAATTCAGCAAATTTTCATTGGCTTTCTAAAAATTGTGCACAAACATCGCTTTTCCGGCATGTCTGACCTTAGGAAGACAATTAAACACTTTGATTCAGATTCATGTAAAAAACGTCAAATTATTAAACGTATAATCTTGAGAAGTTTAAGTTATCGCCACCAAATATTAATTAAAATTAATCAACATCTCGTATTTCCTGGCTAAACAAACTGCAGCCTGAGGTTAATATGTCAGTTCCGTAGAGCACGACTTGCTTGCTCTGATATACAAATGAAACAAGGAGCAAGGCTGTATCGTCAAAGTTGCTTTCGCCTGCCAGAAAGCTCTCATAGGGTGACTCAATATTGGCTAATATTGTACAGTGAGGAGCTAAAAAGGTACGGCAAATAGATTTAGTTTCAGCGTACTATTCATGATTAAAAGCTTTCTGAAATTCATCAAGAAACCTTAACAAAAAGAAAAGGTAAACATACATTTAAAAATGCAGCAGTTATTTTACTTTTATTACTGTTTTAAAGCACGTTTTTCATTGATTTTTCAACAGATTACTTCAAATATTGCACGTCTTCTCATTAAGAAAATTAAAAAAAAAAAAATTAATGACAAAAAAGAGATTTTGTTATTAAAACCGAAACAATCAGATTTTTATATCATGATATACTGACCTCTCTAGCGAATGTTAAAAACCAATTTTGTTACACTAAAATTTATTTTATAGTACTCATGAAATATCGCCACTCAGTGAATTATAGTTTGTAGCGTATATAAAAAATTAAAGAGCAACACAGTATCCTAAGGGTTGGTTTAGCCTGTGAGCAAGCTTTCTTGGAGTGGCTCAATATTGGCTATTAGTATATAATAAAACAGTGGATAGCGCTGTTGGTGCGCAAGCTGATTGTCGTACTGAAACTCGTGATAGCAAATTAATGCTATTCACTTCCAAGCAAATTTCGCCGGTCATTTGCGCACGAAAATTATAATCGTTGACAAGAATTACTGAGTTAAAAATCATCATTTTCGTGCTTTCTGAACTCAACACGAAACCAAAACAAGAAAACAAGGTCTATCTATACATACAAATGCGGCAGTTATTTTACATTCATTGCTGTTTTAATGCACGCTTTTCACAAATGTTTTCAGCAGATTTCTTTCAATATTGCACTTCTTCCAATTAAGGAAAAATAAAGCGGATTAATAACAAAAAAGGCCCGTAGAACTAAGCCGGACAATTTTAGCAAATTTATTTTATAGTTATCATTTTCGGTTTTCTTTAGAAAACGCGCGACTTTATTCAACATTGGTGCCGGAGGCGTGAAAAGAATACGATATTTAAATATTTCCCTTATCATTGTCTTAAAAAAATTAAGCAGGGTCGTAGTTAACATCATGATATAAGATCAATAAGCTGCTAAAAAACCCTTTCAGCCACAGGCAGTGATAGCCCACCATGCAATAAATTTTCGTGTGGTCTTGTGATATTTATTTATTTATTTATTTACCGCATAGGCCTGTCGCTCAATGTTGAGCATTTCAGACCGCTCCAAAAGAAAAAGAAATATTAATATAATGATCAAGTGGAAAATACAAGCTAGAAATGGCGCTTAAAAGCGAAAGGAGTAAATGCTAATAAAATAATTGAAATTGCGTTTTTAAATACAGTCAGTGAGGCAGACAAAGCTGTCTCTTTCGGGAGTTGATTCCATTGTGCAATTGTCTTTGGATAAAAGGAATACTTATAAAAGTCTCTTGTGGCTAAGGATTGAGTGTAGGCGTACTCTTTAGAGCGAGTTGAGTACTGGCTGTAGCTTGGTGACCTCGTGACCTCATTTTATATAGCATAGATAGCCATGCTATAGTTTGTCTACTTTCTAGTGTCTTCCAATTTAGGGCTAAAAGCATTTGGGTTACACTATCTTTGCGGTTGAAGCACTTTACAACCCAGCGTACAGCTCTCCTTTGAACCATCAATCAATCGTGTTGATATCACGCGGTAAAATATTGGATATCAGGTATACTAAAACAGTGGATAGCGTTGTTGGCGCGCTCTCATTGACTACTGAAACTCGGGATAGCAAGTGCTATTTACCTACAAGCAAATTTCAGTCATTTATGCGCGAAAATTATAATCATTGATTGAAATAAAAAAGTTAAAAATCATCATTTTCGTGCTATATTATCTCGCTGTTTTTGAACAACCAGTCACCTAGTGTCGGTGGCCAGTGGTAGATATTAACCTCGCCGCGAACATCCACCACTATCCACCTCCACTTCAAGATTGATTGTCGCAAATCCAAAAAAAAGTAATCACTTTGGGCAATCACAACAAACAAGCCAAGATAATCTAATGAACCAATCAGAACTCGAAGCAAATACATGTAGCCACGTTTAGCGCGCGAAAAACGCGTACGATTGCTGCTGATTGGTTAAAAAAGTGGCGCAAGATTTTATTAGCCAATCACAAAGCGTAGCAATGCAAAACCAAAGCAATCACGAAATCACTTTTGACACTCAATTGAAATCCTCTCTAGTACACTTCAATTGTTTTGACACTCATATTTATCATATAGCAAAGCGCTCACCAATGGTAGAAAAACTGTTATATGATTATATTAATAATCATAACTATTGCAATTTCCTCAAATGTGATTGGTTCATAAACATCTGTATTTTCCTCTAGTTTACTTGCGATCATGACTTTAAAAAGGCGCGAATAACAAACGATCCTAATGACTGGGCTATGTAAACGCACAAAATGCTTTGTTAGTTAATTTAATAAGGAAATCAAAAAGAATTTTCTTTCAAGAGTCAATTGAAAATAACAAAAGAAACCCAAAAGGGATCTAGAAAGCTTTAAATCGCTCACAAAAGCAAAAAAGCAAAGTCGAATCACCGAGCTGACCAGGGAAGATGGCTGTTTTGAAACGGACAAGGTTGCAATGGCAAACATGTTCAACAAGTTTTTCGTCAACATTGCTAGTGATCTACGTGCTACCTCGGATACAACGGATGCTTATACGAATGAACTGGAGGACTTTATATCTTCTACGCTCGATAATCATGTTACTCAATTTAACATCCCCGCAATCTCAGTGTACGAGACCCTGAAGATGACTGAGGGTTTACCCAGCGGAAAGGCAACTGTTCCTGATAGCATCAGCATAAGGGTGCTGAAGTTGGTCGCGCCAGTTTTCTGTGAGCCTTTAACGAGGCTTTTCAACCTGTCCTTGGAAAAAGACTATTTCCCCAAAAAATGGAAAGTTGCGCGTGTTACTCCCCTCCACAAGGATGGCACTCGCGACAGCAGGGACAACTACAGGCCTATATCTGTATTGTCTGTGCTATCAAAGTTGTTGGAAAAACACGTCGCGGGGGGCTTACATGGACTACCTGGTACAAAATGGACTTCTATACCATCTACAGTCTGCTTTTCGTGAAGGCCACTCCACAGAGACAGCCTTGATTAAGGTCACAGATCAGATTTTGCTAAATTTGGATCGTGATGAGGTTACCGGGCTAGTCTTCGTAGACTTCAAGAAAGCCTTTGACGTCGTGGACCATCCACTTCTGCTGAAGAAACTAGAACTATACAGAGCTAGTGATGCTGCCCTTTGCTGGTTTACATCCTACCTCTCGAAACGTTCCCAATTCGTAGCTATCGACGGATCTTCATCGGAGTGCCTGGAAATCAAGCAAGGCGTGCCACAGGGGTCGGTCTTAGGCCCTGTTCTTTTCCTACTTTTCGTCAATGATCTTTCTCTGTATCCACGCAACTCCTTAGTCGACATATTCGCTGATGACACAACCCTATCGTCAATTGCCCACTATGATAACACTTTGACAAATACCTTAAGTAGTGATCTAGTTTGTCTACATAAATGGTCAAAACAGAATCAAATGTTCATAAACACAAAGAAAACCAAGGCAATGCTAGTTACAGGAAAAAGGATAGCTGGCAAGTTAGTCAAAAGCCAGGGTCTAAATTTAAAGATAGGTGACGTAGCCATAAACACTGTTGGTTTCAGAAGTTGCTTGGCGTAACTCTTGATTCGAAAATGAGCTAGGAGCCACATGTGGAAGACCTTTCCGCCAAAAAGATCTCTAAGCGCCTAGGTTTACTGAAACACATCAGCCCCTACTTGAAGCAGCGCCAGCGCGAGATGTAGTAACAAGCGTGTTCAAGCCTACCCTCATGTATGGTAGCATGGTGTGGGATAGCTGTAGTGGCATATCCAAGCAGTCTGTTCCCAAGCTACAAAATAGAGCTGCTAGAATTATACTAAGTGCATTTTGAGTAGTATTTTAAAGAGACTCTTAGATTTGTATTTATTATTATTGAATATTGTTATGTAGTTATACTTTATATGTAACAAAAAACCTGATGAATTTTTTACCGTGTTAAAATAAAGATTTGATTGATTGATTGATTGATTGATTGATTGATTGATTGATTGAGACAGAAAGACGCCATCTGTGAACCTTTTTAATACTTCTAACTATCTACCCTTTTTTAAGGAAAGCCTTATAAAGCGTAACACTTTAGTTTGCAAAAGAATGAATGACTTTAATGTTCCAGAGTACATAAGTGAACTATTAGTTAGAAATTGTGATATCTACAGTAGACGCACCCGCCACAGTAGTCTCAACTTAGTTACTCATAAGTACAAGCGAGAATCAGAAGGTGGACGCACTTTTGTTTTGCGGTCAAGACTGCGAAACAGTGGAACGGACTAAAGGTTACCCTAAAAAAATCAGGCTTCCATTGGTTGTTTTAAATGCGCTTTTTATAAGGACCTCTTATCTGAGCAAAAGGCCTCCATGCTCCTATAATCTGCCATTTGCACTCATTTTTTACACTCATGTTAATAATCTTGTATAAATAGTACACTTGATATTATATAATTACAGATTTTAGGTAGTTTTTTATTAGGGCCACAAGTTTATCAGTAATTATATTCACTGGCGTGTGTAACCCTGTTTGAATAAAGTTCATTATTATTATTATTATTATTATTATTATTAATCAGACCGTTTCATTAGTCAATCATATTTAAAGTTTAAGGCTAAATGAACCAATCACATCATTTAATACAATGACTATGGCAACAGCAAAGTTTGAAATTGGACAATAGGGAGCTTAAGCAACGACGACGGCAACGCCAAGGAAAACGTCACTTGAAAAAAGGATTCGCGGTATGTTAAACTACTTTGCAGTTGCTCCATTTTGTTTAGTTTGTCTAATGAGACTGGATTGTCCAGGAGCTGAATTTGAAGGAATGGCTTTCCAGTTCAAATTCAAAAGGAAAATTGACCGTCGTGTGTTCACGTTCTCCAAAAAAACCTATAATTTGATCATTTGACGTTGTTGTTTTGCAGGGAACGGCAAAAAAATGTACCAAAATGTAAAACACACGTGCACAGGCATTGTATTCGCTCATTAATCCTATTGTTTTGTGCCGTTCTCGCTGCCGTCGGCGTCGTGGTTGCTTAAGCTCCCTAATGCTAGTTTTGCGCGCAGTGATGAATTTCAGTCAAAATACTCAGCGCGTTCTGCTTATCATTTGGGAATGACTTTCATTATTTGGGAACGGATTGCATTATTGAAATCAAAATTCGGGTTTAAAATTGATTATTGGAATCTTTCAACGGTAGCCTTATTCGATATAAAGAATGTTGATTGGTTTATTTGCTGACTATCAGTCAAAAGTTCACAGGCGAAATACTAAAACAGTGGATAGCGTTGTTGGGCGCGCTTTGATTGGCTACTGAAACTCAAGATAGCAAGTGCTATTCACCCCAGTCAATCAATTTGCGTGCAAAAATTGTAATCGTTGACAGGAATAAATGAGTTAAAAATCATCATTTTCGTGCTATAATATTATCCCACTGTTTTAGTATACACTAAAACAACTATTCACCTCAGTGTCGGTGGCAAGTGGTGGATATCCACCATTAGTATATACTGAAACAGTGGATAGCATTGTTGGCGCGCTCTGATTGGCTACTGAAACTTGGAATAGCAAGTGCTATTTACCTCCCAGCAATTTGCGCGCGAAAATTGTAATCGTTGACAGGAATAAATGAGTTAAAAAGCATCATTTTCGTTATATTATCTCACTGTTTCAGTATATACCTCAGTGTAGGTGGGTAGTGGTGGACTACCTCGCCGCTTCGCGGCTCGGTAAATATCCACCACTACCCACCTCCACTTCGGTGAATAGTTGTTAACTAGCCATCTCCATTCAGTGAATAGTTGTTAAAAACCAGCGTCTGAATAAAAAGGTTTAGTGCCTAATAATTAATAATGAAATACAGTGCCTAAAAGTAAAACATGCTACACACGTAAATTGAATAATGTTACAACTCCAATAAAACGAACATTTTGTCCTTTGCATCAAACTCACAGCACTGAGACATAATGCATCCCTTCATGCGGTATTTCCGTAAGTGATAAACTGTAAATCTCGTCTATTATTATCTTTATCATTTACGTTCCTTTAATGTCATTTACGCAACGTTTACGCGATGTCCGGGTTTACGCTTCTTTACGCATAGTGTAAATTTGTTCGTAAAGAAAAGCCTCATTCTTTACGAATATTTACGCAACAAATCAAGATGCGTAAATTCGCAATTTCATGTTGTGACTTCTATATGATAAAATATTTTGTGATGATAGATGCTTTGTACATTGAAATTACTTCAGGTTCATAGGATTCAAAGTTAAGATCCCTGTGGTCTGATAGGTGCTTTGTACATTGAAATTACTTCAGGTTCATATGATTCAAAGTTAAGATCCCTGTGGTCTGATAGGTGCTTTGTACATTGAAATTACTTCAGGTTCATATGATTCAAAGTTAAGATCCCTGTGGTCTGATAGGTGCTTTGTACATTGAAATTACTACTGGTTCATATAGTGATTCAAAGTTAAGACCCCTGTGGTGTGATCTCTCGTGGGAGACCACCTCCCGTAAGCTTTGCATTTTGGGTGGTCATAGTACATCACGAGTGGATCCCAACTTCGTTCCCAGGGCTTTTCCCTTCGACAGGGCTAGAGGGGCGGGCGGGAAAAGCCATCCGGTGACGCTCTCTCGCCGGGAACGAGGTTGGAGTGGATCCAGGATTTTTTTATGGGGGTGGCTACAGGTATATGCCTAAGTCCATAATATTTTTCATTGGTGCAATTAAAAATAAAACTCAGTGTTAAAACCGACGGTCTAAAGTGGGTTGGCTAGCCATGCCACCCAATCCACCCCCTGCCCCCTCCCCCCGTATCCGCCCCTGTGCATATAATAATAGAGAATGGCACCCCATCAGGGCCCATCAAAAGAAAAAGACCAAACATTTATATGAATTGTCATAACACAGTTCACACATCTATTTTCATTACAATGTAATACGTAATACGTGCTTTGGCGTTCTAAATTTATAACATAAAAATATATATATAGGCTGCATTGTTTACATAAACGGTCTAAAGTTTTTAGAGCAAAATATCGTGATATTGATTACACGTCAATTCCTACCCATTCCAATTGAAAATTACACAGAGCAGCGGAGCGTTTCAAAGTACATAAGAACACACGCAGCTGCACGAGTCTACGCATCCGACGCTTGCAATCGAAGATTGCTATCTGTTGCCAGTTGCCCGTACTTAAAAGTAAGGTAAGCGTTCATAATTTCTATTTACTCGGTAATAAGGCCAATAAGACCAACAATTTAACGTCAACAAAACCGAAAATTTGCTAAAACGTGCTTTTTGATCAAACAATAAGCTGTAAATTTTGTTGACTTATAGACCCATACGTTTTCCATTATTTAAACACGAATCGATTGCGCTCTACCTTAAGTTATTGGGTTTTTTTAATTAACAACTAGCGCTTATAGCTGAAACAAAAATTGTCAGATATTTCATGGGAAATATATCAGTTTTTGAGTGGATACGCAGAGGCCTGATCGGTAAGCCGTGTTTCTCAGTGCTTTCATTTCGGTGGCCGGTTCTAAGTATGATATACACAATGGCCGCGTGGTTTATTAAGCTAAAGAAAACTTTGCATACAAATTTATTTGGGTAAAAATGTGAACCACGTGTGACTACAGAAAAAAGAACGAAAGTTCAAACTCTCGCTTTCGCCTGATCCACAGCTTTTTTTCTTGACTCTCACACCCGAGCCCGCGTGATGGCCACCAATCGTGCGCTCTTGAGATCGACTCACTTCGTTTGATCTTCATCCGTTCAGCCGGAGAGATTTGAACTAAAAATAGCGTTATCGTATCATTAATGGCCATGCAATCATCGGTAAAATCAAGGTTGTGTAAGTACCTAAAATTTCTCCTAAATGGTGTTATCTATATCAAAATCCAAAGACTTTAGAGAATAGAATGAAAAAATCCCACACTCGTTGGAAACTCAGTAAGCGTCGTCATCGGAAGCATTTATACAAGCGAAAATCCTGACTTAGTGCTTTCCGGCTAAACTACTTTAAAACATAAAGAATTGTGGGCAAAGAGGTGCTTAAGATTTATGGGTGCCATTATGTCCAACCACGAAACGTGCAGCAATGCCCGACGCACGTGGAATGAATTATATTATATCTTCTTCATAATTAGCCAAAATTAGAATATGATATGTGCTATGGCCTTGAACTATCGGCTGCATTTCTTTAATAGAATATTCTTTTGGCATTAATATAGATCGTGAATATTTATTAGAAACACGTAAAAGCCTTTTTGTTTGACAATCCTGTTCAGGCAAAAACATTTCAAGGAAAGTAACAAAGATATAAACGCATTTTAAAATATTGCCTGGGGCAGTTTCTACATTGTTAAATACTAATTCTGCGAAAATACGATAAGGAATGTTAGGATTAGCATAAAATTGTCATGTTGCAGTGATTGATTGATCGTGTAATACGTTTTAGAAAGAAAGAAGATTTTGATACGGTGTTCTATCGGGGAAGGAAGGGGGTTACTTCTATATATACTCTATAACCTATATACAAACGTAATCGGAAGAGATAAAAAAAACTGGTGAATATGACAAATTCTTATTATCGAGAAATATCTTCGTCTGAAGTCAAATCCATTTTGGGTCACGCGACACTTCCCACAGCCGCCCTCAAACTGATTGATGGAATTAGTTCCGGGGAATTGTCCCCTCGATTTATGCTAGTCCCCTGGTGCGTATTGGTCGTGCCGAGACTAAACCCTGCGCGGATGGTATGGGTACAGTGATGGATCTGGGGAGTAACTGTTGACGGCTCGATAACGCGGGTTATCAATTTCTGCGAAAATAATTCCGGCGATGCCCTGCACCGATGCAGTTGGCCAACATATTTCCTAAAGTTGTGTTGAATTACTTTCTTCTATCAATATTATCTTGTCTCCAGTCATCGCGTTTGTTATAGCAAGGCGCGCCTGGAGTTGTGGGACGGATTTTCATTTTCCACGACGAGTCAGGTATACGCGCTTGGGGACAAGTCGGGTTTACGGGCTTGAGGACGAGTCAGGTTTACGCGCTTGGGGACGAGTCAGGTTACTCAGGTATACCCACCTGGGGACGAGTCAGGTATATGCGCCTGGGGACGGGTCAGGTATACGCGCCTGGGGACGAGTCAGGTATACGCGCTTGAGGACGAGTCAGATTTACGCGCTTGGGGACGAGTCAGGTTTACGCGCTTGGGGACGAGTCAGGTTTACGCGCTTGGGGACGAGTCAGGTTACTCAGGTATACGCACCTGGGGACGAGTCAGGTATATGCGCCTGGGGACGGGTCAGGTATACGCGCCTGGGGACGAGTCAGGTATACGCGCTTGAGGACGACTCAGGTTTACGCGCTTGGGGACGAGTCAGATTTACGCACCTGGTAACGAGTCAGGTTACTTAGGTATACGCGCCTGGGGACGAGTCAAGTATATGCGCCTTGGGACTGGTCAGGTATACGCACCTGGGGACGAGTCAGATAAACGCACCTGGTAACGAGTCAGGTATATGCACCTGGGCATACGATACACGGAGGTTCTGGCAAATTTGGACCATGCATGTTAAAAAATAAAAGTACTAAGTTATTCAGTGCCGTCACCGTTGTTGAGGGTGACACTTCGGCGTCCTGGAGTCAGTAGGAAACGACACGGAGTGTTGCTGGTGGAGTGCAATAATTATTTTTCCTCAAGCGACTAAGAGGACACGAGACCGGACTGCAGCTAAAGAAAAAACTGTGTTTGGAACCCGAATTATTTTGTAAATGGTAAACAACCCCAGAGAGAAAGGTTTTTTTTTTTAATTATCTTCCTCAGGGCATATGGATTCAACATGGCCACTAAACATGGCGGATGTTAAAACCGTCAGCAAACTGACATCGGCAAGTTATTACTATGGCGTGTTTACAAGGCAGTGTGAAAACACTTTCATGCAGTGTAAAAAGACAACAAGACTTCATAATTATTTCAGTCAGTTAATTTCAATCGCATTCTAGTCTGAGTTATCTATTTTTACTATTTATTTTGTTCTTTTTTTTTTGTTTAGCATTAGTAATTAAACCCAGCAGGGAATGAGCAGGTTAAATGACAGCTCGAAGTGTTCTTTCAATTCTACCACAAGTTTTACGGTTACAATTTCAAAATAAACTTCCTAAATGCTGTTAGCTTGGTTATTAAATTTTTTATTTTAGGCACAGCACTTCTAACTTTTATTAATAAGTGAAGTGGGCTTTTTATTTGAGGTATCGCGCGCACTCAGCATTTTATTTTCACAGTAAGCTGAAACTGATGTTCAATCTTTAAAGAAAAAAAACACTCACAACAGTTTACAGCGGTGAGAATTTTTTTTTTGCAAAAAGAGGCATTTTGGGTCCGAAAAGTTATGGTTTGTGCAGAGTCGATTTCTCAAAGATTGAATGCACGCCACTTCAACGAGATAGTTCGCATTTTAGCCACCCGCTAGATCGTTGCTTTATACTGTACTTCAGACATAAGACATAGGCCTTTTTTAGTTTATTTAGCGGGAAGAAATGAGACTAATCTTCCCACACAAGATCTTGGCACCTCATGGAATTAGCACGTACATTGACTTTAAGTTTCAAAAAAAATTCCACGCGGCCACATCTTCGAGGGTTTCCGGCAAAATCGAAGTACATCAGTTTAACGATGCAGTTCCCTCTGTTAGAGGGTTGCAGTTTAATATACTTTAGATTAGACTAGCAGAGTTTGCAAAGATATATCAGCTAGTTTAAGGTTACAGTGTACCTTCGGGGGTGTCTCCAGTATAACAGCTCTAGCGTCTTAAGATTACACTTAATATACCTAAACCCAGATATCAAATTAAAGCTTATAGAGCTGGCTACCTAAATATGGAAACCATTTGGTAATAAAATTAATTGTCGAATTTTTTACGACGTCTAAATTCGAACGTCCGAATCAGCTTTAAAACGCTATAACTCAAAGCGATTATTGTATTTTGCTAATTTGATTTGTTCTTGGGTTTTCGGACACGAAGCGCTAAAAAGACGTGTCGGCGATTTCCTATATTCAATTGCAGTGAAAAGTTACAGAATATTTTCGGAAAAGGGAGAAAAAAAATTGGAGTGATCGCACGGAAATGGCTCTTGACGAAAAAGTTTTCGGAAATAAGAAATTCGCCGTCACCTTTTTGTTGATTATATGTTAGCCTAGCTTCTGTCCAAATTTGAGGAAAATCGAACGAATTCCCTTTGAGTTGTAGCTCTTTAAAGTGACCCTTACAAGCGAAAAATTAACTTTGAGAAAACAGCGCTTAGAAAAACATATCGCTATATAAACAAACTCCGCCCACAAAAGTTACACCGTCATTTCGCCGTCAATTTTCACTATTTTTCGATAATTTTTTTTTGGATGAAAGTTCGTTCTGTAAACTTTATTTTGACGCCAAAAAAAAATCAATAAATTTTCGATCTGAAGGTACACTGTAACCTTAAAGCTCGTAAACCACAAAATAAAAAATGAAAATACTTAAAATACACTTCATATTTGAACACTTTGGAAATATCTGCAAGGGCCAACGGACAATGCAAAAGCGTCGGATCCTGGTGGCCTCTAGTCAGCAAATTTGATAATAAAATACGAAGTAACTAATAATGCAGGGCTGACTGTACAACTGGGATTATAAGTATATTCTTTCCGATATTTCGTCAGGCACGGCCTGACTTCTTCCGGGAATAAAATGACTACAACAAAAACGTTACAATTAAAATCGCCAAGAAACAAAAGGATATAAGATTACAATGGAGAGACGTTACATTTTAAAAATATAAGATGAAACGTTAAAATTCAAATAGTAGAGAAACAAAAGAATATAAGATAACAAGAAAAAACATGAAAGAAGATGTGCCTGACGAAATTTTGGAAAGAATATACTTATAATTCCAGTTGTACAGTCAGGCTTGCTTTATTAGTAACATCAAATTTGGCTTGTTGCCGGAGGCTATATAAATAAAGAAACGAGATAAACTGACATTTTGGCTTGTTTCTGTTTTTACCTATCAATATTGATGACATATATATATTTACACACTTGCTACCGGTGATAGGCCTGCCAGTTCGAATTCTGCAGCGGTAAGACAACGAAATTATCATAATTGTACTATACAAGAGGAGACATTCGGTTTTATCCCTGCCAATTACCGCGTAGGCGCGACACGAGCAAGACGAGAAATGGTAGTTTTGACAGCGTTTAAACCGAAACTAAAAACAACCAAGGATTTAGCCATACCTTCATTGAAAAACTCAAAGGTAAAAATATACATTTATCCGATAGCAAACTATATTCAGCATTTTAATTTCAATTGCGAAATCGTTTAAATTCAATCTAAAGCATTCTTTCGATATACCCAACGTTTCTGTTTTGTCAGTTATGTGATTTAGTAGCCAAACAGTCGATATTTCGATCTGCAATTAGTTTCAGTGAACCAATTTCGCGCAAAAATTATGAATTAGACTTGGATTAACTGTTCGGGAAAAACTACTTTTTTTTATTTACAAAACTAAGTAATATTCTGTCTTATACGCGTCGGGTGTTTAGTAAATATGACATAAAACTGATTTTATTTTTTTTTTATGTTTATTCAGAGTAAAACGTAAACCGACTTTTTCACTGACCGTTTTCTCGTACCCAATAGATTTTCATCCTTGCACTCACGAATGATTGTCAAATCATTATGTTATTTGTACAGCCTGGGGAAATCTTGACTAAACTGAAGAACTCTAAATTAACTGTAGAACCCTAAAGAGATATAATTATTTTTTCCTTTAATTGCTATTCTGATTTCCTGTTCTATCCGTAAAATAACTTTGCTTTACAAACACTAACATGGCCTTTGCCACAATCATCATTTTTTTTTTTTTACATATATGCTGATCCAGCTAGAAAAGACTGAAACTGGTCAGGGACCGCGGCGGGGGAGGGGCTGGTAGGGCCGCGGCCCCACCACTTTTTTGCGTCCCCGCCCCCACTTTTTGCGCTATTTCAATATGAAAAAATTATTTTCAATTGTCAGCCCTCCCACTTTTCACCTTGCTCCGCGGTCCCTGTGGTTTGCTAACTTATTGCCGGGAAATCGCATTTTAGTAATGTCTGTGTTTTAACACAGTATATTGTCAAAATTGTTGGTGGAAATGCGTGATAGCGAGAAGAATTCGTCATTTCCGGCTAAACTTTCCAGCCTTTTCTAGCTTTTCCCTCCGCAGATTGTGAAACTTATAATTTCTTTCCCGCGTCGCTAATTAAGGTCGCGGGGGATACCTGGACCATGAATAAAATCATAATGCAAAATTTTGGCAGGGGTGTCACACAGTTCAAAAGCTTTATATCTTGAGCCTTTAGAAGCCGATTTCGCTAAAAGTTGACAGATATATTGGGGAATAATGGGAGTTCACCAGTGCTATTTTTTATTTAATGAATCGCGCTTTACGGTAATGCTGTAATGTACGTAAGTTAAAATTTGTAAAACGTGATTTTGTGTCCAAGTTTGCTCCTCGAGAAGAACACAAAGCAAGTTGATTTCACCACTCACTGATCCGTCAAAACCTATATTGTGTCATATCTGAAGCCGGTATTTTTATTTCAACTTTTATTAAAAGTTTCTAGCTTTTAAAGGAGTAAAATTGTCCATGTTAGAATTTGAAGCCTTATATCTTCCCTTCGAAAGCCTATTTAAAATTTTTGCGTCAGATATGACAATCTCTCAATACACCTTGTTTACTTAAAATTCTATATCCGCGCTGAATTCTTGGACACAAAATTGCTTGGTTTTTACGCTTCCGAAGCCGTTTTCTGAGCAAACACGAATGCAAAAAATATATTTATGGTAATTTTAATCCACGGGCTATTGTCATCAACACTTCATGCAGAAAGAACTGAATGCGTTGCAAAATAGCGTATTTTACCAGACGGCGCGTCTCGCCTTTCTAGCGTGTGGTGATATTCACCCGCGTTCGCGTTTCGCTTGCTCTACTATCCCTGAGGAAAAAGGAGGGACTGCTCGTAGTCTAAAGCGCGTATGTACAAACAGAACTGCTTTGAAAATCGAGTCGTCCAATCCGAAGCTATCCGAACTGTCCCATCGTACAGCAATCGGGTGAACTCGGTACAACTTTGTGTAAATTCAATTAATTCCGATTTACAGTCTTACCACCTGATGACATATTAGTTCTAGCTTTCAGCCAGTAACCACAAAAATGCTGCACTTCGGCCTTGATAATTCTCGCTTTCATGCTCAACCTCATCCAATAATTTTTAAAGACTAGCAGCAATCAAAGATTATGGAGACGCATTCGATGGTTTCCGGCGGAAGTGAGACCCTGAAAAAAGCAATATGAGCGGCCATTAATTTGGCACAGTCCGGATACCAAATACTGTATTTTAAACTTTTTCTGCATGCAAGGCACAGGGAAACCAACACGAAATTAGGATTGCGCATCACAAGCCAGAGGGTCGATTTTAATGCACGCATTAGGGGTCCACATTCGCCTTGGAAGTTCACGCGTTTGAATAAATTTTAATTAGTTTTCACACATTCCTTTTCGCACCCAATAAACCATGTCTGTCTAAAGCTGTCGTTTCCAGAGGGAAAAACGGACTTATAAAAACCTATTAATAGGTATTGTAGTTAATATTCAGCAAAAATAAATTTGATCTCTTTGCGGTAGACCAGACATAAATTTCGAAACCACGGGAAATAACATTTTGCTGTGTACCTTTCGCGCTGTTTAGCAATAGATTCTTCGAACTCGAGAGAGTCTCCGAACGCAATCCGCTTTCAGCTGTTTTTCCCCTTCAGAAACTTCAGGGAGACTGCGTACCAGCTTTTGACACCAGACTTTCTAATTAAAATCAAATTTTAATTAGAAAATTAAAAATTGTTCTTTATTATTTTTTAGTGATTTTCTGCCAGTTGTGATCCTGGGCACTTTGTGGTTAAACGTGAGCAACAACATTGGTAATGAAGCAGAACGAAAAAGAAAGAAACGAGGTAGACAACATGAAAACTTGTGGTTGTTGACAAAACTAGGTTAAAAGCAAGTATTTAAAACGACCACGTAATGTATAGCATCCTACCTAAAACACAATAAGTATCGATTGGCAGGCCTAGGAAAGATATATAAATACGATTACGCCTTGACATTATAATGCGGAAAAGGGGTTTCCAAGGCTAAACTAACCGACGTGAATATTGTATAACAGGGTTACGACGTACAACTCAAATAAAATTGCGAGTTAGTCATTTATAATCAATTTTAACCTTGACATGCAATTTTTTCTCCTATTGCGATCTAAATCAATATGTTAACGATTTTCCATTTAAAACAGAATATTATTTGTTGTCAAATGATTTGCGCATAGACTATAGTAGCTATAGTGGTAGTACCTTTTGTTTTCTACAACCAAAACAGTAAAATGCGATCAAAGTATTTAAAGGCCCACTTCACCCAAAAGACGTTGCGGTCGTTTGTTTTTGTTTTGAAATGCACCATTGTTCATACGCGTGATCTGATCGGTTGCACGCATTCAAGCGTGAGTTTCGTGTTAAAATTCAGCACAGAAAGTGATCACGGCGCGCACAGCATTTTGGGTGAAGGTGGGCCTTTAACATGACAGTTGTTGCCGTCTTTCAACATCGCTCCGTTTCTGTCTTCTCATAATGCGTTTACAACCCTACATTTGTTTTTGTTTCTATTTTGAGCTTCTATATATTTTCAAACCGCATTACCCATTTTCATTGTCGTCAGGGTACTCTTTTCATCCTTTCATAAAATGTCACTACGCATATATAATTTTAAAACGATAATAAATTCGCTGTCATCTGAGAGTATCAAATTGAATTTCGAGTCTTTTTGTATCAGAGGTAAAAGGCTTAGCTTGTCTTCAAAATCAGATGTTTTTGCAAGTGCGGCTATTCGATATAAAAACTATAATATATAGGTTATGGCATGTTATTGGATAGACAATTTTCCGTTTATGGTCGTTTAAGAGAGGTATTAACACATTTGTGACAGCTTTAATTCAAGCTGCTATATAAGTTGGAAGCATTTTACTTTCTGAGCTACGTGTGAAAAAAAAGATTGATTTGTCTTGTCCTTTTTACAGGTTTGACAGTGAATTGTTTACAGTGCTGATGTATTAAATCGTCACCTGTTGGGGTTTTGTCACGTAAAGAAAAATGACAACCACGCATTGAACATGGAGATAACAACGTCACCGCCCATCACTTCCACAAACTCAGCGAATCAAGATCTTGATCAAGAACCTGGATTTTATGGCACTGATGAATATAAAACGATAACCGTGGTTCTCTTGATTGTTGTAATATCCATTGGCTTCTTGGGAAATTTAGCGGTGTATGGCGCTATTTCCCAAAGTCAAAAACACAAGAGGAACTCACGTAACTACCTGCTTATGAACATAGCTGTTGCTGATCTTCTTGTAGCTGTAATTGTTGCTCCCTTGCGCTTTGTGGAAATGTACCACGGATGGCCGCTTGGAAAGTTCCTCTGCCAGTCCCTCGCTGCCTTCCAAGATGTTATTGTCTGTGTTTCAGTGGTAACACATACCGTTATTGCTCTAGAGAGATACCGCAGTATAGTCCAGCCATTCAAGCAGAAGCTATCCATCCGTCGTACCAAGCAAGCTATTGCAATCATTTGGTTGGGTTGTTATATTGCAATCGGCCTCCCAATGGCACTGGTGCTGACCGAGGAAGTGGAGGGCGGTGTTAATCGGTGTAAGGCCGTATGGTCCTCGTTGGTTCGCCAGCTTTTCGAAGTGTATCTTGTGATTGTATTTATAGTGTCGCCTTTAATGATTCAAACATACACGTACTTCTGCATCGTGAAGGTAGTAAATCATGAACTCGCGGCTGCAACAAGTTCAAGCAATTCCGATACTCGCTTAACAAAAGCCGCAATGAGCAAGGCACGAGTAGTGAAGATGTTAGTTTTACTTGTCGGTGCCTTTCAATTGTGTTCCATCCCGCGTATGGTAACCATGCTCATGTCAGAATTCGGCGGAGAAGCTTTAAGCAGTGACCAGAATTTCCAGTACACTATAACGATAACATTGATCATATATTACCTGAAGCATGTGATCAACCCCTTTATTATCTTTGCTACGAGTGCGGAATTTCGCGAGAGTTGCTGTTACTATTGTTGTTGCTACTGTTTGTACTGCCAACTGAGAGACGACGACTAGATTTAAGGGTACACTCTGTAGTTGTTTATTTGGTGGTGTGCCTCTGGGACTCGGAAACCTTTTCCTATACCAGACCACGTTCAGCTTCATTTTGCAGCCCTATTCTAAACAAGACACCAAAACTCCCTACCCTATTCCAGATTCGCAGTTTTTCGGTAACTCTATCTTCATACCACTGATCAGTTTCCTGGCAAATGATACCCTATTCTAGGCCAAAACTCTCTCATTTCTATACCCTATCCCAGACTTAACTGCTTGAAAACCATATACACTCACTTCACTGACAGCGGCACATACCAATATAATAGCTTATATATAAAGGCACGGCCAAACGAACGCAACATTTCCACGCAACATCTTGCAACATTGTAGCGCGCAACTTGTTAACACGCGTTTGGCCACCATGTTGCAACATGTTGGATGGTGTTGGATCAAATTAGACCATTTTCAAACTTGATCCAACACCATCCAACATGTTACAACATGTTGCGCGCGTTTGGCCAGCTCCTTTACAACACGATAAAACAATGTTGCAAGATGTTGCGGTGAAATGTTGCGTTCGTTTGGCCGGGCCTTAAGAGTAGTTCTCCTCCACCCCGAGGTTCAAAGCTCTTTTTCAGTTGAGGGCTAAGTCACATGCAATTCCGTCCTTATAGACTTACCAACAAGGGCACCTATCAAGAAAAGAGTCATCTAAGAAAGTATGTTTTGCTCTTCTACATTTTAGGGTCTTTAGATACACCTAATCGCAATAACGTTGAATCAGTCTAAATTAACTGTACTACCAAAGAGATATAATGATTTTTTTCGTTTAATTGCTATTCTGTTTTCCTGTTCTGTCCGTAAAATAACGTTTAATTACTTTACAAACACTAACACAGCCTTTGCCACAATCATCACATTATTTTTTCTTATATATATATTTATAACACTCTGACATGGTACGGTGATACTACTGTGTACGGTGATACCACATGTATGGGATCATCTTAGGTGGCTATATATATGGCCTACTAACTTCAACTCCAGCATCAGAACTGCACTGATGATTCCCAGAAGGCCGAAACAGTACTGTCTGTCTATATATAACATGTGTAAAAAGACTAGAAAAGACTAAAAGATTAGAAAAGACTAAAACTGATTTGTTAACTTATTGCCGGGATATCGCATTTTAGTCATGTCTATGTTAAGTCTATAAAGTATAGTCAATATTGTTGGTGGAAATGCGTGATCATGAGCGAGAAGAATTCGTCATTTCAGGCTAAACTTTGCAGCCTTTTCTAGCTTTTCCCTTCGCAGATTGTGAAACTCATGATCTCTTTCCCGCTGCCGCTAATTAAGGTCGCGGGGGATTACCTGGCCACGAATAAATTCATAAGGCAAAATTTTGGCAGGGGTGTCACTTTTAAAAGCTTTATATCTTGGGCCTTTAGAAGCCGATTTCGCTAAAAGTGGACAGATCTTTCAGAAGTAATGGGAGTTCACCAGTGCTATGTTTTATTCAATGAATCGCGCTTTACGGCAATGCTGTAATGTACGTAAGTTAAGCGGAACCTGTACCCCGCGACCTTAAGCGGGAGGCGCGTGGTACGCTTGAATGACGTCATCTCTGCGTGTAAAAATCTGACTGTCTGTAGATATGACGTCACAATTTGAACAAGCTGTGAGCTTTCAGCCAGTCAGAATAGAAATGGTGAGCAAAATGTATAATAAATATGAGCATTATTATTCACTTTTCTCAAAATTTAGTCTTTTCCCTTTTTGCTTTTTGATATGACAACGTTATTGCAATTAGGTGTAATAAAAAAGGAATTACAAGATTTCACAATCTGCGAAAGGAATAGCTAAAAAATAGGCACTCGAGGACTGCATGTGGTTACTGCTGTAGAAAATTGATAATCAATATAAAGAATTGGTATTCCTGTGTTACTAAATCTCATGCAACCTGTGCAAAATGGGTTATTCCAGACCCCCCCCCCCCCCCCTCCTCTACCCCACCCCCACGACGGATGACAAGATTTTTTTACCCCTCCCTCGCCCGGTTTCCCAGCCAGCTACACCCTCCCACCTGGATTTTAACCCGGAGATCCCCGTCCTGCCCGGATTTCCATTAACTTTTTGTAGGCCCTAAACTATAATTAACAAGTAATAAAAACAATCAAAAAAATGAAATCGCGTTCAGCAGATACGTTTTTTTTAATTTTCAAATCTTTGGTGATAATTTCTATAAATTGGTCAAATATTCGTTCAAACAATTTTTAAATAAATATTGAGTGACGCATTTACTAAAACCCCTCCGTGATTTCAAGACCAAATCGAAATGAAATGCTTCCATAAAGCTGGTTCTTTGAAAAAAAAGCTTTGATTTTGCCATTTATAAGTTTTTTTGTCGCAAATACACAATTTAGTTTTTTTTTTTAACGACCACGATAACATTCTTTACACGTGTTGTATAGCATTGTATCTAAAACGCAATAAGCATCGATTGACAGGCCTAGGAAAGGTATATAAATACGATTATGCCTTGACATTATAATGCGGAAAAGGGGTTTCCAAGCCTGAAATAACCGACGTGAATATTGTATAACAGGGTTACGACGTACAACTCAAATACAATTGCGAGTTAGTTTGTAATCAATTTTAACCTTAACCACGTGTAATTTTTTTCTCCTATTACCAACTAAATCAACATTTTAGCAATTTTTCATTTAAATCAGAACCCTACATTTGTTTTTGTTTCTATTTTGAGCTTCTATATATTTTTAAACCGCATTGCCCGTTTTCATTGTCGTCAGGGTACCCTTGTCATCCTTTCATGGAATGTCACTACGCATATATAATTTTAAAACGATAATAAATTCACTGTCATCTGAGAGTATCAAATTGAATTTCGAGTTTTTTTGTATCAGAGGTAAAAGGCTTGGCTTGTCTTCAAAATCAGATGTTTTTACAAGTGCGGCTATTCGAGAAGATAACAATAATATATATATATATATATGTTATGGCGTGTTATTGGATAGATAATTTTACTTTTATGGTCGTTTGAGAGAGGTATTTACATATTTGTTACAGCTTTAACTCCAAGCTGCTATACAAGTTGGAAGCGTTTTAGTTTCAGAGCTACGTGTGAAAAAAGAACATTGATTTGTCTTGTCCTTTTTACAGGTTTGAAAGTGAATTGTCTACAGTGCTGATGTATTAAATCGTTACCTGGGGTTTTTTCACGTAAAGAAAAATCACAACCACATATTGAACATGGAGAACACAACGTCACCGCCGATCACTTCCACAAACTCAGCGAATCAAGACCTTGATCAAGAACCTGGATTCCGTGGCACTGATGAATATAAAACGATAACCGTGGTCCTCTTGATTGTTGTAATATCCATGGGCTTCTTGGGAAATTTAGCGGTCTATGGCGCTATTTACCGAAGTCAGAAACACAAGAGGAACTCACGTAACTACCTGCTTATGAACATAGCTGTTGCGGATCTTCTTGTAGCTGTAATTGTTGCTCCCTTGCGCTTTGTGGAAATGTACCACGGATGGCCGCTTGGAAAGTTCCTCTGCCAGTCCCTCGCTGCCTTCCAAGATGTTATTGTCTGTGTTTCAGTGGTAACACACACTGTTATTGCTCTAGAGAGATACCGCAGTATAGTCCAGCCATTCAAGCAGAAGCTATCCATCCGTCGTACCAAGCAAGCTATTGCAATCATTTGGTTGGGTTGTTATATTGCAATCGGCCTCCCAATGGCACTGGTGCTGACCGAGAAAGTGGAGGGCGGTGTTAATCGGTGTAAGGCTGTATGGTCCTCGTTGTTTCGCCAGCTTTTCGAAGTGTATCTTGTGATTGTATTTATAGTGTCGCCTTTAATGATTCAAACATACACGTACTCCTGCATCGTGAAGGTAGTAAATCATGAACTCGCGGCTGCAACAAGTTCAAGCAATTCCGATACTCGCTTGACAAAAGCCGCAATGAGCAAGGCACGAGTAGTGAAGATGTTAGTTTTACTTGTCGGTGCCTTTCAATTGTGTTCCATCCCGCGTATGGTAACCATGCTCATGTCAGAATTCGGCGGAGAAGCTTTAAGCAGTGACCAGAATTTCCAGTACACTATAACGATAACATTGATCATATATTACCTGAAACATGTGATCAACCCCTTTATTATCTTTGCTACGAGTGCGGAATTTCGCGAGAGTTGCTGTTACTATTGTTGTTGCTACTGTTTGTACTGCCAACTGAGAGACGACGACTAGATTTAAGGGTGCACTCTGAAGTTGTTTGTTTGGTGGTGTGCCTCTGGGACTCGGAAACCTTTTCCTATACCAGACCACGTTCAGCTTCATTTTGCAGCCCTATTCTAAACAAGACACCAAAACTCCCTACCCTATTCCAGATTCGCAGTTTTTCGGTAACTCTATCTTCATACCACTGATCAGTTTCCTGGCAAATGATACCCTATTCCAGGCCAAAACTCTCTCATTTCTATACCCTATCCCAGACTTAACTGCTTGAAAACCATATACACTCACTTCACTGACAGCGGCACATACCAATATAATAGCTTATATATAAAGGCACGGCCAAACGAACGCAACATTTCCACGCAACATCTTGCAACATTGTAGCGCGTAACTTGTTAACACGCGTTTGGCCACCATGTTGCAACATGTTGGATGGTGTTGGATCAAATTTGACCATTTTCAAACTTGATCCAACACCATCCAACATGTTACAACATGTTGCGCGCGTTTGGCCAGCTCCTTCACGACACGATCGATGAATAAAAATATGAATGTGAATATGAATATAAATGTGCAAAGGAAAAAGGAAAAACACGTTACAGGAACGGCAATAATAATTACAATAATGACATTGTATTACTGAAACTAAGTACAATCTAAAAGTATAGTACATGACATACACAACATTTAAATGAAGGCTGTTGCATGTTTGTTGGTTCAAGATTGACTTAAATACTTGCATTAGTATAGGCTATCACTGCAATTATTTATGTAACACTCCACATGAGAACTACAGTAAACTTCATTGTTCTGCGGCATTGGCTCTTTCTCACATAGAATGCCTTTGATTTCAAGAATAGGAGAGGAGCTAATGGTTTATAATTATATTTAAGTATAAAAATAAAGAATATCCATTTGCGTCAGATAAATTTTAGGAAATGTTCGTGCTTAAGCAATCAAAATAACAGAAGACAATAGCTAATAATTTTGCTTCTTCGACGAAGTTCCTCAAATACAATTTCTTTAAAAATTTGCATGTTTTGCGATTGGGTCTTAAATTACATGAAACCTTTAAAAATCAAACAAAATGCACCTTGAAACCTAACTTTTTAGCGGTCTTTGAGTCTAGGCCAATGAGATCACTAGTTGTAACAATGAAAAAGTTGACATTCCATCGTGCATTGCCTTGCACTGTTTGTGCACCGTCTGCGCACCGTTTTTTTCACTGTTGTGTACCATTTTCGCACCACCTGCACACCGTTTGTACACCATTTGTTCTCCGTTTATGCACCGTTTGCGCACTGTTTGCGCACCGTTTGCGCACCATTTGCGTACTGTTTGTGCACCGTTTGCGCACCGTTTGCGCACTGTTTGTGCACCGTCTGCGCACCGTTTTTTCACTGTTGTGTACCATTTGCGCACCACCAGCACGCCGTTTGTATACCATTTGTTCTCCGTTTGTGCACCGTTTGCGCACCGCTTGCGCACTGTTTGCACACCGTTTGCGGAACGTTTGCGCACTGTTTGTGCACCGTTTGTGCACCGTCTTTCCACTGTTGTGTACCATTTGCGCGCCACTTGCACACTTTTTGTACACAATTTGTGCAGTGTTTGCACACCTTTTGCGCAATGTTTGCGCACCGTTTGCGTACTGTTTGCCCACCGTTTGTGCACAGCTAACGCACCATTTGTGCACCGTTTGTCCACCGTTGTGTATCATTTGTGCACCGTTTGTACATCGTTTGTGTACCGTCGTGCAACGTTTGCGTACTGTTTGTCCTCTGTTCGCGCAACGCCTTTTTCAATTTGCGCTATTTGTGTACCTTTTTTCACCATTTTAGTATCGTCTGAGTACTGTTTGTGACCCTTTTTGCTTTTTGCACCGTATGTGCATGGTTTGTGCAGTGTTTGTGCAGTGTTTGTGCAGTGTTTGTGAACCGTTTGCGCACTATTTGTCCATCAGTGATCTCTGTTTTGCTCTAGTTGTGTATTTATGTGCACGTTTGGGCACAAAGGGACTATTTTGCAGCACGTAGTGCGGCATGTGCTTATTAAGCTTTTGTGTTTTCACTAAAAATTAAACCTCACTTCCAAGTTTCCCAGCAAATCGCTTTATTGATTATACGGGCCATTTTCAGTACCGTTACTTTACATAGTCCTTGTCATTTATTTCAAGACAGAAACATAACGTCGTTTTATTTAGATTGGAGTCTTGCAAACAATTAATTAATGGCGATATACACATATATATATATATATATATATATATATATATATATATATATATATATATATATATATAATATAAATTAATGTTATAAACTTTAGACTAAGATTCATACGTATTTGTTTTACGTATATATATATTTCCGTATGTTTTACGTATATATTGCCTGTAACCCGGAAAAAAAACATACATCATTCTTTATATTTACAGACTTGTTTTCCTTCAGTTTTAGAGGAACAGTTAGAATTTTATTAATTTAGTCAGTAAATCACTCAGGAATTATATATAATACAGTATACCTTTTTTAACATCAGACATACCGATCTGTTTGGATCAAGGTTGGTGCGACTACCACGAAATTTTTCATTTTAGTTTTGTCGCCTTTTCTGACTAAAGAGAATATTTTTTAAAGTAAATAAAAACTATTTTACGCAAACAAAAAGCTAAGTTAGCTATTTTGTCCACGCTTGCATTACGCAGACTAGAATACAAGGTAAACGCTTTGTTTGCGGTCTTTATCTTGTTTTATAATAAGTGGTATTTTTTTCTCTTTAATTGAACGTGCTAATCATTATGCCCTTAGAACTCTACCGAATCCAGGTAATATCCTAGGTCATGAATACTGTCTTGCTTTGGCCTCCATGGAAATGCTTGACAAAGACGTTTTGAACAATCACTTGTTGCATTTTTTAAAAGTTTCAGGATGTGAGACCCTACTCACATTTCAAATTTCTTTACACCCCGGTCTACATCATATAACATACGAAAGCAGAGGTGTCAATGTTATATAACCTTCATACAACAGTCTTCACGTGCACAATTATATTTTATATAATTTTTGATATATGAAACAAGCTATCTGCTGCTGCCAAATCGGCCTCCACTTATATTAAACAATTTCGTTCGCACATGAGGGCCCGGTTGCATAAAGCACTTTACGATTAAGTGGGATTTTCTGCAACCGTTTCCTGCGTTCCAAATTATTTTCTCGCGCCCCCTTTGTGATTTCTATACTCGTTAATGCGCTTTTGGTAGAGTTATCCACTATAACGCGCGAGTGCCTCTAAGACCAGAATTGTTTTTAATCTAAGTGATATTTTTTCCTCATCGATCGTTATCGTAGTCATTGCAATTTAGCTTTTTAAGATTTAGAAATATATCTAAATTTTTCCTCTTTTAAATTTGTATTAGTATCTTGTTTTTTTTGTAATACGTTTTATGGTAGAGCGTTTTAAACATGAACCTCGAAGACTGGGTAACTACTTCCAATCTCATCGACAGTAAATAAATTATTCTAACCTCTTAATTCTATCATCAGCAATTTAATTGTTACTTTTTATATATGTGTCCTTTTTCGTGTAGAATAAATCTGCCGAGTTACGAAAGTCCTCAAGTCGAAATCTTTCTTTCAAATTTATGTTCCAAAGTTTTGAACTGTCTTCAAAAGCAAACGTATTTCTTGATTAGAAAAAGCGAAATATATTCGCCATATACTGTAAATAGCCTCCACAGCAGCTGCCAGTTTATTCGTTGGGCGAAATTTCGAGGACGTATGTGCGAGGGGAACGCGCATTGCCCTCGCGCGCGTTCTCGCTCAGGTAAAGTTGTCATCTTCCAAAACAAACATCGACTCATTTTAAACCCAATTCTGTTCTCTTTCACTGCGTTCAGCCGAATAGAATACATGTCTATGACATGCTAAATGAATACCATTCGGTATATGGAGAGGCCGACCAGCCATACAAGCTTTATTTGATTTCATGCGAATCAAAACAATTTTCATTTTACAGTGAGTATCATTAACACTGTATAAAACAAAAAAGTAGTAAATATAATAACCAAAGCGACTACACGCCGGACGCGAAAAACCGGACGATGCCCGAAAACATGTTCTCCAAACCAAGCGCGTGTTAGTCAAATAACTTCCCTGGAGGTTAAGGAAGAGCTTCATAAAGGTATTTTTGTTGATTGATTGACTGATTGAATAGTAGCGAGCGGTGGGCGGGTGGGAAGTGAGCCTGTAAACTGGTGGCATCAATGAGTGAACCTCGTGGAAACGAGCAATATAACTAGCTCGAATTCCCAAAGATGAATTGCGAATAACATTGCCATGACGCAATGTCAAGAAATACGAATTTCCCGCGTTTAGCGACAGGTGGCGTTTTCAGTGACGTCATGCCACTGCAGACGCTGCTGCTGCAATTTGTGATAATCTTGATTGGCATAAATTAATATTTTGCCGGCACGGTACAGAGAACCGGGTACCAGTATAGTGTGCGGTGGCTCACGGTTCGCGTGTTTGAAGCCTCGCCGCGTCGATCAATTCTTTACCCAACAAGTTAATTTTGTTTTGTCAAGTTAAGTCGCGCCTTAGTTGTTTATTGTATTACCTTAAGACTTATTATCGGCAGGTTTAGGCGCATTTTTAGTCATTTAATTTTCTTAGTTACGACAACTTAAAACCCTAAAGGTAGCACCACTGCATAGGACGGGGTACACGGTCCCCATTTATTCTTAATAGTTGATTTCGGGGTTTATGTCCAGCTCTGGTGCGTTTAGATTTATTTTAATATTGTAGTGATTTGCTAATCAATAAAATCATGTAACGTGGGCCTGGCTGACCAGCCCACCATGTCTCTTAGCCTTGTGTGTTGGTTCCTCGGTTGTGTAGTGGAGTGAACTTTGGACAATGTTTTGAGGCCAGTTGTTCCAATGTATGATTAATGGTGTCTTTGACTTGGTGCTGTACTCTAAATATCAGTTTCTTTGTCGTCGAGTTTTTTGCAAACGGTTTCTGGTGAGGTATCACACAATGTTTTCAATTCCTTTTCTTCGCTATTTGACTGCCGAGATACGGAATGCGCAATACTGGAGATAAAATTCAACTTTTTGCGGCAGAATTTGTGGCACAGAAAACAGTTTTTCCGAAACTCAGTGCTCATTGCAAAGAGAATAAATGGATTTAAGACGTGTTTTAAATAGTAGAGAATAATTGTAGCCATGGCAGCGATGGAGAAACTTTCACGGTTTTCCTCTTTGTAGTTTTTAGTTGTGAATTCGTACACAAGCATAAAAATTCCGCGCGGAATTAAACACACATTGAACACAACAACAAGAATAATCAGCATCCTCACCAAACGCGCTTTTTTTCGGATTTGATTCCTCCGCTGCTCGACGGTTCCGCTTCGTGAAATTGTTTGCGTCGACTTGTCTTCCTTCTTTATCGTCACCACAATCTTGTTATAGGTCGCAGTTTGAATAACCAGGGGCAAAAACGTAAAAATCGTGACAAGGTACACTTCAAAGACTCGACGGAATGTGATAGACGGCCATAGAGCTTTACAATATTTAACGCCTTTGTTTTCTACCTGCCTCAAAACTAATGCCAGCGGTAAGCCAATTAACACGTAGCATGCGCAGCAGATTAATGCTGTGGCTATCTTGGCTTTTCGAAGAGAAAGTTTGGGCTTGAATGGTGTTACAATTCCCCGGTGTCTTTCGAACGCTATCAACGTGTGAATCACGACTGAAACACAAACAATCACGTCTTGTATTGGCCCAACAAACTGACATAAGAATCCACCCAGAGGCCAGCCGTTGAAAAGATCAGCCATTCGTAGCGGTGACAGGATGATAGCGACCAACAAATCGGCGATGGCAATGTTCATGAGGAAAAAATTACACGGCGTCCACATACTCGGCTTTCCACGAATTGTAGCAATAACCATGGCATTACCAATCAACCCTGCTATTATAACAAACGCTAGTAAACTGGCATAAATCGCTTGAGAGATGGTTTGGAGGCTGGATGCGGGTAAATTTGGCGATGATCCGGTGGCGTTTGTTGTTGGAAAGAACACGGTGACGTTTGTTATTGGCGGGAACATTGTAGCATTTGCCATTGGCGGGAAAAAAGAATTTTCTGAAATGAGCGGATATCCGGTGTCGTTTGCCATTGGCGGGAATATAGTAGCGTTTGTACACTGGCGAAACGTTTGCTATATTGGCGGGAATTCGACGGATTTCTTTTGGCGGGAAAACGGTGTCTTACATTCTGCCGCTTGTTGGTTGTCGCCAAATAACGAAGCTCGCTAAAGTACTGATTACCTGCAAACAACGAAAAACCCGTTCCAAAATAAGTAGAGGTTTCTCAAAGCAAATCATCAGTTTTTGTTCTTATTTTTTATATACATTTTTGTTTTCCTTATCTCTTTCTTGCCCTTTTGCTATTAGCAATATATATGTTAATTAAACCTTTCTGTAGCTCCTCCCTAGTCTCCCACGCAGGCGTTATTTGTCTCGTCACGCAACGCTCCTCCCCAGAGCGTTGCGTGACGAGACAAATAACGGCTGCGTGGGAGACTATAGTTGAACCTCCCGTAAGCGACCACCCAAAATGTCAAGCATAGGTGGTCGCTTACGGGAGGTGGTCGCTTACGTGAGTTCATACCATATTGGGTCAAAATTTTGCCTCATTAGCATATGGTAACTGCAGAGACTTACCCCATGCGCCAATGCCCATCTAAACCCATATAATAACTTTTAGTAGCCACAAAAATATTTAACGGCTTTCCAAAATACTTATTCAGAGTTTCATGGTTCGCTTCTAATAAACTACCTAATACGGCGAACGGAACAAGTCTCACGATAGTTACAAATTGAATCTTTAATGTTCTCTAAACGTTAAGGGGAACTGAACATGAACTAATAAGGATTGGATTGCAAGCTTTAAATTTGACAGCACTTTTATATAACTGGTGATTTACATGTTAACAAGCGTATTAAAAATCACTAGTCCTGGACATCAGAAGAGTCCTTACTTTTTGTGTTGGTTGGTCGTACGATCGCGCGAGGAAAATCAGGAAAAGCAGGAAATCAGGAAATCAGTTCTAATTTTCTGTAATTATAAGACATTTAAGGTCGTCCCTTTTAAGATTGATAGAGTACAGTATATGTACATTTTGTTTTAATGTTTTATTCATGTGAAAAGTCAATTTAAAAAAATGGTACTTCTGATTGAGAAATTTCCGTCTCTTATACTACCCAGGAATGCGATGTTACAACACATCATTATCCAATTTTCGCTCTATTATCTGTCAAGTGGTCGCTTACGGGAGGTTAAAAACAAAAGAAAATTTCAAACTTTTAGCTCTAAAAGTGGTCGCGGTCGCTTACGAGAGGTGGTCGCTTACAAGAGGTTCCAAATATAATGATTTGACTTGGAAACTTTTGGTATTTTGAAAAACTGGTCGCTGAGGAGAGGTGGTCGCTTACGAGAGGTGGTCGCAACCGGAGGTTCGACTGTAGCTCCTCCCCACCCAACAAAAAAGTGGGGAGCAAAATTCATTTTTTCCCCTCTGATTTCTAAACTTTGACTCCTAAATAAAAGGTGCGAACACACTGAGCGCGAAAACACAATCTTAAATAACAATAAGAAAAAATTAAAACGACTTAAAAGAAAAGAAAGAAAGTTATGTTTTTTTTTTAATGAATAGTATTGTACTTGAGAGCGAAGATGTCTTTGCAACTGCATAATCGGATTAATTAACTTCACACAAAATTCACATTCACGGCAACAAACCAGGTTGAGAATGGCCGGATCTGGGCTTCTATGATCAGTACTAACACTTATAATAAATTGAAACAAAGCTGAACGTCAAACTGATCCTGACGGCAAAAACAGAGAGACAGGACCAAATAAAAGTAAAATATAAAAGGGAGCTAAAACTAAAAAGCAATTAACATCAGAAATGCCGTGAAATGGATGATAAACGTGTTGGCGCTTCCTGCCTCAGGCTTTATATGATCGCTTGATAACAGAAACGCCGTGATCAAGGATTTAGACACATTCAATAAAGCTTGCACAGCTTTTCTTGTGATACTGTTACTTAAATTCATTATATTAGCAGCGCACTCAAAAGCTCTTGTGGTAAGATAACAACAGACGGCAGCGTACAATCGAGTACAAAGACGGCCGCGGAGACGGCAGCGTACAAAGACGGCCGCGTCTGAATTTTAAAACTTCGATTCATGCCAATTGAATAATAGATATTAAATAACTGAATAACGTACCGATCGCAGCCGTCTTTTTATGAATACTGCATGTATTTTTCAAATTTCTAAGAATAAATCCGTTTGATTGAAAAAAACATATCAACAAAACAATGTTTCTAACAGTGAATTAAACTGATTACCTTAAAAGAGAGTGCAATGATGCATAATCAGGAACAATCAGAGGACCGACAAAAACTGCGATTTTTCCTTTGTATTGACAAATTCCAACAATTTTACGTTTCGCTTGGTTATTTTTCTTTGAAGTACATACAGAAAGGAGATATTGATAATACGCTGGATCAACCAGACTAGCAAGTGATCCAGTCGCGTGTGATGTAGACCAAATAATCAACAAAGCGGATATGAAATCGTTTAGTCAATTATATTTGTTTTAGAAATAAAGACCAAATGTGACAATAAACTAAACATATCAACAGCTGGGCGCTTAATTTATCGCCCACTGATAAAGCAGCTGAATTAGCATGGTGTGTAAAGTATTTCTTTGCAGAATTGTCCATTGGCGTAATTCTCTTTTTTTCCCCAAGAAAACATCTTATCTCATTGAGTATGGCAATAAGCTACTTAGGTAATTTAGAATTAAAATACTTGTGAACTCTTCCTGTTTGCATTTTTGTTAGAAAAATTCTTATTTTGACCTTGGGCTATAACACGCCTTGCATAGACTAATTAAATAACTTCTGTCTGACCGCTACTGAATGTGTGTACGTCACTATCTTAACAATCATTATGGTGAATATTGCAAGAAAACACATAACTTGTCATTGTTGTTACTGGGACAGTGAACGAAATGTGTCCTCAGAAAAAAACGACAAGAAACTTTGCATTTTAAAACTGAGGAAAAAATTAAAAACAGTGGAAAGCTTTAATCAGTATTTCAGTTTTTTGTTATTTTTGTTTTCAAAATTATTTTTTCAGTTATTTAACGATGAAGTGTCAGGTGCCAAAGAGCGGATAGCTTCATCCAACGGATAAATCGATATCTTTTGGATAATATGCCATAGACAAGTTCAGTCATCTTACCGCTCATAGCATAGTCATAATATGACTATTTCTTAATTTTGAGACAAACCTTCTTGTTCAAATTTATTTATTAACACTGAATATCTAATTTCTCGTGAAAAGTGGTTATAATTTCTCACCGCAATATCATCGCTTTGTCAACGGCTGCGAAAAAGCGATAAGAACTCGGCCGCTACGATGACAAAATAATATCTTCTCGTCCTTTTCAGTTTTACTATTAAATTCACAATGCTCAGGACCAAAAAAGCTATTTATGTCTCAAGAATACTTAAGTAAGTTGTTTTTATGATCACGGCAAGGAGCTTGCTTTAAACCGGCATGCTTTATTATCTCAAATTACGAAAAAAATATCGCCAAAAGTGATGAACGCAAAGAAATATGAGCTAAAAATACAAAATAACGACTAAAAAAACTCGAAATTCCACCAAATGGAAACTATAATTTCTTGACCGCCTGTCACGAAATCAAAATTGATGAACTGTAATCCACTTCCTTCCTTGTAATCCATGTCAGTAATCGGTACTTTTTCACCATAGTACTGCTTCTGTTTTGCTCTATAGAATCCTTTTCCAATTTGGTGATATATTTGGTGGGATTTGGCGATATAACGTGGAAATTAAGTAAACACAATGTGTCCCTTTGAACTATAAAAATCTCAAATTTCGTTTTGCAGCATTGAAAAACAAATCGCGCGTACAAAGGAAATGTGCTGTATAGCGTCTATTTCAATTGTCAGACCCAAATGGGCAGTGGCACTTAGACTTTATTCAAAGGTAAAAAGTTAGGACCACATTTGCATAACAAATGGTTTTTCTCAAGAAGCGAAGGGTTAAAGTATATATTTTTACTTTTGTACTAGAAAGAATGCATCAAATCGGTAAATTGATGGTTTTTTAGCTAGAAATGTTTGGGGAGTGTCATTTGGGCGATAATGAACAAAGCAGTTAGAAAAAAGGGGTTAGAAACGATAAACATTAAGCTTTAGAATGTGCCAAATTATATTTCATAAACTACCACTATTGTATCTCTGTTGAATAAAACATCTTGTCTGAAAAACGAACACACGAAAATATTTTCCACTTCATTAATATCATTCATCTTTACCATGCGTTTATACTTCATGATTCAATGTTTACCCGATAAGACAAGACTCATTAAGTGTATAAGTTCTGTTTTAGGCAAAAAAAAACATCAATAGCGAAGCAAAGTGATACAAGTCAAATTTATACCAAGTTATACCACTGAGAGTTACACTGAAAACGCAAGAATTGAAAACAAATAAACGTACGATAAGCCAAAAAAGGTTTTTCTTTTTTAGGGAAGATCTTCCGTTTTAAATGCAAAAGGTGTGTTATTGTACAAAGCACAAAGAAGCGCGTTATCTTTAAGGAATATCAATTTGGTCCTCGGGTGTTCAGCGCAAAAGATATAGCCGGCATTATAATTATATTACTCTAAGAAATTTCTCCACTCAAAAAAATTGCCACGAGAAACCTATTTACCAAGTACCTTCTGTTGCCTTCTAGATCTTTCTCCAATCAACTCCGCCTCAAACGATAACTGCTGTTTGGTCAATCTCTACCACTTCTTCTCGTCTATTACCCTTTTAAAGGAAGAGAAAGGAAGCAAAACATCTATTTATTGTAGGTGAACCGATCTAAAAATATTTTTAATCATGTACAATCATCGATATTGAGCATTCGAAATTTAAACATGATTACTGGACAAAGAAACAAAAAATTTAACATCATGCAATAACGCAAGTAATATTGTCAAGAAATCGTTACGCTTAAATCTGTGCAACCTCATTGAATTTCTTTCCAGCGCGAAACAGAAATATGCGACAACATCTAATAAGCGAATTACACAAAATGAAAAATTTTAGAACTGATAAAAGTTCTTTACAAGATATATGATATTTGAATAATTAAAAAGTATACTAAAAGGTTATTACTTCCGATTTATGTGCAGCTCCGGTGAAATTTTAATCCAAAGCACTTACATGATGAGTGGAGCTGCTGCTCAAATTCAAATTCAAAAAAAAAATAAAGAAATAAATGCGCCAGAGGAAGGCCGAAAATCTTTCACTTGATTTGCTACACTTTGAGATTTCATCGGCAGCAACTCAAAAGTTAGTTACTGAATTAAACCACATTTACTTATGCATGGCTTGAGTCCGAGTGTTAAAATTTACGTTGATAGAGAAAATACCACAGCTAAATTAGCAAGTCAGATATGATCACTGTCAACGCCGCGGGTATAAGGAAATTCTGGAACTTGTTTTGTATCAATACAGAGACAAGGTCAATAGAGAATTCTTAAAATTAGATTCAGATTTGACTAAAGTATCCAGATGGCTCGTGTCTAAACTCGTGTAATGGAAGGATATTGCTTTTGCCTTGCGTGATTTTAAGGGTTTTGAAATACAACTAATCAAGCAAACGGGAAACAGGCCTTTAAGTAGAAACGTGTTAGTAAGTAGAAAATGAAATAACAAACTAATCACCGACTTTCTTTTAGATTGTTAGTTTACAAAATAAATGTTCTGAAAGACAATCGGCCGAACAGCAAAAACAGCAACACTTACTTTGAGATTGGCATGAGGTACACAGCGTTAAAAGCTTTTGTATCCGCACACAAAAAATAACAGTTATATGTTTCATTTAAAAGCTGAACACAACTTAAGAGCTAACGAAAAGAAATCATGATTTCTTGTATTCAGTGATAAGAACAAATCAATTAATTATAAGTACTGGATATTAAAAAAATCTATTTGCAAGATTTTTGTCTGAGAAACGACAACTTTGAAAGCACATCATCGATTTTCTTTTCAACATTAAATATATTTCTAAGTAGACCCCAGTAGTTAGAGTCAGTGCATGGTGATTTATTTAAATAATTGGTACGCTATGTAGCTTCGGATAATTTTTTCACGCCAACCGAGCGGCAAAAAAGGAAATAATATTGACGAACATAATACATTTAGTCTTGCATTTAGCGGGATTAGAACAAATTGAATACCTCGTAAATCGAATATTGTTTTCATTTGAGCAAATAAAAATATATTGGAGCGATATTAAGAGGATTCCATTTTGAAGATGAGGTTAATTAATGTTCTCGCCAAGTTAGCTAGCGGTCGCATTTATCTGATTCTCTTTTTACAAACGGAAAGCTTGTTTGAAACGTTGTGTATAAAAACGTTCACAGCGTTGGTAATCTACACACTATTGAAAGGTAAAAAGAAAGTCCACCCGGGCTAGTGGAGAAGGCATATTCGGCATTAAACGACTTTAGTTACATTAAGAATATAACAATATATGTGCGCCTGACTTGTATTTTAGTTCTTGTTTCTTGGATTCTTCAGGCGTTTTTTGAAAGATAATTCATCAGAACATGTAGTTACTTTCTGCTTTTCATAATTTTAATAAAAATTTATTCATTATCGATCTGTTTCACTAAAAACTGTTATTTTTATGGAAACTTTCACCCAGCCAGATAAGATAACGTTTCAGTCGGCGATATCACGCTTACCTTCGCGACTTAACAAGAATTTATAATCTTTTATATCTGGTCATGTTCTGGACATCTCGTCTACATCTAAATTTCTTATCAAGTCTGAAAGGTCCAAAAGTACATCACATTAAATGTTTAAGAAAATAACTTTGTACACCCATAAATAATAAACACAACATTAGATAGCTTGTTTTAAAAAGAAGCTGCTGTGGAATCGGAGAGAAATGATTCCATTCAGTCACAATTCGGGCAATCAGCAACGCCAGGTTTTTTAATACAACTTCACCTCAAGGATTAAACTATACTCTATTCGAATTAAATTTTGCCTTAAGATATTTTCACCCGCTTTAGCAAAAACAAAAACACTTTTTTATTCCACATCACTCGATCATTGTACTGAATTCTTGCAACTCTGCCTAACTCAACATCAGGACTTTTTAATTGCAACGCTTCATACGTTAGTCGCTCTTTCCCGACAAGGGAGCGTAAATATAGCTTATGAAGTGCGAAGAACAACTGTAACATTAATCGCCAAAACATTAACTAACCATGAATTAATAAAAATATACTAGCAGTGATCACAGATTATGGAGACGCGTTCGAAGGAATTTCCGGCGGAAATGAGCCCCTGAAAAAAACCAATAGGGGCGGCCATTTGGAAGACCGTCTACCAAAAAATCTCAAATTTTACTGCACATAAACCACAGGACAACCAACACGAAATTAGGATTGCGTTCTTCGAACGCGATAAACATTCTTTACCTTATTTTTACCTTTTATTTTTACTGATGTCGCAAAAAAAAACAGGTTCTTTTCTGACGTGATGTCTCGGTCATAATGTACTTCTCGGTAGCACTTTGGTTGAAATAAAGCTCAGGGCCGGTTGTTCAAAGCGCGATTAAGCTAACCCAGAGTTAGCGTCAATTTTGATTCCAGTTAAATACTTAATCGATGGAGATTTTTCCAAAGTATTTTCGCCCTTTAGTTTCGACTTTGACTTGTCTTCGCGTGTAGCTTAAAATAGGTTTTTGAAAACACTTCTAACAAGAGAAATTAAAACCTAAAGTTTTAATCCTGGGTTAGCGATAACCTGCTTTTCGGTTGCATATTTAGTCGATACTCTCGGCTCGGGCTTCAGGATTCAATTTGCATGTATGTTCTTTAAAGAGACGCAGACAGCTCGCACTTTATAAATAGACTAATTACTGCTTTGCTTTTATTCGTTATTCGGAAGCAGGGATGGCGCCGTTGGTTAAATGTCACCTATTTTTTTTACAACAACTTGAAAAACCCTAAATCCTATAAGTATTAATTATAACGGCAACCTAAATATAACGGTCAGTGGTAGTCTGAGATCATTTTACTCCGCGTTGCTGGATAGGTAAAGGATGGGTATAGTTAACTTATTAATATGTATTAATCATTACCTATCCTTTTTGTGTTATGTGAAACCTATCCCTTTTGTGTTATTCTGCATTTTAATTTGGATTTCCGCGTTCTTTTCAAAACAATAGGCCGGTCTAAACATTCCCGCATTATACCAACTCACTTCAAAACAAAACACAATTGACACAGATATCAAATGAATGGGGTTAGTTTCTAGAGAAACTGTGGTGCTGCGTCGGTGGGGGGATGAAACACGAGAATTTAGTTTTATCGACTGAGTCGATAAGGTAAATTGACCACCGTAAAAAGATTCAAATAGCTGACGTTTCGAGCGCTAGCCCTTCGTCGGAGCGAATCAAGGAATTGTGGGTAGTGTGTGGTTTTATATAGTAAGCGGTGGAGCTACGCTATTGGTGGAAATTTGGTGACGTGAAAAACAAATGTAGATTAGTTGAATGAAAAGCGTTCGTTGATTCCGTGGGGTTTGAGAGTGCCGATTTGAAAGATGATTTTTTGTTCTAGGTTTTTACGGCTTTCTGTGTTACCCTGGTGTAGGGAAACGCCGCAGATTGTCATGTGTTGTTTAGAATGGTTAGTAAGATTAAAATGGCGCGCGACTGGTTTGGATGCGTCTTTGTCATTTTTTTCAACGTCTCGGAGGTGTTCACGAAAACGGTCGCCCAGTCTCCTCCCTGTTTCGCCAATGTATATCTTTTTGCAAAAAGTACATGTAATGCAGTAGATAACATTTACGGAGGTGCATGTAAAACGATCAGTGATTTTAATAGATCGTTTGGGTCCTGTTATTTTGTCCGCGTTGTGAATGAAAGGACAAGTGTTACATCGCACTTGTCCTTTCATTCACAACACGGACAAAATAACAGGACCCAAACGATCTATTAAAATCACTGATCGTTTTACATGCACCTCCGTAAATGTTATCTACTGCATTACATGTACTTTTTGCAAAAAGATATACATTGGCGAAACAGGGAGGAGACTGGGCGACCGTTTTCGTGAACACCTCCGAGACGTTGAAAAAAATGACAAAGACGCATCCAAACCAGTCGCGCGCCATTTTAATCTTACTAACCATTCTAAACAACACATGACAATCTGCGGCGTTTCCCTACACCAGGGTAACACAGAAAGCCGTAAAAACCTAGAACAAAAAATCATCTTTCAAATCGGCACTCTCAAACCCCACGGAATCAACGAACGCTTTTCATTCAACTAATCTACATTTGTTTTTCACGTCACCAAATTTCCACCAATAGCGTAGCTCCACCGCTTACTATATAAAACCACACACTACCCACAATTCCTTGATTCGCTCCGACGAAGGGCTAGCGCTCGAAACGTCAGCTATTTGAATCTTTTTACGGTGGTCAATTTACCTTATCGACTCAGTCGATAAAACTAAATTCTCGTGACACAGATATCCTTTACAGACATACATGCATTGACCAGGACTCGAACCTGGGTTATTGCGGCCACAACGCAGTGTCTTAACCACTAGTCCATCAAAGCTGTGGATACTATAGCTGCATAAAACTAACAAGAGGGTTCCTAAACATTCAAGTTTAAAATCAATAAAATTGCGCAGTATAAAAAACGCTCTTTATTCGTATTTACCGCAACATTCTTTTAGCCGCTACATCGCTAGACTCTGATGTCGATTTTCAGTTTCCCGGTTCTGTCCTGGTGTACCGGTACAAAAGGACAAAAACAAAAGACTAAACAATAGACTATACACTGACATAATACCCTATAAACAAAGGGAATACAATGTGAAATCCCTTGTGAACCGGTACACGAGGACAGAACCAGTTTCCCAGCCATTACCCACTTTATAACTTTACCGGCAGAGGAAAACAAACTGAATGTTAGGCTCATACTTGGTGAAAAAACCTGCCAACTCACGAGTGACGTAAAACGAAGAAAACAAAAGGCACTGAAACAATAGAGTGCAAGACAACAAAGATAGAAAACAACGGAAAAGGTCACAGGTTTTTACACCGAGGTAAACCCGAATGTTCAAACGTCAAACTTTTACGCATCGTTAATAAACTTACACTGGACTTAATTTGCATGGAAGATTAGCACAGAGCAGCCAATTACATGCGCTTGCTAAAGCCTGGTTTCCATATAATCGCAACGATCGCAGCGATCGTTAAACCTGGTATCCATATAATCGCAACGATCGCAACGATCGCAGCGATCGTTACGATCGACGATCGCTGCGATTCTTGCGACCATTGCGATCATATGGAAACCAAAACGTTGCGATCGTTGCGATCCTTGCGATCGTTGCGATCCTTGCGATTGCGATCGCAGAGATAGAAAAATTTCTATCTCTGCGATCGCAATCGCAAGGATCGCAACGATCGCTACGTTTTGGTTTCCATATGATCGCAAGGGTCGCAAGAATCGCAGCGATCGTCGATCGTAACGATCGCTGCGATCGTTGCGATTATATGGAAACCAGACTTAAAACAAACCCACACTTTGTTTAATAAGTTCAAAATATATTTATTGATAACAAACGATAACATAAACTAATTTTCCTCAGACCGTGAAATAGTTAGTACACTAACAGAGGTTAGTAGACCTTATTTCCATTGTTTTCTTTTGTGTCTATTTGACTATTATACACTAACTACTAGAAACTGTTTCACGGTCTGAGGAAAAATCACTCTAATTATACAGAGTTGGTTTTTTAGTCTCTTTCATCGGGTTTATACAAAGTAATCTTTGATTCCTTTGATTTTCTGTGTCTCACCGCACTGCAATCATCGTTTCGGGCGAAATTAGTCCTCTTGATTCTTAGAATACTCGTAAGCGTTCACGCGCGATGTTTTGGTCGATGTAAGCATTAACTTTGAATGGCTACCCACAGTCACAATCTATTTATATTTACAAACAAGAAGCTGTACACAGCTTGATCGGCAACTGAAACAAGCAGGACCAAGCAGGCACATACGCAATCGCGCTAAAGCTGTGTAGCCTAGCTCCTGCATGAGTGGAAACTGTAGACTTTTACCATTTAAATATACGAGCATAAGTGAATTGTGATGTGACACAGGAATTCTCTCGAGACGTCCCGCGGGTTTCGGGAAACTTAAAAAAACATTGTGTTTTGTAACAACGAGGAAGAATAATCAACCGAAACTTCAACGCGGTGTGCCACAGGCATCCACCGATCGATCACTGTTCTGAATTGTCGCCAAACTATACTACCTTACCAGCGATATGGATTAGCGTTTAAAACACTTTCATCTTGTATACAGGTACTCGGACGCTCTTTCATGAATTAGTAATAATCTCGGCCGTTGCCGCCATATAGTTTTTTTATTTTCGGACACTGAGAAAAAACATCGATACTGCCAGAAAAAAAAACACCTTAAAAGTCGCTAGACCTTAACATTTGAGCGTTTTATGATCGTATTGTAGATAACAAGCCGTCTAATCTCACTATATCCTTTGTATTTGGGCAACATAATTGCGCCACTCAAAGTACATCCTTACACCTAAATCCTAGTTCCTTCAGAATAAACATTTAAGAAAGTTTTGTCCAACAATTATCGGATGCTATCACTGGAATAATATTCCTATATTCATACGCAAAAAGCAAACTAGACAACAACTTAAAAGAGCACTTTACCAATATTATTTTGCTCTGTATTAATCTGTATTAATCTGTATTAATCTGTATTAATCTGTATTAATCTGTATTAATCTTTCTTTATCTGTGGTGTGTTTTCTCTTTTTTCTTAAAAAAATGTAATTTAGTTATAGGGCATATAATCAGTTTACCTATATCTTGCCCTTCTCCATTTTCTTTCCTTATCTTGTTCGCTTCAAAAACGTTTGTAATAATAAAAAAATGGAGTAAATAAATAAATACAAATACAAAATTCGAGCGTTAGTTCTTGCTTAGAAGCGAAGATACAGGTAAGTATTTTTTTTTTCAATTTTTACAGACGTTTATATGACGCTACGCAAATCTTGCGGCATACCTCGGGGTATGCAAGATTTGCACATTCTATATCTCCCCTTCTAAGCAAGATGATATATAAGGCTCAGATTTACAACTATTTGTCAATTTAAAGGTGCTCTTTCTAGCAGTATCGATCATGTTATTCTGTCCAAGCTAAAGTAAAATAAAAAAATTGAAAAATACGAGATGGTCTATTTTTAAAGTAGAGCAAACATGGCGCAGACCATGCATGAAAATAATTTCAATCAAATTAAGGTGGCTGGTACCAGTTTTCAGCTTTTTGACGGTTTGTAACTTTGAAGGAATAGAACAAACAAAAAGACAGATCAAGGCCACTATAACACTTTTGTAGGGTTGAACTATATAATTTATAGTTGACCAAAAGTAAGTGTTATTTCGTCATTAGCGGTTTCCATGGCAACGTTTCCAAAGGATTATTCAGACCTACTTTTTAGCTTGTAGCACTAATAGATAGAAAATTAACCCGGTGACCCCCTGTTTTTTTTTTAGTAATGGCTTTTGGCATTTGAAAAGGAAAATGCACAATGATTTTAAAAAAATTCTACGAAGCGGAATTTTTGTAAATTTGGATAAAGACAATTTTCACGCAGTGCAAATTTCCTTCCGTAGAATTTTTTAATTTTTTGTCTGACGTTTCCTCTCAATAATTATATTACATTGAAACAATAAAAAGTGGGAGTCACCGGACTTGGCTTTATGTAAAAGCCTTCGTGAGTTTAGCAATTCCCACGCGCGTCTTCGCGCATTCAAAAAATCCGGATTCTATAAGATCAACAGTTGCTCATGATCTGTTCTGACTACCGCTGACTGTTGCGTGTGCTCGCGCGGGCAGCTACTGTTTGGAGAGTTTCGGAGTCAGTTTAGGATACAATGTACGCGATTTGCCGCCGATCTAATCTGGTGTTTGAAGTTGTTTACTGCTTAGAAGATCATTTAGTAGCCGTTAAAGACAGCTTCCTGGACTCACCTTTAGGGATTTTATCACAACTTCTGGCTAGATAAGCCATGTCTTCGCTCTGAAAGCGATTACTTTTTTCTCGTCAGCTACTATACATTCACATACACTGCTCTCCTAATACTTTAACTACCCAAAGTGCTAAAAATCACGAGGAAAGGCCTTTCTTTCATAGGATAAAGCTTTGTCACGGACGCTATGTTGCTCTCACGTAGGGTGAAAGGTCAGACATTCAAAATGCTGTATTTTCAAAGCGAAAGACGCTACCGCGCTGGAAACTTGTAAAAAGATATATTTGTAAGTTATCTTTAACCTGGTGGACATATAAACTCAGAAGACATTGCGATTCATGATTTTCGAATTTGATGACGTCACGTGCAAACCAAGAATAGCATCAAGCGAAAACACGTGTCGGTCGGTGCTTCAGAATGAAAACATTGCGATACTTCTAAATTGTAAAATGACTAAAATGTTGAGCTTCTTTATGTGAAATTTTCTCGGGATTTGTCCTTATTCTTCACGGTTGTTTTCGTCGCAGTGTTTAACGATGGCGGCCAATATCCTCTTTGGACTCCTTCCGTTCGTTCATTCTCGATTTGCGATTTTTAGTTGGGCTGTTCGTGTCTTTTATACTTTTTAAAAAACAACGACTCAATGTTTTTTTTCTCCGCGTTTGGCTGTTTAGTGAATGAAAATGACTGTTATTTACGGATGGCTCAGCATCTTTTAATCTTCAGCCGGTATTGTGAGCATCTGCAATCGAAAACATGGCTTGTAGTTTCTGTTTGATAATTCATGTCTGCAGTTTTTTGCCCACTGAATCACGGCATCAAAGCTCAAATCATCTTCAATGCCATCTGGTGCTCGATTTATGGTTCTTGGTTTTGGATCTAGTTTTACCATATAAATAAACTACATAGATTGATATCAATCAGCTCAGGCACGTAGGGCCAGCTGTGGTACCACGGTTTGAAACGTGCGGTAGAGAATTTACCGAATTTATTTGCAAATAAACCGTCAATTTCATCGTAACTTTACTTGTCTCTCGTACGCATATTTATTACGTCGGGAGTGTTTTGCTATAAATTAATCTCTCTACCGGCTCTGTTCACTGTGCCCCTGACGAGAATGACAGACCTTCTGAGCAGATAAAATTTTCCATATTATCAATCTATGTTGTCTATTAATAAGTTTTTAGTGAGCTTACTAAAATACATGTTTATGAATTTTAATGTTTAGGTTCAACTGATTATTTCAAAATCCAAATTTGTCACCAAACTGTTCCGTTTTCGTTCGAGTTTTTGCTGTCTTCTGTTCGTCCAGTTAAGTTTTAATTCTTCAATTTTTAAGTTGGACTTTTTGGTTTTTTTTTTCGGTGTGACACAAACGAATAATCTCACCCATTAGTCCAAAAAAATTTATAAATAAAAGTTTACAACAGGTATTAAAACATTTAGGGTCAAAATCTAATGCTCTACTGTTTAATTTAAATGATAGCATATGTCGCATTTAAGGTTTCTTTCTTTGCTACAATTTTTTCCGTCTAACATAAAGGATTCGTTCAGTCCTTCTCTCTTTCGCTTGCTGGTTTTTGCGTTCGGTCAGTCGGTCATCTTGTCGATGATTCATGGGTTCAGTTGAACTGTCAAATGTTCCCTGATATTCTGTGCGTCATTTTGGCTGTCATTTGAGTTGAGCTGTTCGTGTCTTTTACTTTTTACAAAAACAAAGTTTGACTTTCTGTTGTATGTTACGGTTTGACACAAACGAATTATTTCGCCAATTGTTCCAGGCATTTTTAATTAAAGGTTTGCAACAGGCATTAAAAAAATTAGAGTGAAACTCTAATGTTTTAATATAAATGATGGCATTAGCCACATATTAAGGTTTCTTTCTTTGCTACAATTCTTTTTCTTCTAGCACAAAGGATTCGTTCAGTCCTTCTCTCTTTTGCTTGCTGGTTTTTACGTTCGGTTGCCGGTCACTGACCTTGTTGTTTAGTCATTCATGGGCTCAGTTGTCCTTTCAATCCACCGTAGGAAAAAAGATGGCGGCTGTTCATTTTACCACAATGCCTTGCGGACCTAACACAGCACATAAGGCACAAAGAAAGCCAAATTTTTACAATATTTGTTCCAGTACTAAGGACAATGTGTAGACTAGGTTTGAAGATTTTATAACTTTTCTTTACATTTTTATGAACGTTGTTAAGGTTTTTATGCGCTAAGAATTATGGGTAAATGTACCAGTCGCCATCTTTTTTCCTACCGAGGATTGTGCTCTGACTTTCTGTGCCTCATTTTGGCTGCCCTTCCGTTCGTTCATTCTCGGTTTGCGATTTTTAGTTGGGCTGTTCGTGTCTTTTACTTTTTAAAAAACGTAGTCTTGTTTATCCTAGTCTTTCTCGCCTGCATACGCAGTGGCCGTTGAGCACAAAAAACACAAACCATATTATGTGGCCAAGACCATCAAGCGAGATAATTTGTGGTGGTTTGTCATGTCTTCACTTTTATGACCATTTTGCGAGTCCTTGCGCTTCCAATCCTCGTCACGATCGATAGCAGTTTTGCCCTTGAAACTTGTTCATTGAACTCCGGAAGCAATTTGTCTTGAATATAAGGAATTAACTAAGGTCGTACTAGTAGATACAGTCTCGGATATACGCGAATTTCGTTTAAAACAGGACAAAGGCAACCTAGCACGAAAAAAGCCGCGCGCCGCCATATTTGTTTTGATTTTTCGACTTTTAAATCTCGCGCATCTTTCGCGCGTGTCTCTCGCGCGTGACGCACGATAGTGACCTGCTCCCGCGCGAGGAAACTGGTACCAGCCATAAGGACGTTCGCGCTAATTGTTTATGCGCATCCTTACTGCGCACGCAATTCATGTCGCAACGCCATGCTTCGTCATGCACGAGCGCGCGCGCAAGAGAAGAAAATCTAAGCACATAAAGGGCTGATAGCGGTTGCGTTAACTTTGCTTAGATTTAACTCGCTTGGATGGTCGGTGACCCCCAATTTTTTTTTTCATAGATAATTTTCTTTGCCAATTCTCGACAGATTGTGAAAAAATGAACAAAAAATCAATGTAGGAAGTTTAAATTTTTTCCATTTTTCTACCCGCGCGCCATCGAATCCTGTCAACTTGCGGCTGTCAGAGTTTGCAAATGCTGTCGTTTAAAGATGAAATTTACTTCAAGAAACGTCACCAGTTGAATGAATTAGCTGAACAGACCTACTAGCATAAAATTTGGGAAAGAAAGTTGCATTTCAGAGATTCATTTGCAATATTTTTAGACTAACAGACATTCGGATCACATCCCGTAAGGAAGACCAATTTTTTCAAAATTAGGGTCGCCTTTCAGATAGCTTATCTCAGAAACGAAGTCGGTGACCCCCTCATTTTTTTGCATTTCTGACACGAGTAACTCATAACCTAGCTGTAGCAAAAGTTTTATAAAAAAATCAATGTTAGAAGATTTTCGCGCGAACGTCCTTAATATCTGACATCTTTTGAATATACAAACATCATGTAAGAAACATGGAAATTGAATCTTTTCTCACATATCTTAAGCTTGCAGAATGCAGCTAAATTTTACCGGAAAAATTTAACGTCGTATTTTCATACGAACGTTGTATAATTTTCAACAAAGTTCGCCCTCCTTTGCCCTACACTCACTTTCAACTGAAATGGCGAAACGACTGGGAAGCATTTGCAGGGGATACCAAGCGAAACTACAGAAAATACTTTTTCCTTGAATGCAACTTATCAAACTTACAACAGTGCCAAACAACTGTAACGATTAATTCAGCAAAACATAAACAAAGCTTATAATATGAGTTGTAATATAATGAAATAAACGGTCTTTACCTTTTTAAAATTGACGTGAAATAAGCCGGGATGTTTTCTGTCTGTGTGTCCGTCTTAGTCCTATTTTTAAAAACACGTAGTATTTTAGTTGTGAATGTAGCGCTACTTTCTGTTTGAATAAAACTATCCAGAGTAACGCCTTCAGAGTTCAATTTGCATGTACGCCAGTTTTACGGCACGAGAATTACAAATTAAAACAACCTCGCACCTTTAGAAATAGACAAATCGGTGATTGTTTTGTTATAAAATTGGTTCTTTTATTCTTTTCGGAGGAAGAAGCAGCTTTACATAAGTTTCAATCAGACCTGGCCTTGAACCCTGCCGTGCAAATTTAATTTTAAAGCCGTGTTATGTTACATTGGAATGAATTAAAATGATTGATTCACTGACTAAAGCGTTGACCTGGAGAACTACGCCTCTCTCGAGTATGTTCCTTATTTCAGTTAGTGATATTGGCTCAACAGGCTGTCAGCGAAAATTAGAAGGTGTTTCCCCAAACCGCCAATTTTCATTAGTTGGTATATCAACATGGTCACCACGACGGTGCCACATACATGCATATTTGCAAAGAAAAAAAAATAATGTTAATCTTTGGTATATGATCTGCTTGGATTTTTGGACAATGAATAAGGCACTACGTGCGCTTTTTCTAGTTATTTTTAACCTTGACCATATTTAGAGCACTGAGCGTTCGACTGACGCACGTGCAGCATGACGCGAACGCATGGTCATGATCAATTGCCATGAGTGTACGTGCTGTAGAAGACTGAATCCCGCGCAAAATTGCGCAAAATTAATTCGTAATATTACGGTTCTTAAAATAGTGCCAAATTTGCTTCAGTGAAAAACGTCATTCATGTTATTAATAATTCATCCAAGTCATAATCTCGAACGATACCCGGTGGTAATAAATAAGAATTTGGGTAATTTTCCTTCGCGTTTTCTCTTTATTAAATAGCTTGAAAGAACCAACGAATTTCGGTAAAGGAAGTCATAAATAGGAAAAAAAACTTAAGAAGCTTGAATTTATTAAACTGGAAAGCGAAAACTCTAGATTAAAACGAGTCGAGATTACAAGCAAAAAAAATTTTCTTTTACATATCTTTTATATCATTTTCGCTCACCGGGCTTGCTACATATCTAATAGAGTTTCTTTTCAACTCACCTTTGGGTCTTCTTGAGTTTTCTTATGTTTTCGCGTCGCTTTAGCGCGCCGTTTACAGCGTTGAATTATTGTATTTTGGTCCTGTCCAAAAAGCGTCGTTTAACCAACGGGCAATCTACGTGTTCCTCTCTGGTACCTACAATAAATAATCTAAAAGTTAATCAAAACGGCTTCTTTCCAAGAGAAAACCCGCAGCGAAGAGCTGCAAGGAACGTTCTATTCATTTCAAACTGAAATGCTATTGTTCGATAGCTGCTTTGTATTAATTATACCGGGAGCCCTTATTTTACATTTTAAAAAAACCGCTAATTTAGTCCGAAATAGTCACCTTAGGAAAATAAAAGGATATAAAATATCTTGACTTTGCATTAGTTACGACCAAACCTTCAGCATTCAGTACTTCAGTTCTTGGCCTTCTATGTGTTCTTGTTACAGCGAATTAAATGTAATGTTTTTAATTTTTGTCAGCTAATTAATGGTTTCATGTGGTTTAACATCAAAACAACTCAGGTCGCCTGCGTTTATATATAGCAGGAACTGTATTTTAATGATAGAAGTTCATGTTATTTCACACAAAAGACTTTCACAGAAACTCGCATTCCCTAACAAAAGATATACAAAGCCAAAAAAAAGACAGAAAAGAAAGACGCATTATTGTAGGTTATAGCATATCCATCTAAAAAAGCACTTCTTTGTATCAAGATACAAAATATTTAGCATCACATTGTGCAAGATAAATGATACCAGTAAAAGTAATTGATGAATAGCGGCTAATATAATTATATAACTCCTTGTCGGTAAACTTTTTATTAAGCTTTCCTTGCTTCCCTCTATAGACTCAAAAAGTTTACAAAAAACTTAATTATTCATTTCCTGCAAGATTTCACTTTTTAATTGAAAATTGAAGCCGTTTATTACTTCTGAGTTTTAAAACCGAAGCGATCCTTTGTTCAGTTTTCAGTAAAACATAATATATATGACCCTTAAAACAAAAGCGTGTACACAAGTCAAAGCACTAGTTAAAGAAAATAGAAATCGGTTTGAACCACACCCAAATTTTGAACCTTATGTGACTTTCTGACTCGTGATCTAGAAAAAAAAATAATAACTCAGAATATCTGTTGAGAGAATCTCACGTTTGATCCGCTAGTTGTATCTTATTTGCATTTTACAACAAGAGAAAAAAATATTATTTTCAAAAGAAATGAGAAAAATAGACCTGTTTGCGAGGCCAAAGATTATGCCAAGCATGTCATCATTCAGTCATAAGCCACATTTCATAAATTTTGGATTCTTTCGAATCGGTAATATCATGTATATGCAGATTGACTTAAAAGCAAACATTACGGTTCAGCTAAAAAATGAAAATGTATGGAAGTATAAAGGATAAACTTTTGATTTTTCACGCCACGGTTCGTGTTTACGTAAGAGCCTGAGAGTAAACGAGAACAAAAATAGATTAAGATTAACTAGTAAATTTCTTTATTGTCCGAGATATGAAATTAAACGGCGTTTGTCTTGTCGAATTTTGCTTCTCGTATTTCAAGCAGAAAAAAAAAGTCACTTTTTAACCTACTCATTCCGCAAACTGTGTACAGTCACAAAGTTAGCGAAATTCTATACACTGAAAACGGACTGGCTTTTTGGGGGGAAGAAAATATTCAAACCCTTGTCTTTCTGTTGAGAAAGTATACGCGCATAGTTTTCTTCCTGATTTTTCGTTTTTCTTCCGTCTTCTTTTTCATTCGTTTTCTACACAGAGACCTAAGAACAGATCATTTGTGAGACAAACTGGCTCATTTCAGCTTTTGATCGCGCCAATTAATCTGCTTAATCGTTGATGGTGTTTTCGTCCTGTTTGCCACATATACCGTCCGTGAATCCGTCAGTTCTGTTCGACACCATACATAGAAAACGAAAGGTTTCGCTATCTTCTGTGCATCTTCCAATTTAATTGAAGATTTCTTTCACCCCATAAAACAGCCATAACTGAACAAGAACAACAACCAAATTAAACTTTATAAAGTACCGTAAGCCAAACAGCATCACATGATAGCATTGATAAGAAGTTTGAACCACCTTGTACAGCAAACAGTATCAAAGGAAAGTAGTTCTCAATAGCTTTCGTTTGATTCGTCACACTTTTAGATTTCATCCACAAACTCAAAAGTTACATCCACCTTATTCTACAGCATAATAAACAGTACCACAGGAAAATACTGCTCAACAGCTTTCATCAAGACATTTACATAATTTCCGCCGTCCACAAACTCAAAGACTCAAGGTTTTGATTCTAGGAGTTAACTGGAGGGTTAACTTTGGATTAAAGCCTTCTTGAACAGCTGATAAAAATGAAAGCGAAAAACATGTACAGTTTTTTTAATAACTACAAGGAATTCAGTTTAGTTTTCAGATGTACTGCATGTTAACTTACGGTTTTTGCAGGTGAGTTGCATGTGTTTTCTCCGTTCTTGACAGAAACCAGTGAATGAAATGTTTGTTATTGAAATTAAATTAAACTCCTCAGTATTTTCCGTTGGACAAATACTGGCACACAAGGCACAGAAAGCGTTTCATATTCATTTGATATTAGGTCCCTTTCCGTCCTTAAATACACGCTCGAAGCACGAAATTCATAAAATCTTAACACAACACAAGTCAATACCCCATCGCTTATAATTGAAGTTTATCACTTTACATCTGCTCGAGAAAATCTATTATTGCATTCGGTTAGAGATTGAATTAGATGTTTAAACTCGCAAAGGCTTACCTCAAAGTGTATTGCAGCGCAAACAACTGATTAAAATTGGCTAGCTTTATGAGAAATCGTTTCAACAATGGTTTAACCGCGAATTTACCAGGTGTTTTTGTTGACCACACGAGTAGCAAAACTAATTTTCGCTCTAACTCCTCGCTGGGTTTATTATATTTAAAAGAAATTGTTTTCTGTTCTAGTTTTTCACTGTTTTCGAAATGTGTTAAAAGCAACTAGGTGGTCTACAGTAAATTAGTTTATAATATAAGACTGTCACTGACTCGCTACTGTCTCTGTGACTGCTCGGGATGTGTGCTACAATAAATACAATGTTTTTATAATATTAAAAATGCTTAGTTCCATTGCTTTCAACAAACAAATCAAAACCCTGTGGTGAACATTTCCAGAAGCTTAATTGACGTGAATTCACGTTGAGAAAGAAAAACACAACATGAAAAGTGAAAAAGATAACAAAAAAAGGAACACTTATATTATTGAATTTTATTGAAGATCATGTGGATGAAATTCTTCGGCTTGCTATAAAATTCTCTGCATATATTACATCATATAAAGATAATAAAATGTACAGTTCGTTTAGAAAGCTTTCATTATAAGACTATTTTTAGCTTCGCAGACTAGAACTTTCTCTTTTCTATCAATTACAATCCCTTTCATTTCCATCACTGCATGTTGTCAATATATAATAAGGAGCACAGGAAAACCAGTCAAAGCTAACCAGAAATTGCACTTGAAACGTTAGGAAAGATGCCAAACCAGCAATCAAAGCAATTGATTGCCGAAAAAATAAGGCGTGAAACTCGAGTTACTATTTTGTAACTTCACATCGTGTAAAGAAAACATATCCATGCTCTACTATATGTATCGAGCACTCTCTGTCCCAATGACAACCACACGTCTGACAAAGCGTCGCAAATGAAAGATAACAGCTGGCTGGGCAACTTACAGAGTTAGCAAGGGATTTGACGAGGTTAAAAGGCCACAAGCTCGCCCCCAGGGTCTTTTCGTGCTCATGCAGTATGGCGGCTTGTGGCATTTCCCTCGCGGACAAGGACCGATAACAACACGTGAACTGTGCCGTAAATTACATTAGTTCGATCCAAACCATCGATTGCAACTTCTTAAAGATATTATGAAAGTAAATTGCATTCGGTTTGTCTGTATGGGCTTCAAAGAAAAAATCTCGGCGACAGGAATCGAACCCATGACCTTCCACACCCATTGGATGTTTTAGGTCGGATGCTATAACCACTGAGCTAGAGGGAGACTGGTGACTAGCTAGGTCATGAACTAGGTCATGTGACACTTAACCGCGGTCAAACTGTGAGCATGCGCAATATCTTCATCCTCAGTCGGCCGGCCGTAAGAATTGCGCGCGTAAAAAAAGAAACAGCTAACCTCTGCAACAAGCCGGTCAAGATAAACATTTCGAGAACGACAGAAACGAGTAAAAAGGAACGAAGAAAAGTTTATTAAATATAAGGGTATTTTTTTTTTAATTTTGAGAGCTTGTCATTTTACGTTTTACTAAAAACTATTCAAGCATATTTAAAGGGAACCTCCATTGTCGGAACAAATTGACGTTAAATTGTTGGAAATAAAGTCGAAATTTAAATTTTTTAAAAGAACAGGTGCAAATATAATTTTAGTGTACAAATAAAATGGATATAACTATCGCCTATTTTCGCTTTTAAATTTCCGGCGCGTCGCCATTTTGAATATTTATGACGTGTTACGGTTGCCGCTATTGTTAAGAATCGAAGTTCTTTTGATGCAACAATTGGACAACCGTAACACGTCATAAATATTCAAAATGGCGGCGCGCGGGAAATTTAAAAGCGAAAATGGGCGATATTTATATCCATATTTTTGTACACTAAAATTATATTTGCACCTGTTTTTTAAAAAAAAATTAATTTAGACTTTATTTCCAGCAATTTAACGTCAATTTGTTATAACAATGGAGGTTCCCTTTAAAGCGCAGTATGTTGAGACTGGTCGGCACCGTGTATACAGCTATTTCAATTTAGGTGGTCGGATGAGAGCTTCAAGCATACGCAACGAGACCGCAAGGTACTTTGGGATTTTTATGTACACCTAATTGCAATAACGTTGTCATAGAGAAATGAAAAATGTAAAAACGAAAAATGAAAAACGGCCAATAGGAATTAGGGCCTGGTCGCACTACCGTCAAAAACAAAAATTAGCCTGTGTAAAATGACATAAAACAAAAACATTCCACAAAAAGCGTGTCCCACCGGAGCGGTTTCTTTTGTTTTTCTCGATTTTTGCACGGGCGGATTTTTGTTTTTGATTGTAGTGCGACCAGGCCCTTAGGGGGTGTTTACATGACACCGGGGCGTTTACATGATACCACCACATTTGTGGTGGTATCATGTAAACAAATGTAGAGTCATAAGAGGGAACCGGAGTGAACTCGCCCCGGCGCGAAAGTCGCCCCGGTGTCATGTAAACACCCCCTTAGCTAGACATACAAATAACAATAGCCGCTGCACGCTTAATTTAAATTAACAATAGCCGCTGCACGCTTAATCGTGCCTCGTGTCGCTGTGAATGATGATTAAGCTAATTAATTCCTATTTGGCTTTTTTCATTTTTCTATGACAACGTTACTGCAATTAGGTGTATACGATAAATTGACCAAAGAAATTTAAAATACCTCGTCCATACAGCGAAGGCAAACATTTATGGTGCTAACATCTACCTCACTCATTGCACTAACAAACGCAAAAACCTCGAACTAAGCTAAGACCAATTTACAACTACCCATAGTTACTTGCGGTCTCGTTGCGTACGCTTGAAGCTCTCATCCGACAACCTAAATTGAAATAGCTGTATTCGTTTACTGTTTGAATGCGTGACAACCGAAAAACCTGCTTTGGTTAAACGCATGCGCAGACGCGGTTGAATGTGACACACGTCTTGTATCAGCTGCTCAACCTCATTCCCAGGGTGTCTCTTCTTTCCGTGGGAAGGAGGTAACTTGTTGAAACTGATAAACATTCTTTGTTAAGTAATGATCCGCATAAGAAGGAAAGTGCTGAACGGCAATGCACGATGGAATGTCAACTTTTTTCATTGTTACAACTAGTGATCTCATTGACCTAGACTCAAAAACCGCTAAAAAGTTAAGGTTCAAGGTGCATTAAGTCTTATTTTTTTAAGGTTTCAAGTAATTTGAGACCCAATCGCTCAACATGCAATTTTTAAAAGATATTGTATTTGGGGAACTTCATCAAAAAAGCAAAATTATTAGGGCTATTGTCCTGCTATTCCGATTGGTTAAGCACGAACATTTCCTAAAATTAATTTAACGCAAATGATTTTCTTTATTTTTATACTGAAATATAATTATGAACCATCAGCTCCTCCTCTATTCTTGAAACCAAAGATATTCTATGTGGGAAAGAGCCAAAGCCGCAGAACAATGAAGTTCACCGTAGTTCTTCTGTGAAGCATTACTTAAAGGGCTACGTCGCCATTTTTAGTGTTGCCTAAAATTTTCAAAAACATATCAGTGGAAACCCATAAATATCGGTCAAGTTTTGATAAATAAACGAGTACTCTAGTACTCTAAGAGTAAATTGGTATTTTGGGCTGCAGATGAAAAAACGATCACTTTATTTAAGTGTCAAATGTATTTAGCACGCGAGTACTAATTGGGGACACTTTCCAGATCTAATTGGAATTTGGAAGTGTTGGTTTTTGAGGAGAGGGGAAAACCGGAGTACCCGGAGAAAAACCTCTCGGAGCAAGGAGAGAACCAACAACAAACTCAACCCACATATGACGCCGGGCCGGGAATCGAACCCGGGCCACATTGCTAAGAGGGGAGTGCTATCATCACTGCGCCACCCCTGCTCCCCCACGATGATGGATTGATGGATTGAGTTTTGAAAAGCTTCCTAAAACTCTAATTATGGTTGATTCTCTCTTTTGAAATTCACTTGATATCTTCCTTTCAGTGTTTTGTAAACATTTTCAAAAGTGTCCAAGTCCGCTTACGAGAGAGTGTCCGCTTATGGAAATGTGTAAATACAGAGTTTGACTGGGAGGTAAAACGGGAATTTGAAAAGGCGTCCGTAAGTAGAGCTGTCCGCTTACAAGAGTGTCCGTTAGCGGAGAGTTGACTGTAGTAGTAATCATAGTGCGTCTCCTTATCCCGTGGCACCTCGTCTTGACCTAGTGCCTCAGTTTCATGAATTAATTCAGCCACTGTTTAAAAGGGCTATGTCGCGAGATATGTCACACAGGCAAAAACGTCGGGTCGTCATCAAACAAATGCATAAATTCACGCTATCGCCGTGGAATCGGGCAAAATCCTGCCGTGCTGTGTACTCCGCAAGGTCTCAGATTTTTCCGACATATAAATAGTATAGTTGTCTTGATTTCATTTCGGTTATTTCTCCGATTCTGAAATCATACTCCTCAGTACATGTACTAATACCGGAACCGGAAATGAGAAATTTCTGAGAAAGCCTGTTCTTGGACACCGCGTTAATGGAGCATGAAATCGACGTTTAAGTCACGCAACATTCAACGTGAATTTCGCAGGATTTTCCGGATAAAATTACAACTACCAGTTGCAAGTAAGACACAAGACTGTTGAACATAATTCCTTTATTAGCTAGACAAATTTTAGTCACAAAACTGCGAAGTCTTTAGTCGCAAATGCGCCCGATACAGGCGCAATTTCGAGCACTGTAAAGTTAATCTGCGTTCGCCTGGCGCGGCCGGTCAGTGAATTAATATTGCTACAAGACATAAAGCGAATTGCATCGTACCGTAGAACATCGCGAAGAACGACGTCGGTATTTAGGTGAAAGCTTCCCAATCAGGCAGAGAACCACAGCAAAATCAAGATAGAACATTTAAAACATAACAGAACGGTAGCGAGGAAAATCTGTAACTTCTTGCTTGATTCCAAAGAGACCCAACAACTTACTTGGTCCGGAGAAGAACCTTCGTCCAATTTTTCCACTGCGTACTTTTACTAGGCATTGAAATATTGAGCCGTACGATTCCAAAATCGGGAAAATATCCGAAACTAAATCAAGACAAATAGATTATTCACATGTGACATTTCGGAACCCCAGCTCCCCAGGATGATGCCTGATTTCCACGCGATGCTGGATACTATTGTGACGTTTCAAGATGGCGCAGATTTGGTACCGACACTTTTCTCGATTCGTTCCGCTTAGACGACGCGCTAAGCATGCTGGATACTATTGTGACGTTTAAAGATGGCGCAGATATGGTACCGACACTTTTCTCGATTCGTTCCGCCTAGCCGACAAGATTAGGAAGCGTCTCCTTCGTCGACGCAATAAGCTAACACAACAGTAATCTCAAACCAACAAACGGGCTTCCAAATTATTCTGAAACAGGCTATAAACTTGGTAATTTCTCTTCTGCACCAGGTTTTTATTTCCACAACTTAGCGATTGCACTAACAAGTTTAATCCTTAACTTTATTCACCTGAACTACTTTTCGCATCTTGTTTCGAACCTTTCTACTCAACTTATGAAAACTTAGAATTCGCCTTTCTAAGGCAAAAATCTGTTGTTCGAAGAGAGCATGTCCCGATGTTTAAAAATATATATATATCTTTGAATGGGAGCGTTTTTGTCGGGTAGCATTCTATGGTTATCATAAAAATTCACCCTCTTCATTTTGCTATGTGCTCACGGTATTCCACTTACAAGATACAAACAATGCCGTAGGATTTCTTTTTTACGCGTTTCAGAAAAAACAAGTTGCTAGGCTGGGTCTTCATAAGCTTAAAATCGTTTTGTTAGTTTCATTCATTGCACAAAATACAACATGCATGTTTTGACAGTGACTTCAATGCCTGCCCACTGATCCACCGATTGTTTAAGCAATAACTAATTTTGCATTTCTTTTTTCCACACAATAACGAAATCAAATTACCTTGGCGAGTGGGAAGCATAAAGAGACGAATTATTATTTTTAACACCCATAGAGATCTCCTTAGGGCAAACACTGGCTAAAGAAAGCCGAATTTATTTAACGAAGATACATTAAGACTCCCCAAGAGTCCAAATACAGAGGAAGAAATATTTATTTAGCAAAGGTTCGAGCTAAAGGAAGCCTTATCAGTGTTAAATCAAACTACATTAAGACTCTCCAAGAGCCAAAAGCAGAGGACAAATTATGATGTAAGAGTAAGAAAAAAAGCAAACTTGGAAATAGGCCTAATTATTTTTTATTAAAACACCTGGTATTGTTATAATCTTGCTATGAGCATTGACAAATAGGTAAAAATTGAAAAGAATAAATTTTATTTTCCTGTGAATGAAATTGGAAGCAAACATTGTTGAAAACCTTTTGTTTCACCAAGGCGATGACTCTTCAAAAAGCCTGAAAAGCCTTATTCTAATTCGCCTTTTTTCACCGTTCTAGACCCAAGGTAAATAAAATCATTTCAACTTTTTTTGGGTTTTATATTCTAGTTTGTTTCGTTCAAAAGCTTTCTTTTACTGATCCTCAGTTGAAGGAATGCCAAAATTGACTTTTTTTATTATTTTGCTTTCGTCCATCACGCGTTATCGATAACAACAGAAGAAAATAATCTAATTTTCTCTTGATAACAAGCATTCAGTAAAATTTTCTTGATTTGATGACACTCCTCTCCGTATAAAACGTTTTTCCCTACCCTAACCTGTTCAAAACAAAATAAATCGGGCAATTTTATCATTAGTCATTGTGCAAAAATGTTCTACTAGACAGCCATAATATTTCCAAGCAAAATAGTGTTGATTTTAAGCCTTTTCTGAAATACGAAGTTAGGGCAATACGCAGCTCTTACAAGGTCTTCTCTGATTGGTTGAGAAAACAATAGAACAAAGAACACAACAATGGACCCTAGCCCTGAAAACAATAAAGCTGCGTGATATAGAGGTCCAATGAAATTAGAGGTTGTAAAGAGCTGCGTGGTATCTGAAAGTTAACTTGAACATGAAGTTTAATTCTCACCTTTTGATCCATGGCGAGATAATTACACAGCCTCCCAAATAGGTTAAGCGTAACCATTTAATTGAAATACATTGAAGCGATATTTTTCTTCGGTGTTAAAATTTGTTTTCAAGTTTTGCAAACTTATTTTTTTCCCTTTTGAATTTGGACACACAAGTCAAAGAGTTACATTTATAAATTAGTTTTTATAAATTATTGAGTATACTTTGCTATTGGCAAAGTATATTTAAAACTACTTTAATTTATCTCTTTACTATCAGACGGTTATGATAAAAAAACATACAATATTGAAGGTCTTACCTTCAACGCTTCGTACTTAAGTTAATTGTCTAATTTCATTTCAACGTTTTTTACTTTCCGCAATCATAAACTATACACATGCAAATGATACGTGCTTTTCTCAATTTACCAACCAATCCAGACATAAATCATTCATAGATCACATTCAAACTAAATAAATTTCCTCAGTTCGTTCTCATATAATTATAAAGATTGAAACGCATAATTTTTCAGGGCATTACTGACTTCAATCAGCATATTATTTCCTCTTCATCGGGGTAAAGTTCATCAGGGTTAATTGTTTTTCACGGCCGTTTGTCATTAAAAGCTTAATTCGCAAAGTTATCAAAACAGTTTTACATTTGACAAATGATACTTTTGTCGGTGTAAATTTTTCAGTCTTATCGTCTTCCTATGGTGTATGTTGTGGTTTCAATTTTTTTATTATTTTTTTTTTTTGGGGGGGGGGGGGGGGGCTGGAAATTTCCTTACCAGTTTGATTTCTGTTTCCATTTGTCTCAGATTATGGAAGAAAATCAGGATCAAAAAAATGAAAATTAAACCGGTTTGAAAATTTTGAACCCCCCCCCCCCCCCCCCCCCACAAAAAGAAAAAGAAAAAAGAATGAAGGAAAGCAAAATTAAACCACAGCAGTGTACGACTTTTTTTTTCTTATAAGAACCTTTCCATAAGAACGTTGAGGCTGAAATTGATCGAAATCTAAGAACGCGCCGAAGGCATACCCAGGCCGAGATTTTAATAAGAACAGCTTTATTTTGTCCTCTTGTTTTCACAATTTTAAATCAGCTGGAGAAATATAAAATGTAGGAAATTGGTATGAGTAAATTTACAGTCCAACTGAACCCAAAATACTCCACTGATGCGTAAGGCAACATGTGAAATACGGTTTTCTTATTGAAACGTATACAAGTCTTTTTCCATTTCTATATAACAAGCATGCATGTAGAATAATTACCAAATTTTACTAATCAAAACTATGATTTACTAAAATACCTTACCATTTATTTTAAGAACATCTTAAGAACGTTTTCAGGCTCAAATCGCTGAAGAGATTAGAACGGTCCCCGGGGAACGGTCCCAGCTCAGCCTCAGCTAAACAAATTGACGTACTAACAAATAAAAACGTGGAACCTCAACACCTTATCGCTTAAAGTTGAGTGTGTGAGTACTGGTTTCAAGGTTACTATTGTTTATAAATGCTCAAAGGTAACAAATCAGTCATTTTTCTAACTCGCAATTTTGCAGTCTTCTTTTTTGTCCTTTAAATTGAGAACTCGAGATATAGCGGCTTTCTCGAATGAACGACAAATGACTGTCATCTACGGAACAAACGTTCAAGCAACCAGCTCGAAAATCATGGCTCATAGCCCAGAGGATAAACGGGTTAATTACATGTTTGAGGTAGTACATTGCCATTGTTATTAGGTCTACGTACAGAAAATCCGGCATTGAAGTTGTTTTAGTGAATTCTTGCAACAGCATTATCACTCCACGGGGGATGTAACAGAACTGAAAAGCCACCATCAGCACTATTAGCATCTTGACAAGACGCTTCTTTTGTCGAATGCGGTCGTTGAAGCTTTTCTTTTGTGAGCTGTTTGGCTGGAAAGAGCTGCATCTCGAATGAATTTCATCTTTTGTTCTGAGCACACGGATGATATCGAAGTATACTCCGCATTGCAACACGAGAGGAAGAACGATGAACAACATCACAAGGTACATTTCGTATGCGATTCGGTAATTTTCATTGGTGAAAACTGGAAAACAGTAGTAATACCCGTTGTCGATGTGCAGACTGTTCTTAAGAAAGATCATCATGGGTAACCCAGCCGTCAGATAACACGCAATCCATATCACAACCACTGAAGTCCTCACTCGCTTCAGTGTCATCTTCGGCTTGAATGGCGCGACGATTGCGCGATGCCTCTCCAAAGCGATCACGGTTTGCGTGATAACGGAGACCACCACGACGACATCTTGGAGAGGCGTCAGGATATAGCACATCACGTCACCAAAGATCCAGCCGCGGAAAATTTCAATTATCCTAAATGGCGCTGCGAATACGCAAACTCCCAAGTCAGCCGCGCAGATATTTGCAATCAGAAGATTACATGGTGTTCGCATCTCCCGCCAGCGAGTCAGAGTCGCCATAACCAAGGTGTTGCCGACCAGACCAGTGGAGATGATTATCGAGAAGAAAAGGGTTGTAAGAAGAAGATACAGTTCAGTCAGTTGTTTTGGCGGGGCGTCCGGCGATACAGTACCGTTTGAGGGAAAGCTGCTTCCATTTACTGTCGTGTTCATCATAGATCCTTCCTTGTAAACTGTCGTGTTCGATGTCATAATTTCCTCTCTATTTCAAACCGTAGTAGATGCAGTTTCAGTTGACTTGCAGTAGATCAGCTGCGTTCACGTTGACAGAATGAAGTGAAAACTAATTTTCTTTGACGTAGATGCGTTATATAGCATGTGTTGTTTGATTTAACCGATCGAAGTTAATTGCATTGCCGTCAATAGGAATGCCCTTCGTGTTTTAAGCGAGAAAATATTTTTTAGGACGTGCGTCTAACATATGACGTAGAGCATAATTCGTAGCATTAATAAAGATTTCTTTCATTCAACATTGACATTTAAACTAGTGAAATAAAAGTGCTGTAATCAGGAAACGTTTAAGATCACGACAATTTGCCAAAAACCTTTTTCCGAAAATAATCAAATGGCGAACTACCGCAAATGGGGAACGCAAAACGGGGCATAAAAAAATTTATTTACTTGCGAAGCTCGAGGCGAAATAATTTTGATTTGAAATGATGATATTGGCGTGACGCATCAAACAGCAATCATTAATTCAAAACAATTGAGTTTTTTGTCTTTTAGCACATTTGGTAATTTAATAATGTCAGGAGTATTAGTTTAATTTTTTCGCTAACTTGTGAGCAATTTTAGCCGACCGATAAAAGATGCAATGAATTAATTTCTTTATCGCACAGGAAAAATGCTTGTCGTTTGGGAACAGACCTTTGCGTTGAGCTAGAGGAAATGAAAAGCCAAGATGTACTTCTAGGGTTTAGATAAGCAAAACAAATTAGTATTTCTATTGCCCCGGCAATTTTATTAATAGGTCAAAATGTCCGTTACAAATCTGTTTTGTACGTGAGGAAAGTGCATTTAAAGAACAAGACTAAAAGGCGAAGCACACTCAAACAAGTATGGAATTAATAGCTATAAAGGAACAAATATTACCGAATTTTGATACAATAACGAAAGTAGCTTTTTAGCGGTGTAAACACATTACAAGATGGCTGTCTCTAGAACCAATTGTAACTTGTTTTAAAAGCCACAGAATCCAATCAGCATCCAGCGGTTTACACGGCAAAACTTTCCGGTATTTCCTTTATAAAATTCTAGATTTCCAAGGAGTGATAAAGTGTGGGCACTGGATAATTTATAATTGGTCATGTATAACTGAAATGCGAATCTGACCGTTTTTAATTTCAGACCGTATCATTGCCAACCTGAAAAGCCGCTCGTTTAATTCTTCAAAACGCAATCATCTTTTCATTTTGTTCGATACCGAAATTAACTAAAAATAGGTGGAAAAAAAAGCTGCACTATAACAAGACGCTAACTAAACAAAACAAATTTAATATGTAGGTTGTTAAAAGTTTGTTTTAGTTCGAAAGTGCTAAAGCGGAATGCATATCAAAATAAATTAAATCCATAAGAAGTTCTTTTCCTTAAAAAAAAATAACAGACGTGTCTAGCGGCTTTTCTTTAAAGAGGCGATAGGAATATGTCTTATTTCTGTGTACCAAAGAACCTTTACCCAATTTTATTTATATTTAAACAGTTAAATTTGACATTGGTGAATTTAATAATTTAAATACGAAAAACTATTTATTTTTAGTTTAAGACATTTCAATTTGAGCCTTCCAAGACCAACCGAAGCATAAAAAGGGCGTTCTTTATTCAGCTGCAAGCAAGCATTAGAAACTGCAGGGAAATTCATTAACGTTATGGCGGTGCATTTAAGTAGAGACTATTTGTTTATTTTGTTAGTTCCAATATGTGAAAGTGTGAGATAATTGCTTGTATTAAGAAGAATACAATTCTCATTGCGGAAATTAAAAAAGACTGGCGTCAAGTATTAAAATGATATAAACCAAGGTAGACTGGTATCGCTTAAGGAGTAAAGTGAACCGGTCAAAGGCTTGAAAAATCTTTACTTCTAATTTAAACTACTATAATTATATTTAATACAAACCCTTTCATTTAAATGAAAGTGCAGGAGAAAGGATAATCGTTTAAAAATTTCATAATATTCTTGCACGCTGAGTAGTAATAAAAGTGGAAATGTTTTCCGCAAACAAAAACTAGCGGTATTTTGAAAACCTTGATGAGTATCACTAACTTATGCAAATTCAAGTCCCGCATAAGATTGCATGTTATCTTAATTTAAAGCAAACAGCTGTTTCAGTTAGTACAAAATTGAAAAACGTATAATTTATTTGAAAAACGTATAATTTATTTGGATTAGAAATGCACCCTAAACTGATAGTTCGGGGTTAATCAATATTTTACAAACCGCACAGTAAATAAAATCCATATTGACCTTGAAAACTTTTCGCACACAAGCGGAGAAATGGCGGCTATCAAAGTTCTAACAAAAGTGTTTTAATAAGCCGGCGGTTTGTAATTATTTCTCAAATGGGTAATTTTGTTATCGCTTTTTACTGTTTCTGTATAGTCTGGAAGAAAGCCATTTTTTTTAATTCCGTCTGTTTAATCGCGGAAACTCAAAAGCTGGACTCAGTCTGTATTTGATTGAAACTGTCACAGCTAAGAGGGGGCAAAATCGACAATTTTTCGCACTTTAGGTTTTCATTTACAGAGTCAATAGTTATAACCACCTTGTACAGCATATCACAGGAAAGTATTGCTCAATAAATTTTATTTGAATGGTCACACTTTAGGATTTTATACACAGACTGAAAAGTTAGAACCACCTTGTACAGCACGATAAACAGTACCACAGGAAAGTACTGCTCAATAGGTGGTTTTCATGTTACGTCATCGCCGCCATGCTGGTGGACATAAACAATAGTTCTCTCATTAGCTCCTTTTGTTCGTCCACCAGCAATTGTTCATTTCACTATTGTTATCTATGTCTCTAGAGATTGGTTGCAAACCACCTATTGCTTTCATTTGAATGGTGGCACTTTAGGATTTCATCTACAGACTCAAAAACTAGAATAACCTTCACAGCATAACAAACAACGCCATAAAAAACTGTAACGTTGAAGAGCTTTCATTTGAAAGGTACAATGTAGGATTTGATCTACGTAATCAAAAACGTTAGACCCACCTTCACAGCATAATAAATAATTTCGCCATAAAAATACTGTTGAAGAGCTTTCATTTGAATGGTCGCACTTGAGGATTTTATCTACAGATTCAAAAGTTAGAACCACCTTCACGGCCTAATAAACAACGCCATAGAAACACTGTAACATTGAAGAGCTTTCGTTTGAACAGTACAATGTAGGATTCCATGTACAGAATCAAAAGTTATAACTGGCACCTTCAATTCTGTGCATAATAAACGTACAGTGCCATAGGAAATAACTGCTCAATAGCTTTCATTTGAATGGTCACACTTTAGAATTTCAAATGTTCGGCACTCTTTGGCTGCTTTGGGGTTTCATCCGCGTTGTACAGTAATAAACAGCACCACAGGAACGTACTGCTCAGTAGCTTTTATTTAAATGGTCACACTTTGGGGTTTCATCCACAAACTCAAAAGTTAAAACCACCTTGTACAGCATAATAAACAGCACCACAGGAAAGTACTGCTCAATAGCTTTCATTTGAATGGTCTCACTTAAGGATTTCATCTACAGACTCAAAAGTTAGAACCACCTTGTACAGCATAATAAACAGCACCACAGGAAAGTACTGCTCAGTGAGCTTTCATTTGAATGGTCACACTTTAGGATTTCATCCAGAGACTCAACAGTTAGAATCACCTTGTACAGCATAATAAACAATACAACAGGAAAGTACTGCTCAATAGCTTTCATTTGAATGGTCCGCACTTTAGGATTTCATCCACAGACTCGACAGTTAGAATCACCTTGTACCGCAGGAAAGTACTGCTCACTAGCCTTAATTTGAATGGTCACACTTAATGTTTTTATCCGTGGACCGTCAAACGTTTGAACCACTTTGTCCTACACAAAAAAAAGTGTCACAAAAAAAAGAACTGCTGAAACTGTAAAATAACATACTCTCAGGCATATTCGTCATAATCGTGTCTTATGATCATTTAACTGTTTTCACAACACATGTTTATGGTATACTTAAAAGCCTGTGTTCTTTGGAAGGAAAACAGGCACTTCAACTTGCGTACATGACATAAATTTTATGGCTAAACACAAACATGGATAACGTCAAAAGTCTTTGTGGAGGTAAACTATCGGCCACGATGACGTCATAAGTGTGCTATTTTCTCACGTGCTATTTTTCTTAACGTATCTCGTATAACCCGACAAGAAAAGTTCTACATAAATCAAATCATCTTCCAGTATTTTTTTCGAATACAGCTTAATAGTAATGAAAGGCAACTTTTTTTTTCAGTTTTGCCTAATCGATTATTTAATCGACATTAAATACAAAACAAAACGCGTGTTTTTACAAAACAAGAAAAAAAAAAACAGAGAACGAGTATGTATATCAGTAACTATTTTAGGGCACTTGGTTATTCTCTGATTAGTCATGGAATAATTTTTCTATATTAATTTCCGTATTTGGAAATATTAATTTCATCAAGATCATTTCATTTGTGGGAATAACTTTCTTTCGGCATATGTACCGATGCAGTGGTAAGATTAACGTCTTACTTACGCCATAATCAATATACTTTTATCATCGGTACAAAATTAAACTGACATTCATAAAATCAGGTAAAGTTGAGAAAGCTATAAATTAATTTCAACTCAAGTTATCAAAATTCAACGCGGGTTATTCTAATTTCGGTTTTCAATTGAGGGTCGTAAAACCAAATCCAAAATAATCACTCTTGCCAATCAAAACAGACGCACTGCGAGACAATCCAATGAACCAATCAGAAAGCGAAGCAAATACATGTCGCCAGTGCCAAGCGCGGGAAAAAAACGTGTGCAGACAAGTCACGATTGGTTTTGGCTTTACTTCTGATTGGTTGAGAAAGTGGCGCAAGGTTATTTGGGTATCTGTAGATTTTTTCTAAATTAAGGATGCAAATCATAGATCTCTTGAATCTCATGAGAGTACCAAAAACAATTTTATTTAAAAATAATATTTTGCCGTTTTTCAAGAATTTCTTGAAACTGAATGTGATTTCGGCTGCCATATTGAAGTACCACTTTGGCAGATACTGAGTTTTTAATATTATTTTTACTATAACTCGGTCATTAAAGATCGCCAGGCTTCAAAATCTTGCGAAATCGTTTCTTGATTTGGGCTCTACAACGTCTTATCTCAACTGTTGTTCTCAAAGCCCGAAAAAAGAATAGCTAACGTAGATGATAACGATCTATAGACGTCAGAATAGATATAGCTTACGCAATCAGGATAAATCGCTTCTTCGCAAAATCCCATACGGTAAATGAACTGTAGAAAATTAAAAGTTAATCAACACCAGATTGTTTTTCTCGCATAATTAGGAAATTGTCCAAACCCTTCATGAAGCAAACGTGATCAGTTTTGTAAACATGTTTTTGCTCACACATTTCAGTTGTGCCGCAGTTCACGATGTAAATTTCCAGTTCCAATTATCTCCAAACTTATTATTAAAGCCGGAACTAAAACTTTATTTTCTTTATTATTTGAACCGTCGATTTTAAAGTGCGAAATTTAGTTGCTGCTTTTACATATATATTTGTTCTTGATAACGCAGCATTAAATAAAAATTACATTTAGCGCGTATGTATGCACTACATATTAGACAAATGACCATAACGAAATAAAGTATTTAGGGAAAATATAAGTTTTTGAAATGCTCTTTCTAAGACGGTTATTATGCAAAAAAAATGTTCCAAAGATACAGACCTTTTCAGTCATACTCCTGATATCAATAAGTATAGTGTCTACGAGGTTCTCAAGAGATCGAGAGAATGATTGATGAAATCTTAAATTTGTTGAACAGAATGACAAACGGCCGGTTTACGAGAGAACTGGAGTGAGAGACAGTAAGGACTAAAAACAAATTACTACGGAAGGCGCTACTCGAGAGTACGTCCGTGAGCGATCGAGGAACAGTGAAATGCTGGAACCCCAGCTCCCCAGGATGATGCCTGATTTCCACGCGATGCTGGATACTATTGTGACGTTTCAAAATGGCGCAGATTTGGTACCGACACATTTCTCGATTCGTTCCGCTTAGCCGACAAGATTAGGAAGCGTCTCCTTCGTCGACGCAAAAAGTAGGTGGAATTTTAAAACATCGATCCGTACACCGTAGTCCGAGCACGAGCACCGTGCACTAGTAAAGGCTTAACAGACCTAGGGGCGCTTTCCATTCGACCAAAAATCCGGGTATTCCGTGTGGCGAATGGAACAGTATTTTCCGGTTGGTTGTTCCAGACCATCACGTTTCAAGTTTCGCGCGAAAATACAAAATCAGTCAAAACAAATCTGACAAATGGAGGACTCGTTGCCTCTTTTACTTGCTTCATTGGAGTTGTTCGATGACTCTGAAGTTAAAACTAACGATATTTTAAGCGAGAACGATGATATTATTTTTTTCAGTGCAGCTACAGCTGTTAATACAATGTAAGCATACATGCGAAGGAATTTTTAAAAATCGAGTCGGCGACTACTTTGTGCTCGTGACTTATTACATTCGTTTAATACATAAGCTTATAAGCATTTCTGTGCTACTTACCAGTCCTAGTTGTGGCCATATTTTCTGCTGTTGTACTAGTTATGTTAAGTGAGCAATCATGCTCGAGTAAAAGCTGTAAGCTTTCGGTGAAAAACAAACACGTCGTGCACTGATGACTGATATTGAGACGCCATCTTGATTCCGGCTCGGAGAAACTGGGCCGAGCAGGAATGGTCGAATGGAACGGTATTTTCCGGTTGTTCCGATTCTCCGGAGTTTTAGGACAACCTCGCGAGGTTGTCGTAAAATTCCGGATTTTTATTCCGGGAAATTTACGTTCGCTTCCCAACCCGGAATTTCCGAAATTTTTGGTTGAATGGAAAGCGCCCTTACCAGAGTAGGCCTGTCCTGATTGTGCTTGTAAAATGCTAAAAAGTTGCTCCTAGAATACCAAAAAGGGGCTAAAAAATTGCCAAAGATCCAAAACGTTACCTAAATAGCTTTATTTTTGTCCTTCTCAATAATTGCTAATATCGGTTTAAAAAAAATGGCTTGAAACTTTAAGCTTAAAGAGTTCCTTGACGTCTTATCAAGTGACAGGTTATTTGTTCAAAACAGCCTTGATAAAACATTGATAAACATCAATAAATTCGCATCAATTAAAATTTTCTATCAAATTGTTCACTTTTTCGTGCTTGATATGTGCTGCAAACCTATAATTTGCTCAAAAGTTCAGAAAGGCGAAATTTGCTCGAGGTTGCTAGAACTGCATAAAGTTGTTCCAAACGCCAAACGTTGCTCAATAGTTGCGAGCACAATTGGGACAGGTCTTCTCAATAATCTTGCTAATATCGGTTAAAACAATGACTTGAAACTTTAAGCTTGAAGAGTTCTTCGCAAATATGGTGCATTTTAAGGAAAGTACGGAACAAAACTAATGGTTCATTTGACGTCTTATCGGCAAGTGACAGGTTATTTGTTCAAAACGGCCTTGATAAAACATTGATAAACATCAATAAATTCGCCGCATCAATTGAAACTTTCTTTCAAATTGTTCAGTTTTTCGTGCTTCTGACATGATATGTGCTGTAAACCTATAATAACTGTGTTCAGAAAGGCGAAATTTGCTTGAGGTCGCTGGAACTGCATAAAGTTGTTCCTCCTCCGATCCAAACGCCAAACGTTGCTCAAAAGTTGCCGAGCACAATTGGGACAGGCCTATAAAAGAGCGGAAAATGTTTTCACTGCCGGCGCAAAGAGACCTGTTTTAAAACTGCCATGTGTCATTAATTAAAAGATATTGGAGGTCAATTAGAGAGAATCTCAATCATATTGAGGCAAGAGATCGTGAGATCGTGATAGAAGGCACACTTTAATGAAAAGCCCGACAAAAACGCAAGAACCATCGCATGTAAAACTTGACGCCAAAACAGCTTGTTTTAATATCCGCAATTTATAGTAATACACTAATGTTTTTCTTCAAGTCAAATGAAAACCAACGTCGGTAAAACGCCTCAGATATTGTTAATGTTATGTAAAGTAAAAACGAATGTTTTGGATGACTAAGATTGTTGGCTAAATATTGTCAATATTTCATACAAGCCGTACACTTGAACTGTTGATGTAGATCTCGAAGCAGTAGTACTGAATATTAATAAAAAAAACTTCGGGGATAAAAGGCGATTTTTGTCAAACCGGGCTAAGCTGTGTGTAAATCAAAGAATGCCAAAAGAGATAGCTTCAAGCAGAAATAGAATTGTTTGTCTATTTTTAATACAGCTTAAACTTTATCGGCTAGATATTGCTTGAATGTCGCCATTGTTAGTTATAATTGATCTGCTTCCGATGTAATCTACGGAATGCCTAAAAACTGGTTGCCTATAATTTTTTTATAGAGGTGTTTTTACGCTTTTTAAATCAGCTCTTATATATTTTTTTTTTTATTTACATGGCTCTTAAAACGTGGCTTGGTTTTAATACAGATTGATTTTTATTCCCGTGACTGGTACCGTAAGAAATACAGTACGACTCAGCGAACTCGAACTCCCAAGGGAGGCGAAATATAGTTCGAGTTTATATCGGGGTTAGACAAATTCGGCTAACGCATTGTTGTACCCAATTCAAACATTTTGGGATTAGAACTCTTTGTTCGTCATATTTTCATGGGTCTTTCATATCAATGAAGCATTGACATGGAAATTATTTGGAAATATTGTGAACAAAGAATCTTTATCCCAGAAGGTTTGAATTGGGTACAACAATGCGTTAGCCGAATTTGTCTATTGAGTCAATTTTGAGCCAACATGGCCAAAGGAAAATAAAATTAATTCCAGTTTAGGCAGGGTGTTCGAGTTATCAGAATTCAATTTAGAGGGGATCTGTCTCTAAACTGTACACATGTCAAACCACTGCCGCTGATCTTAAGTCTCTTAGAGAACTTGACTACAACAAAACGCTTGCGATTTCCTGTTATAAAACATTCGCAATTTAGCTGCGAAAATCATCGGGTTATCGCTACTGCGTGAACTTGATATCTGCCGGAGAGTGGATTATGAACAAGAAAAGCGTGTCATTTGCCAATTTCGGCGTGCATGAAAACATTTCTGTCACTGACACTGAATACCGACAGTAAAACAACGACATATTGTCTTCTGTTCTCTAAAACCTTTAAAACTAATATTAAAAGTCATACCTGGCGATAAATCTTTCAAAATCCTGACCAATGGACCTCGAACTGACAGTTCTAGCAGGGTGTTGTTCCCAACGACAATGAAGTCTTTAAGATGTCCGTGAAAGCAAAGTGTTTAGCGGATCAGTTTATGATATACAGGATATACGTCGCGCGATAAGAATTCCATAGTAAGAGTGCCCTGAGTGACATGTTGTCATTTTTTTACATGAAAATTGTCAATATGTCCTCGATGTTGTATTAATGATCTGTTTTAGCCTGCAATTAGCCGCCAATTATTTGCCCCCTGTTTGTTTTGCCTCTTTCCTGTTCTGATCTTTACCGTGATTGTCAAACGATTTATACCAAATTATCTACATCCGTATTTCTTACTTATCTCTAAAGCATTAAAAACATTAAGCATTACTTTGATCCGGAAACCATTAGATGAGTGTTTAGCTTGTGTAAATTCTGCCGGGAAATTCTCAAATTGAACGATTGCTGCCTTTATCGTTGCCAACGGGAAAATAAAAGTGGTCCACCAATATGACCGAGAAGTCCAAGGACTACTGCACTGAGCTGATATAACGAGTAAATATATTTGAAACAATAGACGAGAATTTAGTTTTATCGACTGAGTCGATAAGGTAAATTGACCACCGTAAAAAGATTCAAATAGCTGACGTTTCGAGCGCTAGCCCTTCGTCGGAGCGAATCGGAGCGATTCGCTCCGACGAAGGGCTAGCGCTCGAAACGTCAGCTATTTGAATCTTTTTACGGTGGTCAATTTACCTTATCGACTCAGTCGATAAAACTAAATTCTCGTGTTTCATCCCCCCACCGACGCAGCACCACAGTTTCTCTAGAAACTAACCCCATTTATTTGAAACAATACTTCGGCTGACGAGATCAGACCTTCTTCAGGTTTATATACTACTGATTTATATACTAAACCTAAAGATAAACACCAACACCTTCTCAGTTCATGATGCTATCCTCATTCAACACGCTTAAAAAGCTCTCAGTATTCGTCCATTCAGTTAAGCTTTTTGCCAACGCCGCATTTGTTCCACTGACGCCAAACTTAAACTTCGCAGTTTCTGCGCGCTTCTAATATTTCTCGCAATGACGCCTTGCTAACTAAACATGACGATTCCACTGCGGGAAGGGGGGGTACTCTGCAAATTTTAGCTGCATTTTGTAACCCTATTCTAGACTAAACACCGAAAAACCCTACCCTATCCTAGACCTATTCCAGACTCGCTATTTTCCAGAAACTCGCTCGCCATCAGAGCTATTAGTTAACAGGGATCAGTAAAAATGCCGTACTGCCCGCCGTACCGAGTTTTAAATGCAATTTGCCAGTAAACCTTGTCTAGACTAAATTCTTCACGCAACGGATCAGTTTCGGGGAAAATGATACCCTATTCTAGACCAAAAATCTCTGATTTCTATAACCTATCCCAGACTAAACTGCCTGAAAACCATACCCTTTACAGCGGCACATACCTATATAGCTTATATATGGGAGTGCCAAACATCAAAATTAAAGAAAAATCCCAAATTTCATTTTGTAAAATATTGAAAAACAAATGGTACCATGTAAAAGTACTGCTAAAGAGGTTTCATTTGAATGGTCACACCATAGGATTTCTTCCACAGACTCAAAAGTTAGAATTACACTACTCCATAATTGACTCTGGGAGTGACAGTGTTAAGTAACGGCCAATGTTAGGAACTATTGCGAGTCACCTAAAGTGACGCGTTTGACTCATTTTAAGGCAAGACAGAAAAAACTGGATAGAAAATATGGATAACGCAGGGATAACGTTTTTAATTTTCTTCTTTACAAAGATGACTTAAACGAAATCGTCTCAAAGGAACGACTCATGAAATGTCACTACCCGGAAGCAAAGTAATACCTCTAGGCCACTGTTTCGGCATGTAATAGCCCAATTTCGATATATTAAAATTCAACTTGAAACAAAAGACATCACTACGAGGCTTAGGGGAATAAACCATATAAATCCCTACTATCATTCCCCTAAGCCTCGTAGTGATGTCTTTTGTTTTAAGTTGAATTTTAATATATCGAAATTGGGCTATTACAGTAAAATCTCTATTTTCTTGATTAATAAAACGAAAAACTCCCAGGGGGGGGACCCCCATATAAAAATGACGGGGGTGCTCGTCGTACCTTTTAGGGTGCAAAATAGACGATTTTCGTATTCTCGGTATTGAACTGGAACTAGCTTGCAGACGAGGCTCATGCGGGGCATTCTTTTCACATGCAAATATTTTTAATGATATTCCCCCGCATGAGCCTCCATTGCAAGCTAGTTCCAGTTCAATACCGAGAATACGAATATGGTCTATTGGTGGATTGGTCCCGCTTAGGGTGATGAATCTATAAATGACCACCCTTGCAGTTATGGTACCTACTGGGAAAACAAAGTGACCGGAAATTGCCTTTATCGCTATTAAAATTGTCAGGCTCAGTTAAAGGGGCTATGTCGCAAGGTGAGTCTGCGCAATGAGTTCCTGTCATGTGACGTCATCTGACGTCACACATGTCAAATTTCTATTGTTCCCTCCCGGATCGCGGAAAGTTTTATCGCGCTTGCACTCGTGTCGAACCACGCGAGGTAAACAAACACACGATCGATTTCGCTTTTAAATTCCTCCCCAACTTCCACCACTACTGGAAGACATCGAATTTTTCGAAGGTACGACTAACAAATCGCAGAAATAATTTAACAAAAATCTAGCCAAGTAAATACTCTAACTAATTTGTAAACTTGAGATCTATCCTTCCACGCAATACGACGGGATGGAACGGATTGCAGCGAATTCGACAGTAATGCCGCCAACTTAAGGTTACAGTGTACCTTCGGGGGTGTCTCCAGTATAACAGCTCTAGCGTCTTAAGATTACACTTAATATACCTAAACCCGGATATCAAATTAAAGCTTATAGAGCTGGCTATCTAAATATGGAAACTATTTGGTAATAAAATGAATTGTCGAATTTTTTTAGGACGTCTAAATTCGAACGTCCGAATTAGCTTTAAAACGCTATAACTCAAAGCGATTATTGTATTTTGCTAATTTGATTTGTTCTCGGATTTCCGGACACGAAGCGCTAAAAAAACGTGTCGGCGATTTCCCATATTCAATTGCAGTGAAAAGTTACAGAATATTTTCGAAAAAAAGAGAAAAAAAATTGGAGTGATCGCACGGAAATGGCTCTTGACGAAAAAGTTTTCGGAAATAAGAAATTCGCCGATACTGTTTTGTTGATTATATGTTAGCCTAGCTTCTGTCCAAATTTGAGGAAAATCGAACAAATTTCCTTTGAGTTGTAGCTTTTTAAAGTGTCCCCTACAAGCGAAAAATTAACTTTGAGAAAACAGCGCTTAAAAAAACATATCGCTTCATAAACAAACTCCGCCCACAAAAGTTATACCGTCATTTCTCCGTCAATTTTCACTATTTTTCGATAATTTTTTTTGGGATGAAAGTTCATTCTGTAAACTTTATTTTGACGCCAAAAAAATATTCCCATAAATTTTCGATCTGAAGGTACAAAGCCACCGGACGTTTTTCAAGTTGTTAGTACTCAGTAGTCACCCGCCATCCTTGCGACATAGCCCCTTTAAATTGGTGTTTAGAATTGGTACCTCTTAGGAGTAAAAAATTTCTTTGAGCTACGCCCACAAATGAGATTCTGGTACCTTTTAGGGGTGTTTTCGAACATTTCCGACGAGCACCTCCGTCATTTTTATATGGGAGCCCCCCCCCCCCCCCCCCCCCAAATAATATCCAAGGCATTCTCGTCCCTACAGCTCTACGGTCTTCAGTAACCGCTGAAACAAATGAAATGAAAGGCTGATCGTACAGTAAAGGAATAAATTTAAACCGCTGATCGAGAGAAAAGAAGGCATTGTATCCAACAGGAAAGAAACTAAGATACAGAGAGAGCGTAATGTTTCAGAGATCATCAAAATATGGATATCAGAAAAAAAACTAGCGCAGTAAAAGAATTGTTGAGAAATTTATAGTTGCTTAAGGTAGAACTTTGTGCATTTCGTCTTAAATTCAGCTATCGAAATGAACAGTATAGTCGAATACCAAATATAACTTCTCCTTGTAATATCAATATAACAAAATAAACCATCTAAAGCAATGGTCAAACGACAAATCTTCGCGATATCGCCAGTACCTTAATTATGCATGCGCTGTCCATGGTTGCAACTGCCTGGGTGATATGTCTGTGCGCATGCGTAAAGGTATTGGCCATACCGCGAAGATATGTCGTGTGACAATGGTGGTGACTAGAATGGATACTCCAAAATCAGGTTGGACCACCTCGGACGCCTTATTGAGACTTATATAAAGGAGTAACTGGTTAGCTTTCAGTTGAAGTTGGGGTTAGCAGTTTATAAAGTTAAATTTACAACCCGAGAAGCCGTAGGTGGTACTCTGGTACGGTAGGCTATGTAAGCCTAACCCTAATCCTGAGTGGGGCTTTTAGATTTTCTTTTTTACACTTAAAAATTTATTAAAAATAAATTCTAAGTGTCGGCATCACGTTAAATAATTCTCAATAAGTGTCCGATGTGGTCCAACCATGTGACAATTGCTTTCAGATGGTTCATTTTATCAATATAACAGTTATACAAAATATGCTGTCACAAGGTACAAGAATTAATTGAAAATCAAAAAAAATATTTATCCTGTACCCTTTTTTATTTGCTTGACATTGTACATAAACATAAACTACGAGCAGTCTCTCTTTCCAAGCTTAGTCCGTCGAGCGAGAAACGAAAAAACATTAGCGAACGGATAATGACCGCGCGAAACTGGGGGCGAGGCAGGCGCGCGGGAAAAGACAGTTTCGCGCGGCCATTATCCGTTCGCTAATGTTTTTTCGTTTCTCGCTCGACGGACTAAGCTGGGAAAGAGAGACTGCTCGTAGTCTACATAAACACTACAAGGAGAAAGTCCAAAAATAAAACATTATTCAGTTAATTTACCTTTATTTAAGAATTCTAACATTTACCCACATAATAATATTATAAAGGTAATTTAAAGGAGCTGTGTCACCAGGATTTATTAATTCTTTTAAACACAGAGCAAGATCTTGAAAAAGTCAGCCGAAATTTTTCAAGTTCCAATCAATATCCATCCTGGCCTCTGCAGCTAAAGACAGTTCTATAGTTTCATACTAGTTTCAGTACACTTTTTTGCAGCCATTCTTAACAAAAATTGACAATATTTTTAGGTTTTCTTAGCGATACCTAAATTGGTGATACAGCCCGTTTAATTTACCATATTTGCCTTCGTTTTGAAACGATAAACCCTCAATGCCAAGACGTCTTTAGTCGGCATCACAAAAATATATTCAAGAGCAAGCAGTCGTTAAATTACCTTAACGACTGCAAAGTGAAATATTCATAGGGTTTTTAAACCCCATCAATAATTTCACTTCAATTCTTTATGGTGTCTTTTATAAGCAATATTTTCTTCCTGGTTATAATTTAAACCTGATTTTCAATGTTATAATTGCTGTTACCGCGAATTTTTTCAAACAAACCCTCATATTTATGATTGTTGAAAACTGTGTTCATTTCTTCTTCACCAAGAAGCGAATAATTAGTCGCCCGAAAATTGATGTGTCCGTAAAATACCTGGACCCGGTTGTCCAAAAGGTGGATAGCACTATCCACCGGATAAATCATCATCCAGCGGATAACACATTAAACACAAAGAATTTTGTTAATACTCCGGTAGGGTCGCAGCTCTTAGAAGCCTCTATTTTCATTGACCTTGTAAAACACAGCTGCTATTGTTTTTAGGGTTAGGGTCCATTGTTGTGTTGTTTGTCCTATTGTTATCTCTAAGGGTGGCAAGCCAATGGTGTGAGACCTTCTAAGAGCTGCGACATCACCCTAATACTTATCCACCGAAGAGTGATTTATCCGGTGGATAGCGCTATCTACCTTATGAACAACCGGGGCCTGACGGACAGACGTATTTGAGAGACTTGCAAAATTTCCCAGTTTTCACCAGCGTATTGTAGTTATGAGCCGGTAAAGCACGTGACCGGTTGATATAAAGCATTAAACGACAAACCTCATCAAGGATGCCATATTCATGAAGACCAACAAGTTCCCTTATTTCCTGAAAATAATTTCCCTGTTTTTAAATTCGTATGTTAAAAGTTAACCAATTAAAATTAAAATTAAAATTACCCCAAGTCCCTGAAAATAAAATCCTCATATTAATCCCTTCACTCCAAGACTGGTTAAAACTAGAGATTTCGTATCATCTAAGTTAACCCTTTTGTCAGAGCGTCTCAAGGCACGTACCCTGTGTTGTGTGTCTTCCCTATGGAAAAGGATGAAAACTGCCATGGATAAACATAGAACAAAACTTCACCCTTCAAATCAGCACTCTTAGTCTACAAGCCGAAAAAAATCAACTTACGCTTCTTATTAAACTAATTTGCCGGGGTTTTTTTGTTACCATGTTTGCACAAATATCGTACTTCCTTATTTCGATATGGAAACGACACACAACCAACAACCTTCATTTATTCTGAAGAAGGCGGACTAAGGATAGAAACGTCAGCTGTTACCACTGGTATCTTAATAACTTTTATTGTTTCACTTTTTAGTGTTTCCTTTCTACACCAACGCAGTACCACAGTTCATTAGAAACTTCCTCCTTATTAATATCATGATTTTTCGATCTTTTGAATTGGTAACGAAACCCTTAAGTGTGAGAATTGAAAAAGTCTAGTTTGCTTTTTTTTCTGTCATGTTTGGTAATCTGGGAGTGAAGGGGTTAAGCAGGCTAACAATCTAATGAAAAATACTCTTTCTGTTGATTTGAAAAGTGTACGAAATAAATCAAGATAAAATTAGGTAAAAGAACCAGATACCGCATACATAGGTCCCTTCCAATGATAATTATTCAAGAATCTATTATTAGCTCCATATTATTGATGTCAAACTGTGTGATTATTTCAAGAACAATACTGTACATCATTTAAATTGTTTGATTGATTTTGATTGATTTTAATGGATATGATTGGTCAGTTAAATGGCGCACAGTCGTGGGAACGAGAATGCTAATAATACATTGCAAATAATTATCATGCAGCGCGTGAATCTGTTCTTTTTCCTCATTTTCTCCCGCTTAAATCAATTGATGGTGGCTTGAAACTAATTTACTCATAAGGAATGTCCTGCATTTTCTGGGTAAGGCCAGGAACATTGCAACTGTAAAGCTGGTTTATTTGAAGTATATCGTGCGCACTGAAGCTTTCTCTTTGCCCAAACCTCCTGTCTGGTTGTGATATAGACCTGATTGTGTCCTCTGAGTTCTTAGAAAACGCGTGGTTGTTGTAGTGGAGACAGGACTAAAACGAAAGAAGCAAAACTATCATTAGCAAATGTACGGCGCAACAGAAAAATTGGGTTACGGACCAAACATTTCTGATTGTCATAATTATTCATCAATTAGAGATGATTTCTATCATAAATGTACAATCGATGGCCGAATTTCAAGCAGTTACTGCTGAATGAATTGATTATAAAATTGATAAACTCCGAGGATCATTTTATTTAAGGCCCATGTTTACCCAATCTGCTTTGCGCGCCCGGGCTGATTTTCGCACAGACGGAAAATCGAAAAATCGACTTGCCAACCAATCATAATGCTACATTGAACAATTGAACCGTTTCAAAACAAAAACACAAGCGCGCAAAGCAGATTGGGTGAACATGGGCCTTTAACATGCAGCTGTTAAAGTTCATTTCTTCCTGTTTTGATCAGCGAAGCAATTTGTTATCAGTCCAGTCTAGTAAGATTTAATTAGTTGTGATCTGTTTATTATGATTATTTCTTTTTGTTTGTTAACCTTCTTTTATAATCTTACGCTTTGGCAACACTGTAATGATCTATAGCCATAGCTTCTTGTTGTTTGTGGTTGATCGTTTACATATAGCAGTATTTGGGGATGGCTTAGCAAAACAAGTTCAGAACGCACTGTTTATATTATTTTTATGAAGTCCGGACCATAATCGATATGGCTCCTGTTTTCGTGTGAGCAAACGCCACTTTTGTTTGCTATTTTTGTCCTATTTTGTTTTTTATTCCTCTTGTCCTAACGCCGGAAAAATAGACCTCTTTAGCTTGTATGTTTTGTTTTCCCAATGAAGGTCATGTGACGTTCTCAAGGGAATTTGTCCATTGTCTCTTCCTAAATTATGCATACGCATGCACGTGAAGAAAACAAATTTAAAAGAAACAGTTCTCTAGGGTAACATCACATGATCTACATTGGTAAAACAAAACATACAAGCTAAAGAGGTCTATTGTGGAGGATTTAAGACCATCGACATTCTCTAATTAAACTAAAAATGGTAAATGTATTAGAATAACAGCACGGAAGCCTTGTTTGCTGCTGGACGAACAATACTGAGCAATATTGAGCCATGTAATAATAACTAAAGCCTCGTTTGCCACCAAGTACACAAAACCTAGTAAGACTGGTAAGCACTACTGTCGCCCCGACTATTATTTAGGGCTTGTTCCCACTAGCGACGTAATCGGAAGCCGAAGTCGGAGTCTAAAGCGTAAGGAACCTTGCGTTCTAGTGTAAATCAAAAAAACCGAGTCGCGATTGGAATCGGAAGCTCGACGGCATCGGAGTCGGAAGGATCAGAAGTTTTCCTTTTTTTCCGATTCCGCTTCTGCTTCCGTTGCTCACTATCCGCTTCCGTCGTTTTTAATTTCCAATAGTTCTTACTTCTTGCGATTCCGCTAGTGGGAACCGGCCTTTACAAAACACAGTTTTACCGTCAGTAATACTTACGTCATAGTCATAAAAGCCTTGATTGGCTGGCAGATTTCGAACTTCGCCTATTGAATACTTTTGAAAGTTGTGTTCCATACCTAATTAAGAAAAAAAAAAATCAAAATTCCATCACTTAAAAGCGAATGATACACGGTTCAACATCGTTCAACATTTGTTGCTCAACAAATGCTAAACGATGTTGCAACTTGTTAAATAAGTAGAAAACACATTTGGAACTCGTTAAACGGAATAGCGCCTGTCTCTATACAATTTTGTGTCGTTTGCAAACACCCTCTCCTAGAAAAGCTTGCACTGAAGTTAATTCTGGCTCTGAGGCACCGTATACCGCTAACGCGTAGGTGACATTGGGCAAAACTATGGTCTTAAATAAGTACATCCCTTTCACAATGTCCATTCCGGAGAAAGAAAGAAAAAGGTCCTGAGCGTAACTTGGCACTAAGCCACGTCACAAAATAGTCCACGATTCTTGGAGTATATTGGCAGCCTTGTCCAGGATCTTCTCCGCCCGACCCGCCATTTTGAATTGAACAAAGCAGAGAAGACCCTGGGAACGAGGTTAAAACAAAAGCGCCCTCCGTCTCTTTATTTTGACAAGCGGTAAAAAACAAGCTGACCGCCTGTCTCTATACAAGTCTGTGCCGTTTGCAAACACTCTCTTCCAAACAGCAGGTTGGTCGTAAACTGGACTAATGGCAAACACATGCGCTCGGTTCACTAGTTTTGAAAAGAAGAGATAGCCTGGCCATGATTGTTATGAGAAAAGGTACTCTATTTACAAGCGTGGCCCAGGAGTTGAACTTCGGTCAACCGTGAAACACCTCCAAATAGTTGTCAGAGCGAAACTTGAACCAGAGACCTCTGGAATTGAAGTCGGCGCCCTTACTACTTAACCACGCTGTCTCCTCTAAAGATACTCCATAACACAGTTGAAAAAAAAAAACAGCATTTTCTCACCCTTTTTGATGTTATCGTAATACACATGGACGTAGTTGTCCCTATCAGGCCGTGACTGCTCATGTATAAAGCCAATAGTGTGCATCATTTCATGAATAACAGTGCCTACTCTCTCACAGCCGTTACCAATGGAAATGTCTTGACTTCCACCTTGTCGTCCCACGCTGGAGTAACACCTAAACAAACATACAATTGGTATTCATTTGTATGTCTAGACTTCGAATATTCTCTTATTTCTCTCAGGGATAGTCAAGTAAGCAAAAAAACGCGAGCGAGCGCCAATTCGCCACTTTAGAAACGAGAAGGAAACTGGGCCGAGTGAACTTTCGCAACGACTTCTGGGATTGTTACTGGGGACAGAGACAAAAGAAACGTCCCCTGTAACGATCCCAGAAGTCGTTGCGAAAGTTTACTCGGCCCAGTTTTCTTCTTGTTTCTAAAGTGGTGAATTGCATCCGCAGTTGGCCCACACGGCCGGAGGTTAACGCGTTTTCTGTAACAAGAAGCAACTAGTAGTATTGCTACTCGCACTATATGGGATGCTAGGGTTACCACTATGGGTGAAGGGGGACAATGTGGAGTAAAGTTTCTTGTCTAAGGAAACAACACAACGGCCGGATCTGAAGTCCAACGCGCTAAGCACAACGCCAACGCGCCTCCACTGATACGACTGCTAGAAAAAATTAAAACAATTCGTTTTCTGAAATGGCCGAAAATGCTTCAAAAACGGCCAATACAAACAATATTATTTTCAGTTTACCATAACACTGATAACATAGTCATTTCAGAAGGAATCAAAGCCAAAGTGCCCCTGACCCTCCCCCTCCGTGTAAATACAAAGGAAACTCCCCCCCCCCCCCCCCCCCCCCCAACCAACCCACCCCGTCACAAATATGTAGCCAACTGTTGGTTGGATTGCACCAAAGCTACATAGTTCGCCCCTCCAGAAATCTCAGCGCCAAAAGCTGGTGCTCGGTCTCCCAAAATTTTGGAGGGGTGATTCGCCATATTCACTTATTAGCTCTAACGCAGCATTTAGTTGGGTCTGCGCGAAACACTTCTCCAATGGGGAGAGGCGTTGTTTGGCGACCCAAATAGTACTGAGCTGCAAAGGAGAGGCGTTGCGTGGTGACCCAAGTAACGGCTGCGAAGAAGACTATTTCTTGTGTCCATACTCACATGCTGCCATTTATTTTAAATTTCACACGATCCAGACCCGCGCCGTATTCATCTTCGCTTTTTTCAAGCTTCTTATAACGCACACAGGTATATTTGTCGAATGCCGTAACCGCTTGATTAATACTATTCATTTTCTCGTAGTCTGAAAAAAAATTCAAATAGCAGGATCTTTAAAGGTAATAACCCAACATGTTTAAGTTTTTATTGTTATTATTGTGTAAATGTCACTGCTGATTATCGTGACAGATTTGGGATCTGTCTGTCAATCATTCAAGCTTTGATCTCAAACTCAATTTTACCGGAGTATAAGGAAAAACCTTTCTTTTCACACCTTTGTGGAAACTTTTGATGCACTACTTTCTATAATTTATTGCTAACAAGAAGCTGTACACAGATTGAACTCGTGGCGTCTTTAACCCATTGCAGTATTGATTCCCGAGTGTTTTGAGTGCTTAACGGAAAAACATAAGCTTAAAATTATGTCTAATCAAAGGCTCCTAAGAGCCAACTCGTGAGTAAGTAATGCTAAAGCGAAACGCAAAATTGCGGTAAGCTTATGTTTTCACACTGACACGGTTCGATATTTTTTTAAAGTTAAACGTAAGAATTTTTGACGAATTAACGCATACAAAAAAAACAGTACCTCACTTTCATAATGTCCAGTCCGGAGAAAGATAAGAAAAAAGGTCCTGAACGTAACTTGGCACTAAGCCACGTCAAAAAATACTCCACGATTCTTGGAGTATTTTAGCAGCCTTGTCCAGGATCTTCTCCACCCGACCCGCCATTTTGAATTGAACAAAGCAGAGAAGACCCTGGGGACAAGGTTAAAACAAACGCGCCCTCAGTCTCAATATTTTGACAAGCGGTAAACAACAAGCTGACGTTTGTCTTTTGCGGCTGAGGTTTGCGTTAATTCAAGGTTATACTGCAAAATAGATGTATTAGTATATTTAGTATATGCACGAGATTGTTTTGAATTCTCGCTCTCATAACAACAGAAGCAAAGAACGGAGAGAATACGAGCCCTGACGTCCTCAAGAGCTTTTGAAACTGCTGTCGTTGAAAAATTGATGACTCTTAACGACATCAGATTCCACAAATTCGAAGAGCAACAAAACCAAAGAGAAGAAACAAAACAGTTTTAAAAAACGTTATCGATTCGCAGGAAAAGAAAGGCAAACGAAAACACTCCTGTTTTTATAAAAATAAACAGATCATTACACGTTAGCTCGAAGCTGATATGACTCATTTTCTTTTCTCGTCGCAAGAGCACTATCGTACTCGTGCGCTGCGCTTACCCGTGAGGTATTGTTCATGCGACTCGAACATAAAATTCATACTTTCTCCACGCCATGCAATAAAATTCATATCTTCTCCTCACCGTACAATATCGTCTATATAGCTTATATAGGAGAATTTCTCTTACCTTCCTTTATCTCATCTGATAAGGAATATGGCACCGTTACAATTCCATCTTTTTTAGGCCACAGATAACTGATATCGTTGATGGCATCTCGTTTATCGTTCTCGCCTGTTATCCATGACCGCAAACGCTGATCCATCACAATATCACCTTCGAAAAGATCTGTGAAAAAGAAAAAAAAGAAAACATATATTTAAAAAATTAAAACAAAACTTTATTCATCTTCGCTAAGCTTGTTAGGGACACAACAACAGCTTGTGCCAATAGGGAAGATATCAATGACATCACCAATTGTTATTAATGTGCCAACCAGAGCCTTATTGGCTGCCGAAACAAAGGGTTCTTTTGTTCCAGTGGCTGGCACATTTGAATAACAAAAAGAATGTTTGTAAACAGATATCATCCCTATAGGCCATTTCCGAGTTACGTTATGCCTCGTTGTCAAAGCGAGGCTAGGTGCACAACCTTTCATATGAAAATGAGTTTTTATTCAAATGCAAATAAAACTCATTTCCATATGAAAGGTTGTGCACCTAACCTCACTTTGACAACGAGGCATAACGTAACTCGGAAATGGCCTATTGCTGTGTGCCCATGTCCTCGTGCCCATGCCCCCTCGTGTTTTACTGAGGTCCCGCGTTTTTGGCCGGTTGCATGTATTTGCATAGAGTTCTCATTAGTTCATTGCATTATTTATGTGATCGGTTACGCAGATGTCATTCTAGCTCAGTCAAATGTCATTACTTTCATTATTTTGTCATAATTTTGTTTTCACAATACTCAATAAAAAATTGCTCAGTTAGTACGTTAAAGTGCTTATAACCCTTAAGGTGGCTTACTACAGTTTATAGGGGTCACCAGATGCTTCCGATAATATCGATCACAGGTGACCATTTGTGGGAACAAGCAACAATTACAAAGTGAAAACCATCGTACAAGACAGTGGGTGTTTGTAATTTCACCATCCTCTGGTTAGAAGTGGCTTAAAACAAGCGACCGAGTGGTTGTCAGAAGACTGGGTTCTAATTCTATGAGGACGTTTTACTCAAAAATCACCCGTACGACCCTACCTCAAAATCTTACCATTTAAACTTTGGATAAAAATAAACGTTCTTACAAGTTAAAACAACAATCTGTAAGAGAGTTTTTCGCATATCAACGAAAATATCAAAAATAGGAATTTCGAAAAATATTTTAAAATCTGTCTTACAGATTTTGAAAAAAAAATTGTCTGCAGATCGATGTTGATGTATATTTAAAAATATCAAAAATTGAGCACAGGTCGTACGGCTAGATTTCGAGAAATTCACGACCAAAAAAACGTTTAGTACGATCTCCGAGCATGCGCAGTACTGCGTACACCACGGCCATTCACTTATCTGCGCGCGCGGCTGCTCGCGCATTACTAACTGCGTGCACGAGATCAGAGCTTCGTTGTTGTTTGCTCGCGCGGTATTGCTTGCGTGACACGCGCGCGTAAGGAAATTTATTGTCCCTCAAAACTGTTATTGAGTTATAGAGATTTGAATTTACAAAATGCTAATTAGATGACGTCAACCTGAGGAGGGGGAGCTGGGATTGCGCAGTGGTGAGAGCACTCGCCTCCCACCAATGTGGTTACGTGAAAAAGTGTTAAGTTTAACGCTGTAAAAAGTGTTAAAAATGAAACTAGACGTTTCGGCAATGCTGCCTTCATCAGTAGTAAAAATGTGTTCGTTGCTAACGTGTGCGAAAATTCAAAAAATTCAAATTCACGCGCGCCGAAGAAAAGCGCGCGCAAGGCTAGCATACGAGTTAATTGCCAAAGTCTTGGTTCAAACCACTCGGCGCCAAAGTCTTGTAATTGAAAATGAACCGCATTTCTTCGCGTCTTCTCCTGATCTGGTCACCTAGATTCGCTTTAATCACCGCTACCATCATGTCGCTGAGGTTGTGGTTTGGTCTCGTAAAATGTTCAGGCACTGGCAGCGCAACTTTCTTTTTGATCACATCCAATTGGTGTCCACCAATGTGGCCCGCGCGGTTAAAGACTGGACCCGATACTGTTACGTTAGCATATTTAAAAATATCCGGATTCGACCGTCCACACGATGCTGCACTCGTAGCGTATTCAATCATTTCCACACTGGAAAGCGGATTCAAAAAGCTGCGGATTCGTAAGCCGAATTCGCCGGATACGTGTGGACGGAAGGCCAATCCGCAACAAAAAAGTTGCGAATTCAAACATATCCGGATACGTGTGGACGGGGCCTAAATGTTCTGTACATAATGTATTATACTTTTAGTGTAAGGTTGTACTTAGCTTCAGTATTACAATGTAAGTATATTGTATAATACTTTTGCCGTTCCTGTAACGTTTTTTCCTTTTCCTTGCATATTCATATTCATATAAATATCATTAAAAGACAAAAAAGAAAAACGAGTGCGCAAATAGTGCATAAAAGGTGAGAGAACGGTGCTAAAAGGATGCGTAAGTGAAGTCAAGTTGGTGTAATCGTGCGTTTCTCTAAAGTCACGAAAACCTTTCGGGCCCGAAAAGTTGTGTTATGTGCAGTAAGTTTACCAACATGGATTCGATATTCTATGATTTAAAAGCTAAGCAAAAAATCCAAAGTTGACAAAAAACGCTGCGCTGGTTTTCGGGATAAAAACTTAATCGCCACTCGAAAGAAATTGAATTTTAAAAATAGCTTTCGGGCCCGAAAAGTCTTCGGGAAATTTGAGAAACGCACGCCTGGTCTCGGCCATCGTGTTGTTTTCTTAGACAAGAAACCTGCTCCACGTTGTCTCTCTTCACCCAGTTGTATAAATGGTTACCGGCAACATAATGCTGGGGGTAACCCTGCGATGGACTAGCATTCCATCCAGGGGGAGTAGCGATATTCCTAGTTGCTTCATGCTACGGAAACCGGGTCAAGCTCCGGCCGACTGGACCGCCTGTGGCTCGAGTTAAGTTCCTGCAGAGTGGGCAGCCTGTGGCTCGTGTGCGACTTTACCTAGTACGTCAATTAGTTATATGAATAACAGTCACAAACTGGTCACCTCCATCATCTGGTAAATAATTCCTCTTTTTGATGTTCTCTTGTTTCTCTTCTTCTCTTTTCAACGCAAGGTCATCACCAGCTGTCCCCACGCCATCCACAACTTGATCTGCGTAAAGAAAAGAACATCAGCATGGACAGGAGCCCATCATGCTCCTGGCATGGAAGGGCAGGTTAAAGGGACGGTGTCTCGGCTGAAATATCGTGTTTACATGATTATGAACCGGAGCTCGCATGTAGTGCGACATGTAGTGTAGTTCTAACTTTTGAGTCTGTCGATGAAATCCTGTGGTGTGACCATTCAAATGAAACCTCTTCAGCAGTACTTTTGCGTGATACCATTTGTTCTAACTTTTGAGTCTGTGGACGAAATCCTATGGTGTGACCATTCAAATGAAACCTCTTCAGTAGTACTTTTGCATGGTACCATTTGTTCTAACTTTTGAGTCTATTGATGAAATCCTATGGTGTGACCATTCAAATGAAACCTCTTCAGTAGTACTTTTGCATGGTACCATTTGTTCTAGCCTGCGTGGCAGGCGTAAACGGGGAGGGGGGAGGGGGCGCGAAAAAGGAGAGAAGGAGAAGGGAAGGAACGCCTGCTATAAGAACCGGGCTATTCGCATTTTGCCCACTGATTTCCTTGTAATCGAATTACGTCAACTGTCAATACGTTCACCAATCAGAAACTAGCACGCGCTTATACGCATGGATGACTTCACGCGGAAATTTACTATGTTTACCACCCAGCGCGAATTAGCCAATCAGAATTTGCGCCGTCAGCGTCCGCAGAAATGAACAAATGGGGGTCTTTATTGCAGGCGTCCTTTCCCTCTCGCCAGTTCCCTTCTCCCCGACGCCTGCTACGCAGGCTACATTTGTTCTAACTTTTGAGTCTGTGGACGAAATCCTATGGTGTGACCATTCAAATGAAACCTCTTCAGTAGTACTTTTGCATGGTACCATTTGTTCTAACTTTTGAGTCTGTGGATGAAATCCTATGGTGTGACCATTCAAATGAAACCTCTTCAGTAGTACTTTTGCATGGTACCATTTGTTCTAACTTTTGAGTCTGTGGATGAAATCCTATGGTGTGACCATTCAAATGAAACCTCTTCAGTAGTACTTTTGCATGGTACCATTTGTTTTGCAATATTTTACAAAATGAAATTTGGGATTTTTCTTGAATTTTGATTTTTGGCATTCTTGGGAGTTTAATGGTTAAGCTTGTTTTATTATCATGAAATGTGAAGAAAAATTGCCAAACGTGATGAAAGCAAAAACAATATATTAAAACGTCAAAATTCACAAGAATGGCAATTTTGATTTCTTGATCGCCTGACAAGAAATCAAATTTGATGAACTGTATAGTAATTCTCTTCCATCCTTGCAATCCTGCACTTAATCTCCAAACTACTGCTTCTGTTTTGCTCTATACAATCTTTTCATCCAATTTTAGTGGCATGAAAATAAGGTGAGTGAAATTTTGTTATTTCGGCCGAACAGTGTCCCTTTAAAAAACAACCAGAAGCTGGTGTCCCTGTGTTTCTGCCTTGTCTGCCTTGTCTATCATCTCTCTCTGTCTTTCTACTTATCTGCCGTCTGTCCGCCTGTTGTTCTCCCTGTCTGTCTGTCTGTCTGTCTGTCTGTGTGTTGGTCTCCCTGTCTGTCTGTGTGTTGGTCTGTCTGTCTGTCTGTCTGTCTTTTAGCCCACTTGACTGTCTATCTTGCCTGCTTGTACTTAGCTCACCAGCTAAATATACCGACACTCTTTTAAAGTCTTTACTTACGAACTTTCCTCTCTGTCTCACTAATGCTTTCCCTAATCTTTTATAGCATCTTAATTAGAAAAGACTTCATTTGCATTTTTTTTCAACACGCATTTATATGATGATTCGTCTATGACCTCACTGAGTTGTACTAAATTCGTATCAAATATGGCAAGCAATTGATGCGTTCATAGACGAAACTTGTTCTGTAGTCACAAATTATGTAAATGTGTGTTGAAAGTAAATTGTAAATGGGATCTTTCCTGTTCATGTCGTATGCATGTCGGCCATGTTGGTGTTCAGGAGTTTGCATAAAAATAGAGTTTAACTCCCAAAAGCCGAAAATTTTCATTGTACAGTGAACTGACCAACGTGGCCGCCGTGCACACTATGGGATTTAAGTTCTATTCTTATTCAAACATTTGCTATTGTTTAAGCACTCCAATATGGCCGACGGTAACGTGAGTGAAAACACTCTATACGTTTTTTTTGCTTCGACATGGAGAATTTCGTAGAAATGCCTGCATTCGTTTATATATTTATTCAGCGACTTACCTTTGAACGTATCAAATTGGCTTGTCTCATCTCGTGATGTATCATCAGTGGTTTCTACAGATTGAACAAGGATAGTAAAATAAAAGTTATTTGACAGTTTTACAAGTTGCTTGCAATATCTGCCAAACAATCAAATAAGGGATTCCTGTCTTTAATTATCTCTGTCTAGTCTGTCAATGTGATCGTCCGGGTTAGTGTAGTTTTGAAAAGAATTGTTGTTACTGACAATGATCGACGTTTAGACAACCTGAGCGGAAGTCATCTTCAGGTTCGTGTGAATAGACCGTTTTACCGATACGGCAGTCACATTGAATTTGCCCGCAGGGAATCCCATAATGAAATTAATATATTTCTTTTCAATGGTTATTATAGGGATGTCCGGGGAGGGGGTGAAATCAATATGGCTGCCGCATGGGTAAATAGCATTTAGTATCAGTGACTGGCTTTGGCCAACTTGCAATCTGATTGGTGGGTGGTATAATTTTTCATCGAACACAGGAAACAGAAACGTTTCGAAGACCAGCCAATTGACCAATATCACGCTAGCATGGCACAAAAATATTTTAGTTTATTAGGAAAAAGAGCCCAGCATCAAATTCAGCATATCAATATTAGTAAAACTACAAAGTTTTGTAAAGATTGCTAGCAAACTGACGAAGATATGAAATTTTAAAACTGAGCATTTTTACAAAGAAATGTATAGTGGACGGGCATAGATTGCCCGTCCAGCCTCGCTTTCGTGTTTTTCCCATACATTTCTTTGTAAAAATTAGGCTAGAGTACTACGTTTCAAAAGTTCATATCTCCGTCAGTGTACGAGCAATCAGTTACGAAACTTTACAGTTTTACTAATATCGATGTGCTGAATTTGATACTGGACTCTTTCCCATTAAATTAAATACATTTTCATGCCATGCAAGCGTGATATTGGTCTATAAAACGATTACATTATTAGTTCCTGGTTTCGAGACAGCAGTCTAATTGATGTTTCACCCGTCGCTGAATTTCAGCCAATAAAAAATCCCGAGCTTGTTAAATATTTACCTGTTGCAGTGTGTTCTCGTCTAGTTAGTTCTCGAAATAACACGTCGTCGATGCTCTCTCTCTTCACCTCTGCCTCGTCTTCTTGTATATTCTGGAATCTTCGCCTTTGCATTCTAGACAAGGTGCGTTTTTCAGCTCCTGTCGGGGAGTCAAACGCAAGAAACGTTACTCAGTGGTACCACTTGCTTGCCATAAAATAACTGTGGGGCGGTCACCACGTACCCTCTCCTACATTCGTTATTTATTCTTTTTCCCTTAACTGCGCACACACTACTCTTTTAACTCGTGGCGCAGCCGACGAGTTGTAAATCCGGCTCTGAGTTTTCTTTTTTTTTTCGTGTCACATTAGCGCATGCAAATTTATGCACGCATATTTAGTTATGCTGACGACTATATGGCTTTCAGCCATGAAATACATACCGCAAAATATCTCCGTGTGTTGACTTCATTATTATTATTACTAGTGTATCCAAAAGATAGTAATTGCTGCGGTAAATTTGTTGTAATAATGCTGTTTTATCGCCTCGCTGGTATTACAGAATTTTCTCTTTCGTTTTTTGAGGGAAAGCAAAGCAAATGTAACCGGGATGAATCGACGAAAACTCCAGCTAATAAGACTAATATTGTTTTGTAATTCACGCATCAAGTTCTTGCAATGTCTGTAGAATATTGTTGAGCAAAGGACGCGTTCACCACGTGGAAGGTGTGAAAATTTAGGTTTAACTTAATTATTGATATTAATTATATGTTGCGTTACTAGCTAGCCGTATCGTATTCGCGTCTCCACGCGCTCAGCTCAGGTTTCGCGTCCCCACGCGCTCAGCTCAGTCTCATCGACCGCTGTCGGAGTGATTTCAAAATAAATTTGTCTTTTATTCCGTACAATCTTCGAAAATCTTTGCTATCCAACGGTCCTATCACCATGCCTCACAGTCCTCGCTCAACTCGCGGTAGTCTTCGACACTTCAGTTCCGATTATGACTGGCACATGTTGGACCAAAATATTACAAATCTCGCAGCCAACAGCTTGAAGCAGCAAGCGAGGCTATTGTTCGTGGCGCAGTGAATTCTGGCCCAAAATGTGTACGTGGCGCAGTGAATTCTGGCCCAAAATGTGTGCGTGGCGCAGTGAATTCTGGCCCAAAATGTGTGCGTGGCGCAGTGAATTCTGGTAAAAAGCGATCAAATCGAGATTTTTCCTAGCTTATATTTTTTTCTCATATATTTCTCTTAAATCCTGATTATGTTGCTGCTCACTCGCTACGCTCGTTCCGCAGCAATTATTCAGAGGCAGAAGGAAGAATTACAAGTTTTCAAGACAATGCAAGGCGTTCGTGGATGGATAGGACCGCTTGTTATTGTGCTAGCCGCTTATTGCTGTGGGATTTTTGTTCCGGCAAGTTTTGTGTTTTTTATATAACTTGCAATTTGATTAGCGATCAAGTTTTGAAGTGTTGGCTATTGAATGTATTGAATGTGTACAAGTCTTACGTTTTAGACATATTTTAAGCTTATTGTTCTCCGTAAAAGCACTCCGAACACTCGGGAATCAATACTGCAATGAAGTAAAGACGCCACGAGTTTAAGCTGTTAACTATTAAACATCAAGATTAATTAACAACTATTCACCGAAGTGGAGGTGGTTAGTGGTGGATATTTACCGAGCCGCGAAGCGGCGAAGTAAATATCCACCACTACCCACCTACACTGAGGTGAATAGTTGTTTTAGTATATACTGAAACAGTGAGATAATATAACGAAAATGATGCTTTTTAACTCATTTATTCCTGTCAACGATTACAATTTTCGCGCGCAAATTACTGTGAGGTGAATAGCACTTGCTATTCCGAGTTTCAGTAGCCAATAAGAGCGCGCCAACAATGCTATCCACTGTTTCAGTATATAGTAATAAAGACTAACCGTTTCGAGAACTAGAAAGACAAACATTTAGTCAGTAATGGCACACTAGAGTGCAGTAATGTACATCTGAAGACTTTGCCTATAAAGGGCTTTCAAAATATCCATTTCAATAAAAATTTCGCGCATGGAAATTTAACGGCCAAAATTTTTAGCGATTTTCGCGAATTTTAAACGGTCGTGACTACAATGGATACTTCCAATCAGGTTTTTTCGATGAAGGACTGGAACCGAGTATTTCGGACTCTTCCCTTTACTTATATGAATACGAATGAAAGTGGACAGAAAGGAACTCAGAAAAAAAAATTCTGAGTTCCAGATGGGATTTGAACCCACGACCTTCCGTATTCTAGTCGGATGCTCTAACCACTGAGCTAATGAGAACTCTAGTGATGAGCAACGGTCAAATGTGGGCTGTGTATGACACACGGATTCCTTGCAGAGATAATTATTTAAAATGGCGCCGAAATGGAAGATCGATCGATCGATCGATTGATCTAAGGGAAAATGATGAAATCTTTTTGCATGTGTACACAGGATAACCACGAAATCGCAAAAAGCCCAGCAGAATAGAATGCGTTTTCTTCAGTTCCAGTCCTTTATCGAAAAGCTGATTTTGGGAGTAACCATTCTATTTTTTACAAGCATTCTAAATCCCGAGAAAATAAAAGCTATTGGGGTATCTACTAAATAATACACATCTCTCTTCAATTGATATGTAAAACTCCACAGAAGCATACAAAAAGTTGCTAAAGGTTTAACCAAGGTTAAAATATGGTTTGTTTATGTTTTGTAGACTGGTATTAAAGTGCCTATGAAATGAAATTTATTTTTTGATGTATCGAAAGTTTCACCTTTTTAGACCTTGGAAAAAAAAGTTTAAAGTGTTAGGGACGATGCGAAATGCTTTTTTTATGGTCTCAAAGTTAGGTTGTTGGCGCTAAAAAGTGGCTCCAATTTGTGCGCGGCCAAAACCAGTGTCATATTACACTGTGACGTAAATAGTTGTACAAACTGCTGCGGGAATATAGAGAACAAGAGAGCTGACAAGAGACGTCGCTAGAGGTGGACCAATATTATGTGGCGAGCGGCCTCAAACATGCGAGATATTAGAATTCTTCGATAACAGAGGGTTTAACAAAGCTTTATTTTGCTCCAGAGGAAAATATGCCGGCGAAATACACGAAATTTGTTCGTCGACATCGGAAAGGGTACGTCAAGCGATGTTGTTTTCAATGAAAGCGCTTATTGTTAAGATTAATATTATTTTGCAAAAGAAAATAACATTCCGGCCGGTGAGGCCGTTTAACCAAGCATAATTTTTCCAATCCATATCCTGTTTGGAAGTTCCTTCAAGCCTCGGCTCGACTGGAGAGCCGTCGAAGTCAGTGAGGCCTACAAAAATATACTGACTCGATCGGCACTGACTGGCGAGTAATATAAATGTTTATACGGTATTCCGAATTATAAAATTCAAAGTGCAGCGACGCAAATGTTCACTGGAAGGCGTCTATTCTACGGAATATCTATCAAAAATCTACACGTACAAATGCTATTCGAAACAAAATACATCGCTGAATCATTGCGTGTTCGATCAGATCAATTTTTATACAATGAAATATAAATCAGACATAAATGTAAACACGATACTTTGAACTCACTTACAAGCCGCCAAGTGGTTAAAATTTCCAGAAACGATCAATCGCTGGCAAGACACTGAACTAAGAAGCATAATTATTACGTATATACTTGAGTTCAAACATTTTGAATAAATAAATAAAAAAATACGCTATCAAGGCACCTTGCCGCTAAAAATACACCATTCACATTCAATTCAGCAAGCCGCCTGAAAAACACCACCTCGGATATGCATAACATATCAATATAATTTAGAAACTTTCAACTAGCAAGCCGCCAAGACATATCCTTCGCATTGAAAAAAGAACTTTAAGTAGACGAGCGAATTGCCAAGCCGATAAAATAAGTTCATAACCTCCACGCGCGATCAATGAACTTCAGAGAAGACCGGCCGAGTCGCTAATGCGCTAATATCATGATTGTTTGTACTACAAATATATCGTTCGCGTTCGATAAACGCTAGTCAACGAGCCACTAAAAAGAAATAACAAAAACGCCTCTGCGTTCAATAAGCTTACAACTCAACTGGCGAACCACTGAGACGCTGTGCTACTGAAATGTATACCTTTCACGTTCAATAATCTAAATGATCAAAAAAAAGTCCGTCTTCTTCATGTTCACTTCCTTCGCTCAAGCGGCACAGTCGGTTCGTCTCGCTACGGCAAAACTACAGTGGATACGATCATTTTAGTTGATCAAGAGTGATCCGAAACTGATCCTCTTCACCTTCAGAGGACTGTAAAGAAACAAATTAGGGGCTGTCTGACATTTGTACAGCCAAAAACGTTGGCAAAATGACCATCACGCTAAAGGATTCCAAGGGAATTATAGCGTAAACAAACCAATGTGTCATACTATTTACGTAATTTACGTCATCACGCACGCCCACTCGCCCCCAGGCTCTCCAAAAATTGGAGCCACTTTTCAACCGAAGTGACGCATCTTCGAGGGGCTAAAAAACCGATTTTCTTTCTTTTCCTCGGGAAATGATTATTGTTTTCGTTCTTTGGACATAATAAACTAATGAAAAACGAAGAAAAAAAATTCATTTCATAGGCACTTTAAATAGAAACGATCGTTAAAGCCGACGCTTCCTTCATCCACAGAAACATTTATTCATTATTTGTCAAAAGAAACAAGACTTATTTTCCTTTTCGTTTTCTCCAAAAAGTTCTGTGAGTAACCGATCGAGATACTTATACGTAGAATTGTAGATAATAGACTAATAGCAACCAAACGAATCAGTTATATGGTATAAATGATACGAAATGGTCGACAGCTGTGTTTTGAAGAAAGTCGGTAGAAGAAGAAGAAGAACAAACAGGATATTTTCAGATCTTCTCTGGTACGTGTATAGAATCGATTTAAAAGAAATTACCGCTTTGGGGAAGATAAACGGCGAAAAAAAAAACTGTATTTGCACAAAGTTCGTTTGTAGAGCGCGGGGTGTTTAATTGCAGAGCAAATGAATAAATAAAGAACATGACGTATATTTACTCGAAAACGTGCGTTTGCACGGAAATGGATAATTTTCTCACTTATATATTTGTGTTCACGCTGACATTTGTCAACTGATTTTCGAACCAAGGGCTTTCTCGAATTTTTTTAAAGTGAATTCATGAGGAGTTTCACGGCAAAAACCGACTAGAATAACAAAATAAAACGTCGAGAAATTGTTTTGTGGCTCAAAAACAATCATAATAGCTGCTTAAAAAAACCGGCGCTTCCTTACTTCGCAATAATAATGACTTCTTACTGAAGAAAACGCTTCCTTATTTCGCGAGAATATAAAATTATCTGTGAGAGAAATTAAACTAAGACTAAACGGCCTTAAAAAATCTGCAGCAAGTAATTATTTTTATTGCGTGTTGTGGTCCTAGAGTACAAGACTCTGAAAGCTCGAACTAAAATCGGAAATAAGGCTTTTCTTTCCTTAACATTGTATTCATGATAATTATTGACCACTTAAAAACCACATAGTCGGGATGTTTACAGCTATATATAATACAGTATAAAAATTACGGAAAATAGGCTCAAAGAGTAGTCCTGTAAATTCTATAGTAAAGCGAAACGATAGGTTTCAAATTAGAAAAACTCAATTATCTTGACATCATTATGAAGAGTTTAATTAAACTTTATGGATGGATTCAGGGGGTGAATGAGACATCGACGTAAATGTGTGGCGCCGACTTGTTGTCGCCAGAAAAATAGTTCATATTTTCCTTCAGTTATTTTCTGGAGACCCGACTGAAAAAAACATAAAATAATTAACATGTCCATCACACCGAATACGGAGGCATCAAACATGTTTGCAATACTGACGATTTTAGTAAAAAAAATAACTAATCTAAAAAATATGAACAGAGCTCCATTATGTGCGCTGTATTAAAAATAAGCATAGATGCTTCAGTTTTAGTATGCGATGGATGTCTCCCTGATAAATCATTTAATAGACCACAGAACCCTCAGGCATTGAGATATTTTAACCCCTATGACCAACATTGTTCTTGCCGGTAATAAAGTTCTCCTCTTATTTGGTTGAGTTAATCTTATTTTCTCACTAAGAAGCCTGAGGCTGTAAGCTCGCCACTTTCTAAGTATTTTTTTCTCTTCTTTTGTGCATTCGGTTGTGTGTAGTAAATTAAAGTATTTCATTAGTGTGATTGATGTTGAGCCGTTGTTGTTTTCGGTATTGTCTCTTGACTGATCATGTGGTTATTAATTGCCTTGGGCGTTATCTCTTTAACGCGTAACGAAAATAACAAAAAGAAATAAATTCGCCAAAATATCTTCCATGGTAAAGTATTGTAGTATAATATATGTTACAGGCGATGGCGCCCGGGCTTGGCATCTTAACTTAATATTTCACTCGATCTTATCAGGGATCAGGGATATCGAATAAATAAATGATGGAAGAAAAGTAGTATTTTTTTTGTAAGATAAACTGAAAGATTCCGGCGGGTTTGTTTTTGTTTTTTTGTTGTTGTTTTCTGAAGAACATAATATAAGCGCTTTCAAGTAAAATGTTGCAGTATGGGTATTGAGGACAGACATGGCAAAAATTCAAAGGTTTCCGTGGGAATATTCAAAGTTAGAAATCGTTCGTCCGTTTTTGTTTCAAAACTTGTTTTCATAACCAAATTTAAGAAACGTGTTCTATTTCAATATCTCAGATTTCCGAGCGAATAAAGTTTGGAAAACGAAAGCAGTGGATTAAACTTTAACTCTCATACACAGTTTCTTCGAATTCCCGCCATATTTGTCCATAATACCCATGAAGCAACATTTTGTTTGAAATGTCTTATTCTCCACTGTTTATTAACGAGGATATAAAATATAACAACGCGATGCAAGAATACGGTCTTGCTGCAGTGCAAGATTAGTGGTCGCTTACGGGTGTCAGTAGCCTATAAAAATTCCTTAATACAAAACAGATAGGAATCCAAGAAAAAATAGTCGCTTTACTATCTGAAACAATTAAAGATTCGACCCTCAAATTAAGTAGTTTGGCTTTAACATTTAAGTCTTTGGCGTCGATGAAACCCCAAAGTGTGACCATTAAAATGAAAGCTACTGAGCAGTACTTTCCTGTGGTGCCGTAGGTCTAACTTTTAGTTCCTGGATGAAACTCCAAAGCAGCCAAAGTGTGCCGAGCATGAAAGCAACTGAGCAGAACTCAGTTTCCTGTGGCTCAGTTTATTATGCTGTCTGACAAAGTAGTTCGGTGGGTGAAATCCTAAAGTGTGACCATTCAAATAAAAACTACTGAGCAGTATTTTCATTTTGAAGCTCTTTGTTTTGTCGATCATTTTGCAAGTTTTCTGCCCGCGTTTAGAAATAAGCTTGCAGTTTTATTCCCTTTGTTTCGTGTGCAAAAGGTAAACTGTTACGACGAAGTTAAACCTCATTTACTTTGCACAGAAAAGATCGACAAGACAAAGGGGGAAATCTGCAAGGGTCACTGGCACTTTTTTAGTTGTCGTTTAGAACTGACTCAGTCTCACACACAAAACTTGTCGCCTAAGGCAAAACGTTTTTCGAATTACTGTGCCGGGTACTGTTGATCCACGCTGAAAAATCTAAATAATTTTATTTTAATCTGTTGACCGCAAAATTTGTAAGCCGGATGTCATTCAGTAAAAAAAGTGAAGAGTAGAATATATTTTATCAGTTTGACATTGTCTTTCAAATCCAGATTTGGCACGCAAGTGGAGTGTCGTTAAAATTTCAACATCATGCATAGATAGAACGTTTTAGTTTTACGTTTCATTTATGGCTTCTTTTCGTAACTGATTACTGTCACGAAGTATAGCTGAAAACAAAATTAAACATAATTGCTAAAAAACATTATAATCAGAGTTTCGAGTTGGAGTTAATATATGGTATACCGAAGATCAGTTGCGTGAAACAGCGGGGAGTCGAATAACAAATTCGTAGTTGAACCGAAGTATTAATCGTTTGACCGCCAAAACACTAAAAAAAGGCTCAAATATTAGAAATAACAATTCGAGGCAAGCGCTTAAATCGCTCGGTTTGTTGGTTTAGAATATTTAATAAGATTTCTTTCCATAGTGGTTTAGCTCTCTAATTAATTTTAAAGCGACAAGAAAATAAATTTTGTTTTTAATCTAAACTTTTCCTGTTTCGTTTAGTCACAGCAACAACACCATACAGCAACGAGAGCGAGAAGAGTCGATGTTTAAATTATTAACAAATTACGATTATTTTTAAAACAAGAGAGCGACAAGACAGCTGCGTATAAAACTGATGCAAATGAACCCGAATTCAAAACATTTTGCCTCTATTTCCTGTCTTAGCTACAAAATACTGCAAAGTAACTTAAAAGCGGAACAAAGGAGTATACGCAAGTATTCACAGGAAACTTTTAACAACTGCAATGCTTAAAAATTAAAATAAAGTATTAATAAGCGGGAAGCGAAGATGAAACGACGAGATAAATCATGCGTAAAATCGCTTGTTGTCCGGCATGAATATTAGAAAACGCAAGTTCCTCTTGCGAAGGTTTCAATAAGTTTGTTCAGAAGAAAAAAGACTTCATAAAAGAGCAAAGAAGTGAATAAGAGGACATATACAGAGTGTAATTTTTTAATGCCACAAACACTAATAAGTAATAGAAACGAAATGGTTCTGTGACATCACAACATCCTGCGCTCTGTACTTTGATGGCGGTAATCAATGGTGAACTATTTACCCGTTTTACTGCTCGCGTATCATGCATAAAAATATCGCCACATTAAATTATCTCACCTGTGAATTCAGCATAACCATCATCATATTCATTTCCATCGTAAAATCCGTGCCCTGCGATCAAAGAGTAAATCATTAGAACTGAATACCGAACGGGCGCGTTTGAGTGGCTTCAACATGAATCGACAACTTTACCTCGTTTAAACGCAAAGTTCTTTCCAAAACTTGCTTCGTGTGTTAACACAGGTAATAGAACGTAACAAAAACATAAAAATACAAACGATGCTTCAATAGCTCTCCACATAATTCCATGGATTTCTCACACCAGAGGAAAACGTCTCAAGAAAACCCTCACAGTTTCAACCCCTTGATTAAGGGTTCATAAATTTACAAATTCCCTACGTCGATGCTAATTTTGTTTCGGGATCATTTGCATAACAAAGCAGAAAGAATCAAGTACGTTTGTCTTGTAAACTGTCCCCGTATCTCATAGGAACGCATCAACGGTACAACCATATGACATTTTCGACGGTTAGTGAGATCTCAATTGGCGTGCTTTTTTTAAGGAACTGCCTTTTCTCGAGTTAGATCAGTCACATTAAGGAGTAAAAAAAATTATATTCCTAAATAAATAGTCTTCTCAGAGGGGTCGTCTTTCAAAAGAAAAGATTAATTCAGTTTGTTTTTTATTCGACTTCCTTTTTTTGTTACTATTTTCTGTATAGGATACAGTTTTATGTCGCCAAAATGTTGCAAAGTACGTAAACTAATTAACTTTTTTTATCCATCAGAAATTCCTACTTTATAACATAATATATAATTCATACTTTATAAGATATATTTTTCGTTTTCTTCTGCAGCGAGATTTTAACCCGACTAATATATTTGTAAAATATAAAGTTGTAAAGTCAAAACTCCCGTAAGCGACAATCAAAATGCAAAACCAAGGTGATCGCTTTCGGGTGCTGGTCGCTTGTGAAAGATCAGACCCGACAGGGGGTCTTTTAAGAATCTATGAATCTGTAATAATTTCAATGTACAAAGCACCTAACAGCGGAAATATTGTATCATATTATTGTTATAGAAGTTTTGATGCAAGGGACGACATTTTCGTTTCATTGGCCGAGTTCTACTGTAACACAATATGCATCAGACTCTGTAGTGATATCGAAATATAGCAAGGCGAATGGTCGCTTACCAAAATTTAAACCAGCGTTGCAAGTGTTCGCGATCACTGACAAGAGGTCGTAGCTTACAAGAGGTTTCTACTATAATTATTTGTCTGGAAAAAAAATTGTTTTATTGGAAAAGTGGTCGCTTACGTGAGGTAGTCGCACGTGGCGGTTCGACTGTAGTTTTGATAAAAATAATCACTGAATAAGAAAAACTCGAAGAGTTGTAATTAATCCCGTCCCACACACTAAAACTCGCTGAAACTCCTACTTAATAATTATAAACCCTCGTGAACACCGTAGAAAATCAAACATCATTTCTGTTTTCTGTTTTTAATCAGCTGAAACTACAGTAGTTGTGAGAAAATAAAACATTTATGATTTTCTTTTCAAAGACTGAAACAACGGCTTTTTGTTCAGCAAGAAAATAGACCCTTTCTTTATCAAATTGTCAGTTCGGGATTAAACTCATCAAAAGATCAAATCTATTCCGCTTTAAAAATATATGCTAATCAAATAGGCCATTTCCGAGTTGCCTTTAGCCTCTCTATCAAAGCGAGGCTAGGTGCGAAACCTTTCATATGAAAATGAGTTTTCATTCACATGCAAATAAAACTTATTTGCATGTGAATGAAAACTCATTTTCATAAGAAAAGGTTTCGCACCTAGCCTCGCTTTGATAGAGAGGCCAAAGGCAACTCGGAAATGGCCTATTCTGAAATATTATGTTCGCTATTCTAGGTGAATATTTGTGAATAAACTGGTCAAAGACTCGCCGGTTTTACAAGGTAATCTTCTATGAAGCTCGGTTTGAGGATGAAAATCCTCTCGGCTAGCTAGCTAGCTAGCTCACAATGAAATATCACCTCCCTCTTAAGTGCACTTAGCAACGTGCAAAAGTTCTGAAAGTACTTGTATATATACCATATCACTGATCCCAATATTTGGCCAGCTGTCTTTTGATTGATCAATTTCCTCGCCCCAAATTTACTGATCCGTCGCGTTTCAGTCGCGACCAATATTTTCTGAAGTCACCGGAGAAGAAAAAAAATGTTGTTATACACCTTGGAAGGGTACAGTTTGTGTCTGTTGACTAAAAAAGTTCGTAAAAAAACATAAAATCCTTGTATAATTTTAAAGCTTTTTCAATACAAAAAAATAAAACATTGGGAATATTATAAGTGACCATGAATTTTTTTATAAAGTTTTTTCCTTTTCGAATTTTCTGATTCACAGAATTAGAAAATTAACATTAAAGTTCCTCTTACCTACAGAAAGAGTGTAATCAATTGGATACTTATTACGGTATACATCACTGCTAAGTCAGGAATCGCACATTAATATCAATAAAAGTGAATAGAAAGTCTTACAAAAGACAAATCGTAGTAACCATCGTTTGCTTTTATAGAACCTTCATGAACTCAAGGAAAAGAAAGCTACAAATTATCTGTAATAAAAATGCGTAGGTGTTTCCCTCAGGCTTTTTTCTGGTCATTAACACCTTTTAAATTAGAAAGCTTGCGAAAAGTCATAAAATCACCGCATTCACCGGGCAAAACCACTATGGATAAAGCCGCTTTAAAAAACGGCCTTGTTTTTTTTTTTGGCTCATTACTGTCATGTTTAATAACATCGCGGCGTGGTTATTTTACATTGATGTTGCAATTTCACGGTGATTTTACTGGGTTTTGGACAAAACTATTGAAGGCCCAGCTTCACCCAAAATGCTGTGCGCGCCGTGATCACTTTCTGTGCTGAATTTCGTGTAACACGAAATTCACGCTTGAATGCGTGCAACCAATCAGATCACACGTATGAACAATGGAGCATTTCTAAACAAAAACAAACGACCGCAGCGTCTTTTGGGTAAAGGGGGGCCTTTAAATATTCCACTTTGCTCATGCACAAAATGCTCTAAAACGCAGAGAGGAAAATATAAAGTGATTCCACTAAGGGAGAAGAAACCTTATTTATTTCTGTTTTCATTTTATGTGTATCGTGGTACAGATGTTTTTTCATTTCCAGCGTGTAAGCCATAGTAAAAACTCCGGATATGCAGTTTTCAGCTGGCTTCACACGTGTTAATCAGCTCGCCCATGCGTGTTCCCACGTATCAGCTGATTGACACGCTCGCGCACTCGCACGTACGTCATCGCGCTGAAGGCATCCTTCGGGAATCTTGATCTGTCTCTAAAGACCATAGGCAACCCACACAATATTCTGAACTCATATGTAAATATTCATCGAAGTATTTTACAATAATATGAATCTTTTGATATTGCCATACATTTCCTCTAAATTTAAAAATACGGTCACAGTTTGTGTGGGATCCATGTGGAAAGACAGTGGTATTCTCGTGCAAGCTGAGCAATTATCAGACTAACATTTTTCTCAACTTTCTTCTTCCCACCTATACCGTGGGCAGTTCTGGTCTTTGTTTTGTCTTGCATTCACTAGTCAGTGCTCCCTGACTGATAGTATTTAATTGTAGCGGTAGTTCGTGATAAAATGATGTCATAAAATGTTCAAGGCAGCAAGTGGAGTCACGAGCCATTAGGGGCCAACCATTTTACTTTTGAGGGGGAGGGTGGGTGATTTGGTATAGGCATGAATTTTTTTTTCAACCGCTTAATTCACGCTGATTTTTTTTTCTTGGGGTATGTGCTTGCAGAATATTTTTTTCTCCCTCGAACATTCTGCATGAAATTTTTTTTTGGTGGATAGGTTGGTAAAATGGCATCCATTAAAAATCAAATTATAAAGGATCTGTAAAAGAATCTTTGAAGAAATGTATTATTAATTTTTTATATATTAACGAAGAGATTGAAAGATTGGAGGTGCTCATCAACCACTTCCACACTAAATATGGCCTATCTATACAGGAAAAGTCTGATGCAAAGAAAACAAACAAAAATAAGAGGAAAGAAAGGAAGCGCAAGGCAACTCAGGCAACTTAAGGCATAGATAATAGCTTTATAACACACCCCACTGAAAAAATGTTGCCTGTCAATTTTTCAACTATGCTAAATAAGCTAGTATTAAAGTCATGCCTTAAGTTGTTTGAGACAACCTTTTTTTGTATAGATAATAGCCTAATGGGGATCCACATTTTATTGTATTTAGTAGTGTCTTTTACTGAAAGACCGTTTTTTAAGAAATTGTGTCATTGGCTTTGTATTATACACTTTAATTTATATGTTATTTTGCGTCTATCAGACTATTAGAGACTGACAAATTTAAGAGATTGTTCCATAGTCTTTGCAAAATCACAAGTTGTCTACAGTTGAAATAGTTTATATTAATAGAATAGAGAACTTTATCTTTGCATATTTGTATCAACTAGATATTTTAATAATAAATTTTACTTCATTCCTTGATTTAGAGTGCACTTAAAACATTGTTCTTCAGATCACAACACAAGCCGTGATCTTGAATTTGACAAAAATGTACCAAGATTGGTAACCACGGGTGCTATAAATTTAAAGAAAAAACAATCTGAGGGGGACACATTATTGTGCTGTGAATACCTCTTTTATGTAAAATACCCAAGTCCAGATGCTAAAATCTTTCAACAGTTTTCTGATACAAAAGTTCAATGTGTCAGCCCAGGGAACATCTTGCCAGAATTTTTTTTCCAGCCCACTGTACGTGCGTGAATTTTTTTTGGGACGATGGTCTTGTGCAGGAATTTTTTTCTTACGCATATGCACTTGCAGGATATTTTTTTTCAAAATCACCCATCCCCCCCCCCCCCCTCAAAAGTAAAATGGTTGGCCCCTTAGGGGCGAACTTTTAGACTTCTAAGCTAAGGGGAAGGCGGGAGGGGGAGTTGGGTGATCTTGTAGATGTGTCTTAATTTTTTTTACTAAAAAAAACAAAGCCTCAAGTCGGGCTTTCGCAGTTGCAGGATATTTTTTTGCCGAGAGAGTTGGCCTGCAGGATATTTTTTTTTCACAATCACAACTGTTATGGTTCGCTCCTGAGGCGAGTTTACTTAAAAGTTTGGTCAGTGATTGGTCTGTGCTAATTGGGTTAAGATTTACAACGACTAAACAGTGCTTTCCATCGGCGCTGTAAATTGGGACTTTTAAAATAGTTTTTGTAGTCTAGTGATTTATAAACTTTTGTGGGGAATTTTAAATATTAAAATCTCCTGGTCCCAACACAAGAATTATTGTCTGTTTTAGTGTTTAGATACGTAAATAATAAGCTAAATGATATGTCATCAAACACATCCTCGGAGAACCAGAGATAGTTAGTTGGAGCGAGGGAGAGTAGAAAAGGGCGAAAAAAAAATCGGCGGGAGTAAAGTAAAGGGACTCCGAGGATACATTAAACGACGCACACTGTTTGAATTTTCAGTGTATCAAGTTCGTGTAACGCATTACCTTTTTGCTGTGGGTCGCGACAGATTAACATTGCTGTGTGTGTATAAAAAAATTAAATCACAATTCGTACCTGAAAAAACGCCTGATATAATAGATAGACTCTCCGAATAAATTTGTCCAATTCATTTATATATGTAGTATTTTTATTAATTAAACAATAGTTAATAAAAAATACTAGACATTGTCTTTCGGTTTGCTAATAAACTACGGTTCGGGTTCAGTGTATCATACAGCATATACGTTAACATGGCGTCGATACAATTACACCTTCAAGTAAACTTACCTCGAATTCTTTGTCTTGGTAATGTACGAGAGAAGTAAAAGCGATTCGCCAGTGAGAGGGGCAGAGAAATCAGGGACACAAGAAGCAACAGAACGTGAACGGTATTCATCAAGATCCTTGGAATATTAAGTCATAAACAAACGTTGATGAAGTTTCCACGCGATACTGTCGGAAATATTTTGTTCAGTGAGATACTGGTATTACAGTAAAACGACATGGATTCTCGTGAATACTCTGTACATTCCTTTGATTTCCGCAACGAAAGCGCGAACCGATCGGATTGACCCAAACATTCACTGACACAAAGCTGACATACGAAATCCAATCGTGACTTGAAAGGCACGGCAGTATTGAGGTCATAGACAAATCCGGTTGGTGTCAAATAGCTTTTTGTTGTCACGCCCAAATAAGATCAACAATAAGTGTCATATATGGCCATTTGCCTTTTACTCATTAATTTCTCGTCTCAATAGATCATTTTATTTAACAGTTAGTATGTTTCTTGTTTCACCCTGCTGCAATTGTTTTCTACTTCCCACAACTATTTCTTTCTTACTTGCCTATGTTCTGATTTTTTTAATTTTTTAATTATATTGCCTTGATCTTTGATTTCCATGATTGCTTTTTGTGATTCTGTAATTATGTTGCCGCGATTCCATGTTTACTTTCTGTATTCTGTAATTATGTTGCCTCGATTTTATTTTTACTTTCTGTCTTCAGTAATTATGTTGCCTCGATTCCATTTTTACTTTCTGTCTTCTGTAATTATGTTGCCTCGATTTCATGTTTACTTTCTGCATTCTGTAATTTTGTTGCCTCGATTCCATTTTTAGTTTCTGTCTTCTGTAATTACATTGCCTCGATTCCATGTTTACTTCCTGCATTCTGTAATTTTGTTGCCTCGATTCCATTTTTACTTTCTGTCTTCTGTAATTACATTGCCTCGATTTTCCGTTTTAGCCAAATCGGAGTGAAGTATTGGTGCAGTGTGCATGCGTTTTTATCCCAAATTTATTATCTTCTCAGTATTGTTACTTAAATTCGTTCCATGAGCGATGTGTTACGTCCGTATCTTCCCGCCGTATTCTTCATTTAAGGCATGGTAAAAAATGGCGGGAAAACGTCACGTGACCGAAAGCGATCTGAAGATGGCGGAGCTTATTTCACTTAAGTTTGAGGGTAAAACCATCGGTTTAACTGCGGCAAGCCTAGCTAAACTGACCATCGCTCGATTTTTTAATGTCCATGAAGATGGTCTTCCGTTAAAAGTGATGAGAAATGGCAGAATGGAGAACGTATGTCAATTATTCTTAGATTAATATTTAGCGATTTATTAGTTTATTTAAATTATTTTGTTGTGTCCTTACTTAGTGGTTTTATTACTGCTATTTGTACATTTGACACCTGAATAAAGTTATTATTATTATCATCGAATGGAAAGTTCTTGGTACCACCGGGGATAACGAATGCTACTGTCGTCATCGCATTCGCCACTGAAGAATCTCAAGATGACGAAGATTTTTCACCTTCTACATTTGACTTTCGGTATGTATTGAGAATTTTTGTTACCGTATCGTTGATTTTTTTTGCGTTAATTTTTCGTGACTCAGTCTGACGAGATGAGAACAGTGCTGTTGAAGGAGAACAAAATATTAATTTGTGACATTTACTGGGTGGTATTATTCAGTTATGCTGATACAATAAATTTAGCTGATAATAATTTTATAGTCTGGAACAGGGTATCAATTTCCCAGAGGATGGCACAAAGATCGCTAATTGATACTCTGGAATAGGGTAGACGAAGTCTATGTTAGTCAGGAGATGAAACAAAACGTTTAAGAGTATTTGAGCTTTGGGATTAGGTGTGTATAAAAGCTTTCCAGGAAAGGACGCTCGGAGTCTTTCGCTAATGGCGGTGTACGAAAACCCTCGTTCAACAAGCCCTCGTATAAATACCTCTCCCACCAAGTCCAGCAAACTCATTTTTTATAGTCTACGAAGCTGAAATGTGACAAAGCCCTCCTCCAGATCGGCTCAACCGCTCAACGATGTTTATTCGTTCCAGCTCCCGCGAGTATATCCTCGTTCCCAACCTTTACCACCAAGATCACCTCGTTCCCATTTTTCTCTTATTTGTGATACGTCATTCACTTCCGGTATCATGGTAAACAACATAATTGCGGAATTCAGAAAACAAACGTGGAATCGAGGCAATATAATAACAGAATACATAACAACCTAATAATTATAGAAGACAAACAGCGAATCGAGGCAATGTAATTACAGAATAAAGAACACAAACATGGAATCGAAGCAACGTAATTGCAGAAGACAGAACACAAACATGGAATGGAGGCAACGTAATTACAGAAGACAGAAGACAAACATGGAATCGAGGCAAGGTAAATACAGAATACAGAACACAAACATGGAATCGAAGCAACGTAATTACAGAAGACAGAACACAAACATGGAATCGAGGCAACGTAATTACAGAAGACAGAAGACAAACACGGAATCGAGGCAAGGTAATTACAGAAACAGAACACATACATGGAATCGAGGCAACGAAATTACAGAAGACAGAAGACAAACATGGAATCGAGGCAAGGTAATTACAGAATACGGAACACAAACATGGAATCGAGGCAAGGTAATTACAGAAGACGGAAGACAAACATGGAATCGAGGCAAGGTAATTACAGAATACAGAACACAAACATGGAATCGAGGCAAGGTAATTACAGAATATAGAAGAAAAACATGGAATCGAGGCAACATAATTACAGAATTCAAGTGCAGAAAACAATCATGTAAACAAAACTTCAAAATTACGGAATCCATGCTAGAATTACAACGTTAAACTTAAGAATTCGGAATAAAATTTTAAAATAATAGCATAAAAATTTGAAATGGCCACGTGGTACACTGATCATCAACTCACACACAAAAAAAACACTAATACGACTTTTTCAGTACCATGAACGCAAAAGTCAGTCTGGAATTTTTCCTTAATTAAGAAATAATTATAAAAAGAAAAAAAATTATTTTGCCACATATACATCAAAAATGCAAAAGAAGAATAAAATACGATGTGTGAAAAGGAAATAAGAAGCAAAGGATCGCGAACGAAAATGCTGCCGGTGTACGTAGAAGTGCTAAAGAAATCACTAGACGAAGAAATTCCGAGAATGACAGATTCCCCAGTCCCCCGAAAATAATTTATATGGCTTAATATAATGCCAACCACTCTGGACTTCATCGATACACATGTATGTATTTTATAGCTACAGTGTCAAAACTCTATTAAGCGGTCACCCTCGGCCTCGGGACTAGCCAGCTGACCGCTAATAGAGGTTGACCGCTTAAGGTAATTCCACTTAAATAGAATTCTTGTTTAAACTTTGCCTACAAGATATTTATTTTATGAGAACTTCAATTTTAAAATAAACAAGAAGCTGTACAAATCTTAAACTCGTGGCGTCTTTACCTCATTGCAGTATTGTTTTCCGAGTGCCACTCGGTTTCGGAGAACAATAAGCTTAATAAAAAGTAAGACCACACATTCACTACATTCAATAGCCGACACTTCAAAACTCGGCGATCCCGGCGCTAATCAAATTGCAAGTTATATTAAACACAAAACTTGCCGGAACTAAAATCCCTCAGCAATAAGCGACGAACACAATAACAAACGGTCCTATCCATCCATGAACGCCTTGCATTGTCTTGAAAATTTGCAATTGTACGCTGTAATTCATCCTTCTGCTTATCAAGTCAACACACGGAGATATTTTGCGGTTTGTATTTCATGGCTGAAAGCCATATAGTCGTCGGCATTAACTAAATATGCGTGCATAAATTTGCATGCGCTAATATGACACGAAAAAAAGAAAACTCAGAGCCGGATTTACAACTCGTCGGCTTCGCCATGAGAAAAATGGGGGTGCCCGTGTTGGTTAAGGAGCTGTCAGCATTGACATTATTTGAAAACTCCTCTAAACTCAAAAGAAGACATCGCATACATTGCGTTGGACATAAGTTTAAAACTTTTTACATTCGTTTTAACATCGGAGGCAAATTACGTTTTCCTGATTACTAAAATGCAAATCAGAGAAACTGCAGTTCAGTTCTATTTCTCTCGTTCAATTAAATCTTCAACAATAGAAATACAATCAGTCTTTTCTCATACAAAGGTTTTGTTTACTTAATAAGAAAGGACGGGAAAAAAGGTGGAGTGCCCGTGCTTGTTTACGAGAAAACAGCCACTTATTTGTCTCAAAGGAAACCTCTATGTTCTAAATGTGAGCGCGCTCGTGCTCGCGCTGATGACGCAAGAAATTATGCGCAGTAAGTGATGCGCAATGCTAAACCGTGGAATCACCTTAAGGCCTGTTTACATGGAGGTGGGGGACCTGTTAGGTTGGGTAATGGGGAAAGCGCAAATAGTTGGGGAAGGCGCGAAGAAATGCTAGCGAAAAAAATGCGGGGACACTAAGTCTCGGCCCCAGATCAGAGAGCAAATTCATATAAACTTAACCGGCCTCTTACGGACACTCCGGTGATCAGATGATAATAGTTTGTGTATGTGTTATTGCAGCATTGCGTTGTAGTTTCGTTTCGTTTCACAACAGTGATTCGTATACAGTATGTAGCTAAAGCCCCATTCACACCAACGGTTAAACATGTTTAAATGTTGTTTAGTTTAACTACGTTTTTATCCTCTATCTTGAACGTTGTTAAGTGTACATGTATATGATTCAAACTACCTAGAATGGTAATAAAGGTCAATAAAGTCTCTTTTAGTAAATATTTCACTCCAAATATTACGGGAGGTTATGAGGTATTTTTCTAAACTTGTTTTAAACTAAACAACATTTTAAACATGTTTAAGCGTCGGTGTGAATGGGGTATAAGATATGTATTGTAGCACGCTACTGGTAGACGGACAGTGTCTGAATGCTGTATTATTCACTTATGCAGTTAAATGACGAGTGTGGGCCTGTTTTTAGCTACTGAACACTTAAAGCTGTCAGTGGAGTCTTAAAAGTGACGTCATCGCAGTGACCTCAATAATACGGACACCTCTGTAATACGGACACTTTGCTCTGTCCCTTCAGTGTCCGTATTAGAGAGGTTCAACTGTATATATAAAATCAGACCAAGTTTCTCCACAAAGTGGCGGCAAAACATTTGCATTGGCCGGATGGAAATCATCTTACTGGCATTTTAAATAGTTAATTTTGAAAACTAATGGGAGAGGAGAGGTGGTTTAAATTAGAGGAGGAGGGGACCATCCAATTTGCCGGTTGTCAGTAACCCTGCTCAAACGTTTCTTGGAATGGAATTGTCGCGAATGTTTAGCGGTTCGAAAGTAAGGGATCACGTATGAACGTTTCGACCCTCAGGGGACCCGCAGGGCTGCTTATTAGAGATGTAAAAAGAGGGGTTTAAAGTGGGTGGCGCTTCTTTCGCTTCTTCTTTTATTTCTAGGGTATTAGGATTCCTCGTTAAAAAATAGAAATACTGTACTAGACGAGTACAAATAAAATACTGGAATGGATAATTTACAAGTTATAAAGTTGCACTGCGGTTGGAGTTTCAAGTTGCGAATTATCTTAAAACTTTCCACATCAAAGACGCCAAACGAGCTACCTTACCCATGCATGCCATAGGGTAAGCTTTAAAAATGGAAAATAGCTATTTCCATTCTATTAAAATGCGTCTCGACCATGCAAATAAAATACTGGAATGGATAATTTACAAGTTATAAAGTTGCACTGCGGTTGGAGTTTCAAGTTGCGAATTATCTTAAAACTTTCCACATCAAAGACGCCAAACGAGCTACCTTACCCATGCATGCCATAGGGTAAGCTTTAAAAATGGAAAATAGCCATTTCCATTCTATTAAAATGCGTCTCGACCATGCTAAGCGGTCGTGTTTTTTCTTTTTCGCCTCTTTACCAGCGATACGTTTCGGTACGTTCAGAGAGACTCAGAATTCCCCAAAATAAATTCGCTGGGAAGCAACCTTCTCCTACTCAAACCTCTAAGCCTATAACGTTTAAACCCCGATCGAAACCCCTCCCCCGCACCTCACTCTCGCCCCCTATTTACTCCGCTCCCCCACCGCCTTACGATTAAGTATGGATCCGTGGGCATTTTTTTAGGAAGAACTGGTTTAAATCATATTGAATCCAGATTACATTGACTGCATTTAACTGCACTAGTTTTATCCCACGACATTTAATTAGGAACTAACCAGATACATAAGGTGCTAAGTTTAACATAAATCAATCGCAGTTGTATTGTTACATTAAAAGCTCACATTAAAGGCTTTTTAAAACGATTCTCTACCTAAAACCATAAAAAGGTTTTACCCCTTTTTTTCAAGAAACAAGAGAAGAACTTGACAAACTTGGCTAAATTGGTCATTTTCATTCGACGAAATCATCCATGACAAAAGACACTCGTTTAAAGCTCCAGTCCACTAGAATAGTGATTGTTAGCAAAACGTGAGTATATATGTTTTCTGACTTTTCAAAGTGATATAAAAAGAAGTGAAAAACTATTAATTACTGCCCGCTGTTTGTGGCTGTCGGCACCCTTACAGCTCGATCAGTTTCCAGTTCATTTCCTGCTTGTAACGGAGTAAACTGTGCGCCCATGCAGTGGCTGTATCGGTCTGTAGTTGTCGCACATGCGACCGGCATGTCTTCCATGTTCAGCTTTCAGTTTTCTGAACTTGTTGAGCTGGAAAACAAAATCCAAACAAAAAAAATCATCATCTGTCTTTTACAAGTCTTCAACACATTTCCAATAAAAGCTGAAAATTTCACATCACACATCACAAGCGTTGAAATGAACCTATTTCGTTCATCAACTGGTGGAATGTTTTCAGTCTGTATTCTATAGCTAGTTAACTGAACTTTGCATTATCGTCAGGCCGTTACTTCCCAAAACTCTTGAAATTTTATTCTAAACCATCCTTGTTTGCTTCACTTATATTCAAAAAGTGGATAGCGCCATCCACCGGACTAATCACTATGCAGTAGATAACACAATTGGTTTTGCTAATCGGCCTATCCGCTGAGTGGACATGAGTGATTTATCCGGTGGATATCGCTAGCTGATCCCTTCAATAAAGCGGTTTCGCCAAGAAAAAAAAGTCACAAAACGAGGATGGGTCAGTGTTTCTTGGTTCTTGACCAATTCAACTGGCTTTCAGGTTCCGGCATCTAACGTTATAAACTACGTTAGTGAATCATTAAGACGAACCTGGCCATCAGAAGCGTGAAGATATTCTTTTAGGACAATCCAGTGCACTGTTTCATCGCAATGTGGCGTGGTAAGGGAACCTTCATAAGTGTAGTAACAGTCTAAGATCACGCTGTCGTTGTTGCCACTGTTGGCGTTTCCATTATTGCCAACAATATTACCACAACTACTGGGAAGCAGATCCATCAGACGAATGCCATGCTTCTCACTGACATCGTAAGTTTTCCCTGCAAAAATAATCCTGTGTTAGCCTCGTCTTGTTAAGGCGGTTTTCAGTTTAGTGTGGTGCAGACAATCCAATGAACCAATATGAGAAAATTGCGGTCATGACCATAAATTTCCAATAAGGGACTGTGCAATAATTATCAGGAGAGAGGGGGGGCCGGAAAATGGGCTTCAAGTAGGAAAATATTAGGTAATACCCCCCTTCAAAAGAACTAAATTTAGTTGTTGCCCCCCCCCCCCCCCCCCCCCTTCACACACTTTTTATATACAAATACCCAGCATTTTCTTAATATACACCCACCTGTTATTGCTACGAGGTAATGTTTGTTCCAGACGTGGATATACAACAATACTACATGTTTACTTGTTGGACATCCATATCTGGAACAAACATGACCTCGAAGCAGTGTTCGACAAAGCCATCCGATTCCACTTCTGAATCACTTCATTGCAAATCCGAGTTGCTTGCACTGGAACTCATTTCCTTGTTAACGTGCTCTTGGGTTTCTCGTGGGATGCAAGAATGATCACCACGAGCGTACTGGAGAACTCGTGCAACCAGTGCCATTTTACCTCACTGATCTTAAAGGTGGTCAGACATGAGGGGTCATGTGACAGGGACATGTCGCAGCGACAAATGTTTGTGTAGTACACACTGAGGGACATGTAGCAGGGAGTGAAGCGGGGACATGTACCAGGGAAAAAATCATAGCGGTTGCACACCGCATGAAAATGTCGCGGGGACATGTCTCAGGGACATGTTGCAGCGACACGTCCCCTCGTGTGAACTTATACTATCATAATTGTGCAACACCAATCTTGGGGACATTTTGTCCCCGCGACATGTCTCACGGTGTTCAACTTGTTGAACTTCATGGGACACGTCGCGGGGGACAAAATGTACCCAAAATTGGTGTTGCACAATTATGATAGCATCAGTTCACAGGAGGGGACCTGTCGCTGCAACATGTCCCTGAGACATGTCCCGCGACATTTTTATGCGGTGTGCAAGCGCTATGATTTTTTCTCTGCTACATGTCCTCGCTACACTCCCTGCTACATGTCCCTCAGTGTGTACTACACAAACTTTTGTCGCTGCTACATGTCGCTGCGACATGTCCCTGCTACATGACCCCTCATGTCTGACCACCTTTAAGATCAGTGAGGTAAAATGGCACTGGTTGCACGAGTTCTCCAGTACGCTCGTGGTGATCATTCTTGCATCCCACGAAAAACCCAAGAGCACGTTAAATTTAAATTCAAATTTATTTTGAACCAGTGCAAAATATTGAAACTGGAGCAAAATATTTTCACCAGGGCAAAATATTTGCACTGGTATATAACTATATTCTACTGTTCAAATGTTGTTGACAATAGCACAATTTCGATGTATTAAAATTTAACTTGAAACAAAAGACAACACTACGAGGCTTAGGGAAATAAACCATATAAATCCTTACTATCATTCCCCTAAGCCTCGCAGTACTGGTTTTGTTTCAAGTTGAATTTTAATATATCGAAATTGGGCTATTCAAATTTAAAAAGGCAGAAACGCTTTATCACAATATTCGTCTCTATATTATAGAGATAGAGAAGAATAGATAATCGTATTGCAACAGATTGAAATTGCAGTTCAGCCACAGAACAGATCATCATGTCTTTCAGTGAGAACTTGAAATAAAATGTAAAGTCCCCCCTCCTCCTGAGTGACTTATTTTACTTTGAGCCCCCCTATCCTTGCTTTGATTTTACTTCATGCCCCCCCCCCCCTCTGGTTTTCCGGCCCCCCCCCCCCCCCCCTCCTGATAATTATTGCACAGTCCCTAAACAATCGGCAGTACGGCAAGCCAGGTACAGATCATAAGCAAAAGCCACAGCACTCTGAAAATGGCGTTTGACAGGAGCCAATCAACTGCTTTGGATCACAGTCCTACTCTGTGCGTAATGACTTGCCAATTAATTGCTTGTTAGCTTGTTATTGAGTGGTTTTCAATTGAGTGCATGTCGTAAAACTAAAACTAAAAAAATCACTCTGGCCAATCTCAACAGACGCAGACAATCCAATGAACCAATCAGAACTCAAAGCAAATACATGTAGCCGCCGCCAAGCGCGGGAAAACGCGTGCAGGCAAGTCGCAATTGGTTTTGGACTCCTAATTGGTCGAGAAAGTAACGCGAGATTTTTTAAGCCAATCACAAAGTGTACCAATACAAAACCAAAGAAATCGCGAAGTTACTTTTGACACTTAATTGAAAACCGCTCTTAAACATAAATACAAATGGCCTATTCCTGTTCCTATCACATATAACGGCTCATGATAGTTCTCCACCAGTGCTTTAAACAATGATTTAAAATACGCCACAACCCAAAACAGAGATAGTGATACATAACTAAGTTCTCCTTTGTAATAAATAGAAGCTATCTGAATTTTTTCCGAAAAGGTTTATACAAAGACTGTCCCAAACCAACACTGTTCTGCATATCAAATCACTCTGGTCCTCTCATTGTATTGGAAAAGAAATCCTTAGGGGAACATCTTTGAAAAATTCATCTCAAGTTGAAGTTTTTTTTAGAAGGTACCAATGTACCATGCAGATGAATTTGTAACCTTTTTTCTGAAATAGTTTGAAGTGATTATAATCCCATACACGGTAATTTTTTCATGCATATCTTTAAGCACCTATATGTTTTCCTTAAAAAAGAAAACGATATAATATTTATATTTCCCACCACATTCGTCCTGACATGGGATTTTGCAGGATTTTTCAATATTGTTGACTTTTGTCAGCCGATGTATACTAATTCACCTACCTACGTCAATGATGTGGTCAACCAGATTTGCCAAGTTTCCAAAAATTGGGTTACCTTTAGAGGAGGCCTAAAAGTAAAAATAAGTACGCAGAAGAGTTTATTATTGCAAATTAAATTTCATTGCCCATTTCAATAATCCTTTCTCCTAAAAAAAAATGAAAAATTCAAAATGAAGCCCAGATCTAAAAGTCGTATTTTTATTGGATTTATCTGCACAGAAGAAGTTTTCGGTATATACCCAGCGCTCCTGCAATAAAATACCGTATGAATAATGCTAATATTAGCAGAATTAATCTATGAAAACAACAATTTAAATAAGTAAATATCTTTAAGATAAAAGCAGCCAAAAGTTTTCTTCTTAGCCCATGTTTTTCCTCAATACACCTTAACGACAAAGGAAATATATAATCCATCCGGATTCCCGTTCGTTGGTATTTTTTAGACAAATCAACTTTTTTTAGGAAAATTCCAGTTTTCCTTATTGCTGCTGGCTTCAGTGATTTATTTGGCTCAAATTATTTTAATTCTGCCATACTGAAGAAAATCTCAGTTGTTGCTGGTAAAAATAATGTTCAAGAACTTGGTAGTCGCGTTCAACGCTATATATTGGATTTCGTTGGGAGGTGTGAGCTGGGGGCAGGGTCAGATTGCATGCTTTTTATATGATTTAAACTGCTATCTTAAGAAAGAAAAAAAGTAGATAAGATATACCTTAATCCAAAGGGCGACGACTGCTAGTTGCGTTGAAGGACCTTCAAATACCAAATGAAGCTGGGAGGAGAAGAGAGGTTGACATAAAAGGATGAGTTAAGGTGGCTGACAACGTTTCTAATAATTTCCAGTATTTACACGGTCACTTGATGCAGATCAATCGGCTACCACTCTTTATCAGTTGATGCTACAATAATGGTATCTAAACAAATGCTCAGTCATTGTTGAACACTTTATGGTCATTGTCATGACGTAACAGGTTACAGTTAGTAAGAGTATAACCTGTTAAAGACACCATGAATTGCGCTCAGGTTTTGCCAATCACAAGGCGTAGCAATGCAAAACCAAAGCAATCGCTTAATTACTTTCGAAACTCAACTGAAAACTGCTTTATTGTCATGTATTGTTATTTACCTGACCAGCAAATTGTTTTCCATCGAGAGTGTGCTCGGATCCACGGTCGTTCGCACAGCCAAAGTGAACATGGAACTGCAACAGTGTGAATTGAATATCCCCCAAGGGACCCCCAGTTATTTCAGCTCCTTCCTCATTGTTAATTGTAAGTTGAGGAGCGTGGCCATTGTTTTCAAGCTCCCCAGTGACCAGCCCTCTTCCGTTGTCAAACGTCATTCTTAGAGGACTGTAGCTTTTGTTCACTACGTTGCTTGTGTGTATATTTATTGGGGATTGGCGGTCATGATCGCAATCTTGCCATCTATCGTGCCAGTCTTCTGGGCCTAGCACTATAGTGAATTATAACAAGCAATTAATAATAGTAATACCCGGGGGGGTGGAATACTCCCTATAATGGGCTATACAGTGATGCTCCGCCCGAAAGTGGTACTTTTTTTTAGGCTGAAGTTATATAAAAGAGTAGGGATTTTACGAGTTGAAATATTGAAGTATAGAGCAGGGTAGGGAAAACTGCCATTTAGGTACATACTATAGGGTCTTTAAAAATATTTCAAACAGACGGTAGTGGTAATGCTATGGTAACGTTGATGTTTTTCTGTGGATAGTGAGCTTGTAACTGGTGGTATCAATGTGTGAACCGCGTGGAAACGAGCAACATAACTACAATTGCAGACAGAAGTAGTTGGGAAGGTTGTAAAAATGAATAGCATGAGTGCTGAATTACATCGATGCTCTGTTAGTGTTAAATAATGATAATCTATCAATTTTCAACATTGCCCCCCACTCCCCCTTTGAAATGTTGGGATTCGCATTAAAAAAGTCCATTTATAACCAACATTAATTGTAAAAGAGAGAGGGGAGAGAAAGAACTGAGTGGTAAAAACTGCCAACCTTCCCAAAGCGTTTGTCTATTACTGTAGCACGAACTCCCAAAAGGGAACTGCGAATAACATTGCCATGCCGCGTCAAGAAATACGATTTCACTACTACTAACCGCCGTCTTTGGTTTCTCCATAGCCCCATTCTCCGTGTGGAACTGAAAACAATACAAAAAACACACACTGACACCAATCGTTATAATGATAGTAACTTAAAAAGATGATAAAATTGGATAAAATTGAGAGAAATATCGCTCTGTTAAAAGCAAAATTGTAGGATATAAGGTACATTTAGTACATTGGCAGATATAAAAACGCGGGGTTTTTTTTTACTTGCTGTCGGAAAATACTTTGTTTGTAAAATTAAATCATAACAATCAATAAGATAAATTAATTTAGTAGTAACATAGCTGCTATAGAGCAGTTTTCAATTGAGTGGCGTAAAACCAAAACCAAAGTAATTACTCTGGCCAATCACAACAGACGCAGACAATCCAATGAACCAATCAGAACTAGCGGCAAATACATGTCGCCGCCGCCAAGCGCGGGAAAACGCGTGCAAGCAAGTCACGATTGGTTTTGGTTTTACTTCTGATTCGGGTTAATAAAGTGGCGCGTAGCAATGCAAAACCAACGCAATCGCAAAATTACTTTCGACACTCAATTAAAACCGCTCTATAGTATATTAGTCTGTCGTTTGTGATCGTCCGGGTGAGTGTAGTTCTGAGAAGAACTGTTGTTGTTGACGTTGACTGACGTTTCGACAACCTGAGCGTCAGTCAATGTCAACAACAACAGTTCTTTTCAGAACTACACTCACCCGGACGATCACAAACGACAGACTACTGATACTCCTGGGTTCAAACCATTTACAATTCTATAGTATATTGCTTGTAATAAGGAATGTGCTGTGCGCCAGGCCTTTTCATTTTTTTTAGCTGTCCATAAATCATCACCTACTGTCACAGTATTTTGTTTATGATTTTTTTTTCTTTCAAAGTAACGTCTTATTTCATTTACTTTCATACGAGAAACAACCTTCTTATAATTTATTTATCAAAACCTTACAGCGTTCACTCATGACGACACCAAAAATAGCGGTGAACAACAACAGCCACTCCATCACTGAAGTCATGGTATCTGCAATTATAGTAATAAATTTTATACTAAAGAAGAAGAAGAAGAAGAAGAAGAATGCAAAAGTTGGTACTGTCCAGTAGGGCGATGTAGCAGCTTTCCTAAGGTCTCGGTACCCTTAGAGAGAACAATTAAAAAACAATAGAAAATTAAAATCACCATGCAGAGTTGAATCTACACCCAATCTCGTTTCGTTTAACGAAAGCCGTTACTCTCAGTATCCTCTTAAAATAATGAAGAAATCCAAAGGAAAAAAGAAAACAATGTGTTTATAATCAAACCAAGCAATTCTACTAACCAAAGATTGCAATGTGTTACTAATAAAAAAAAAAACAACTGAAAACTGGCAACTTCACACTTCCACAATAGTGTTGTTTTGCTTCCAAGGCTAGAGTCCTCTGATCCCTGTGCAAACTTCTTGCAACTGATCTGTTTCCAATGAAGCAGCAAAACATAAGGGGTCTCTACTACTATTAATAAACAGTATTTAGCATTAGATGATCATGAGACACGAGAGAGTCAATCGAACCTTGGCTCAGAATATTAGTCTGAATATCATGAGGTCTATTAATAAACAGTACTGATTTAGTATTAGAATCCTGGGCCAATCTCGAGAGTCAAACTTGGCTCAGACTAAACTCTAAATAGCGACCTTCAGATTTGACTACGAGTACGAAATCGAGTACGAGTACGACTTTGGAATTTCGAGGATAATTGTATCCACCGAACTGTAACTCCTTCCTGTTGCTGACTAACACGTAAATAAACGTTAGGGATAAGATTGGTGTGATAATTAAGTATATGAGGCACACGAATTTGGTTTGAAAACTCGTACTCGTACTCAATCTCGTACTTGTAGTCCAATCTGAAGGTCGCTAATATCATGATTAGGACGGCTACAAGCCAACAACAGTAACTAAAAAAACACAACTAATACTAATAAACATCAAATCTAAACCTACTACTGCTGCAGAACATTTTCTTTCTGATCTTAACCATTCTAACTCTGACATGCAACTAATTCCTTTAGAAACTATTGACACTTTCAGTGACTCGTTACGTAAAGCCAGGAAATCACATCTTATCTATAAAGGTAATACTTTAGAGCAAACCGTGATGAAATGTAATACATTTTTGTTTTTATTTCCGATTTCATCATATCCTGTATCACTTAATTCTTCTATATTGCAAAATTATCCTCGAATATTACATCGTATAAGATATTGTAAATTTAGTAACATCTTATACCTGAAGAAGGCTGGTCTGGCCAGCTGAAATATTGTACGAAACAAACTACACGCTGTTTTCAGCTTTGTTTTAACGTTTTACAACTAGAATACCAATCTTTATTGGCCCCAGGTGCAAGGAGTAGGGGTGGGGTCTTTCATACGGCGTTGATCGTCGTACATTTTAGGGGTTAAAATTCGTGGTTTAGTGCCGATTTTCCATCGAAACAAAACACTGTCAAAGTTACAAGAACAACTTTTCAGAAAGAATTGGTACCTCTTAGGGGTAAAAATTAATGTGAACCACTCCCAAGGCACAGGTTTCTGGTACCTTTTATGGGTTCCTTTCAAGCTTTCCGACGATCACCGCGTCAATTTTAAATGGGAGTCTCCCCCTCCTCCTCCCCCCCCCCCCCCCCCCCCCCCAGCGAAATGTTTCCGGCACTTAATTTTTTGGGAATTTGAATTTTCTATCTCAATGTTGCCTTTAAATATGTACCTCGCTTGTATTTCAGATAAAAAAAAAGCTTAAAATCCAGTCGGTATATGCACTAAGACAACTCAAGCATAAGCCCTAATTTAAAGGTGGGTCCTAAACGCATTTACGTTCTATTCATTCGTTTAAATTTCTTTCTTAAAATCTTTCAAACTACCAAGCTGAAACAGAGACAGTCTATACGGTGGACAAACGAAAAATAATTTTTGATAAAGAAAAAAAGATGGTAAATTTTAAATGAACACTTAGGAAATATCTGCAAGGGCCAACGGACAATGCAAACACGTCGGATCCTGGTGGATCTAGTTAGCAAATAGGAAATAACTAACCAAGCAAGGCTCACTGTACAACGGGGATTATGTATGTTCACTTTCCGGACTGAACGGGTCGGTCGCTCTAACCAACTGAGCTACTGAGAGAAGTGGAGAACTTGATAATATTTAACAATTAGATTATGAGCTCGAGATTTCTATCGCGTGATAGTTGATGAGAGCGAAGCCCGAATCAACTATCACGCGATAGAAATCAAGAGCGAATAATATAATTGTTTCAGTATAAATCTACCAGACGTTCAAAACTTAACAACAAATACTTTTCACAGACACTTCGAAAACGCGAAGAAGCGGCCGCCATTAGGCTACTCACTCTAGTACTCACTTTCTCCATTAGAATAGTCAGTGAGTGGCGTAGCCAATAAGAAAACAGCATTCGTGATAGAACGCTAGTAGATGTATACTAATGAGCTATATTGGCCAATATATTGTCAGGAAATAAAACCGATCGAATGATGATTCAAGTGAATTAAAAAAATTCCAAAATAGGACTTCTAGCACGAGTAAATACTTTTAAGAAATTATCTTTTACCGAAAAACATGAACAAATATTGGAAACTGCTAAACAAAGTCAAAGCATAACAGTGGTAAATTAAAATCTCTCGCAGTTCACAAAACAACTCACCAAAATTCAAAAACACTGCGGATCAAACACGAGTCTACTGAAGGCTACAGCGAATTATTGGACGCTTTCAAAGAATTTTTAGAAGACTGACTATGATTCAAGGAACTATGGTATAGGTATTAACTGCAATAAATGTTTTGGCTAAGTAGCTTTGCTCTCACAAAAAATGGTCTTAAAGCATGAAGGGGAAAATTTCGAGTGATTACTCAAAGAACAAACCATAATCAAAGTGAAGTGTGTTTTCCATGGCAGAAGAGAGATCTTGAAATATTGGCCAATTAATTTTAAGTGATAGTTCATCACCATCAAGGACATCAACAGCCTAAGGCAATTAATTATTTATAGTTTCAGTGCACTGTATAGTAAGCTAACAATATTAAGTTACCGTGTCTTGCGCCTGGCTTACTCTTGTCACGTTCTTCGTAAATCGTTCAAGGGCCGATACAGGATTTTCAAAAGAAAGAGGGACTGCTCATTAAGGTGATGTTACACGGGACGATTCGCAACGACGATTTTGCGCGCAACAATGTTGCGCTAAAAGTTGATGCCCTGTAACATGGGTGCGCGGACGATTTTCTTCGCAATTTTTGCTTGGTTTTGAAGCTGATTCAAAAACTCGCAACGCAAAAATTTCGAAGAAAATCGTCCGCGTACCCATGTTGCACGGCATCAACTTTTAGCGCAACATTGTTGCGCGCAAAATCGTCGTTGCGAATCGTTCCGTGTAACATCACCTTTAGGGACTTTACGCAATAACGAGGGCGACAGTAGCGAGAACGGCAGAAAAGAATAGGTTTAATGAGCGAAAACAATGCCTCTGCATGTGCGTTTTACAGTTTGGTACATTTCTTTTCCGTTCCCTGCAAAACAACAACGTCGAACTATAAAATTATAGGTTTTGTGGAGAAAGTAACACACGACGATAAATTTACCTTTCTCTATTTGAACTTAAAAGCTATCCGTACAAATTCAGCTCCTGGACAATCCAGCTACATTAGACAAACTGAACAAATTGGAACAACTGCAAACTGGTTTAAAATAGCGCGGTTTTTTTTTTTTCAATTGACGTTTTCCTTGGCGCTGCCGTCGTCGTTGCTTAAACTCCCTATTAGGGGACTTTAGATCGGACGACGAGTACGAGATTGAGTACGAGTACAACTTTTAAAACTTAGTTCGCGTACTCTAAATAACCATTTACCACACAAATTTTATACCTAGAGTCTTCTTATCTTCTGGTTTGCAACAGGAAGAACCGACAGCTCTGGGGACGTGACTGGCTTTAAATTCAAAAGTCGTACTCGTACTCAATCTCGTACTCGTCGTCCGATCTAAAGTCCCCTATTGTTTAACACGACGACGGCAATGTGAACGTTAAAAAACAAACGAACAAAAAAAAACACATTGTACGTGCCTTACTCTCTTTGGTACACTTGTTTGTCAGAAATGACTAAATTTGAGATTTAGAAGGAACGTTAACATGGGCCAGAAAGCTACGACAAAATCACAAGCCGACAGCCTTGAGCTGAAGGGGAGGAACTTGGGTACAAGTTCTCCCCACTTGCTTGGTTAAGACTAAATGATATTATTATTTTAAGGTAGATACGCATCAAAACGCGTGTCTCGGTTGAAAAATTCTTTTAAATCGATTTTAATGTTGCATTAAAGACTCCAAATGCGAAACATCTTTAAGCTTATTGTTGTTTGTATTCGTTTACAACAAATTATTAGTTATTGTTATCGCTGGATTCACGTTGTTCTTGTTACGAAACGCGTTCGTAACAAAGCATTACGTCACTAAGTTTACAGCTGATAGAAGGAGTGAGCGAGTGAGTGAGTGAGTGAGTGAGTGAGTGAGTGAGTGAGTGAGTGAGTGAGTGAGTGAGTGAGTGAGTGAGTGAATTAGCCACCGTTACCAATAACCCTTTCATTTCGCTTGTGCGTATTTACGGGTTAAAAACAGACTAACACCCCTTAATAGACTCGAATGTATAGTGCTATTTTTAACGCCGAAATCGATATCTGTTTAGAACAAATTTTACAAAACATAATCATCTCAACAATTGTATACCCTGGCCCTAAATATTGTATATTGGTATTCTAACAATTTTCAAGGTCTCACAGGAAGGGCTTTGTTACCATTCGGCAGTAATAAACTAATTTCAAATTGATAGGCGAATGCATGTGCATGTCATCTCTACCGTGGCTCGTTAGTTTCACGTTCGCTCCATAACACCAGTGCTTATCTTCGGTTTTCATAGTATGAAGCGACTAGGAGGATTACTAGCAGAATCTGGTGGTTTCGCCCGGCCCCTAACGAGTTCGCCCCCAAGTAACCAAGTTCGCCTCCCAAATCAATCTAAGACTGATATTTTCTCAAGTAACCAAGTTCGCCTCCTAAATCAATCTAAGACTTATATTTTTTCAAGTAACCGAGCTCGCCCCTCAAATCAATCTAAGACTTATATTTTTCAAGTAGTTGAGTTCACCTCCGAAATCAATCTAAGACTTATATTTTTCAAGTAACCGAGTTCGTCTCCCAAATCAATTCAAGACTTATATTTTTTCCTTCCGGAGTCCGACTTACCTGCTAAACAAGAAGGCGCTTAACAGGCTCAAGCGTGCATGATATTCGGAGTTGCCCCTGCGCTTGATAACTTCAGTTAAAATTAAGCTGAGGTGAGAAGAAGTCGCAAATAATTCCACGTTAAAGAACATTATTATATGAATGACTCAGCGGGTGTATTGTGTTGTTTTCTGAGAGAACAGAGTTCCGGTTAAGCAAAGAGTAGCGTTTTGGGGTTTAGCATTGATCTACAGTGTTTAGGGTTAAGGCGGTGGTAAACATGAACGCCATTTTTCCGCCACTTGACATGGCTTTAATGAAAATATCTCGTTCACGTTTCAAGCAATCCAAAAACTCTATGCTCGTCCCGTGAATCTATGTTGTGGGGTGTTTTGTGAATTTTTGAGTGATTTTGGGGTATGTTTGGGAGATTATTATCATTATTATTATTATTATTCTCAATCAAAACCACTTGTTAATTAGAAAAATGCGAACATGTGATGTGTTTTATAAATTGGCAACAAGTCTACAATTCTCTGCTGCAGCTTACGTAAAAATGTGTTATGAATTTTGGCAATATAACGCAAGAAGCTTGTGTTGGACTTTGTCAAAAAACGTGCTATAAGCTAATTTATTTTATTCTGATGTTGAACAAATAATATATCAGTATTATTTTAAAATCACAACAACGATCAACGATCAACGATCATTTAAGGCGCAAATGCTGACATAATAATTGGTCGAAGTTTCTTGTAGATAAGATATGATATGAGTATAATTCTGGATTCTACTTTTGTGATAAAATTGTGTATTCATTATACTGTAACAAATCTGACCGATTTCCGTAAAACGGAGGAAACATGTCTGGACCGCGCGCGAGTACGATCTAAATATTCTAATATTTAGTGATTAAAATAGGTAAAAAATAGTAGAGAAAGAGGTTTGTGTTAAATGTGGAGACAAGGAGTGTTTACCATTTAAACGGGAAAATCGGTTGGTCCACGGTTTGTGTAAATGGTAAGCAAAACTCCAGAAAGGGAAATTCCGTTTGAGATTGGCGTGTACCATTTACCATTGACACCAGAAACGAGTCGAGTAACCACGCTTACCCATCAAAACTGGCGCAGGGTCTGGAACTGGTAGATAAAAGCATGATGGTACACACATTTCCGTTCGGAAATTCCGGTTGGGAATTTTGGACTACCTTTGAAGAAATCCCGTTTTCTCCGGACATTTTCCGTTTGAGAAGACCAAATTAGCCTTTCCATTTACATTCCAACCGAAATTTCCGGATTTTTTGGGTAAATGCGGTAAACAACCAAGATGTCCCGACTCTTGAAGCTATTGATAACGTCTACAAATTTTATGATTTATCTGCTTTCTCTTCCCACAAACACCCACTCAATGGAAGTTTCTAACCTAAAAAATTAAAATGCTGGAAGACACTCTGTGACATGTAAAACAATTTCATGTTTGTTGTTAGAAACAAATATCGAAAGATCTTTTCAGAATTGTACTTTATATTACTTGTTTTACATGCAGCATTGCGTTGTAGTTTCGTTTCGTTTCAAAACAGTGATTCGTATACAGTGTGTAGCTGAGATGCACACTGTAGCACGCTACTGATGATAGACAGTGTCTCAATGCTGTATAAATTTCACTTTATATGCATTTAAAAGACAAGTGTGGGCCTGTTTTTAGTTACTGAACACTAAAAACTGTCAGTGGAGTCTTAAAAGTGACGTCATCGTGGTGACCTTAATAATACGGACACCTCTATAATACAGACACCTCTATAGTACGGACACCTCTACAATACGGACAGCTCTATAATAGGGACACCTTTAATACGAACACTTTGCTCTGTCCCTTCGGTGTCCGTATTAGAGAGGTTCAACTGTAAATATAAAATTAGACCAAGTTTCCCCACAAAGTGGCGGCAAGATATTTTCATTGGCCTGATGGAAATCATGTTACTGGCATTTTAAACATTTAATTTTGAAAACTAATGGGAGAGGAGAGGTGGTTTAAATGAGAGGGGGGGCTTAATAAAGCTTTGAGGGTAAACCATCCAATTTGCCGGTTGTCAGTTACACTGCTCAAAATTAAGTTTCTTGGAATGGAATGGTCGCGTATTTTTACCGGTTCGAAAGTAAGGGCTTACGTATGAAAGTTTCGGCCAGCAGGGGACCCACAGGGCTGCTTATTCGAGATGTTAAGAGGGGGATGTAAAGGGGAGCGCTTCTTCCGGATTTCTAGGGTATTAGGATTCCTCGTTAAAAAAAATAGAAATACTGTACTAGACGTTGTTGTACTAGACGTTGTTGTACTAGACGAGTAGTTTACAAATAAAATACTGGAATGGATAATTTACAAGTTATAAAGTTGCACTGCGGTTGGAATTTTAAGTTGCGAATTATCTTGAAACTTTCCGCATCAAAGACGCCAAACGCCCTACCTTACCAATACATGCCAAAGGGTAAGCTTTTAAAATGGAAAAAAAATCATTTCCATTCTTTTGAAATGCGTCTCGACCATGCTAAGCGGCCGTGTTTGTTCTTTTTCGCCTCTTTACCAGCGGTACGTTACGTTACCCCCCCCCCCCCCCCCCCCCCCCCCCTTACGATTAAAGGGGAAGTATCACGGGGATTTGGTGTTATTTTAAAAAGCAAAAAATGATATTGTATGATCACAAACCAAAAAATAAAGCCCACTGGTGTGCTAAATTATCACAAAATATATCAAAACTGTCGATGAGTGTCTCTAGTCATTGACGGACTGGGTCTCAATGAATTGCAACTTGAAAAACGTTAGCCTAATTTTTTTTCAAGTTGCCACATTTTCGTCTCCAAATGGGCCAGAACAGACCATAATTTGTCCCTTTTTCAAGAATTGGCTGATTTCACTCTTTTGGTGTTTTAGCATTATTTTATAAATAAGATCAGGTGCTGTGAAATGGCTTTGACCAAAAAACATCAAAATTCCCGTGATACTTCCCCATCCGTGGGTATTTTTTTTTAGTAAGAACTGGTTTAAATCATGGATCCAGATTATATTGACTGCACGTAACTGCACTTTTATCCCACGACCTTTTATTAGGAACTAACCAGATACATAGGTGCTAAGTTTAACAAATCAATCGCAGTTGTATTGTTACATTAATTAAAAAATGACATTAAAGGCTTTTTAAAACGATTCTCTGCCTAAAACCATAGAAAGGTTTTACCCCTTTTTTTTTCAAGAAACATGGGAAGAACTTGAAAAAGTTGGCTAAATTGGCCGTTTCCATTCCCCGGGATCATCCATAGCAAAAGACACTCGTTTATAGTTTCAGTGCACTAGAATAGTAATTATTAGCAAAACGTGAGCATATATGCTTTCTAACTTTTCAAAGTGATATAAAAAAGAAGGGAAAAATTATTAATTACTGCCCGCTGTTTGTGGCTGTCGGCACCCTTACAGCTCGATCAGTTTCCAGTTCATTTCCTGCTTGTAACGGAGTAAACCGTGCGCCCATACAGTGGCTGTATCGGTCTGTAGTTGTCGCACATGCGACCGGCATGTCTTCCATGTTCAGCTTTCAGTTTTCTGAACTTGTTGAGCTGGCAAACAAAATCCAAAACGAAACAATCATCATCTGTCTTTTACAAGTCTTCAACACATTTCCAATAAAAGCTGCAAATTTCACATCACACATCACAAGCGTTGAAATGAACCTATTTCGTTCATCAACTGGTGTTTGCATTATCGTCAGTCCGTTACTTCCCAAAACTCTTGAAATTTTATTCTAAACCATCCTTGTTTGCTTCACTTATATTCAAAAGGTGGATAGCGCCATCCACCGGATTAATCACTGATGCAGTAGATAACACAATTGGTTTTGCTAATGCCTATCCGCTGAGTAGACATGAGTGATTTATCCGGTGGATATCGCTATCCATCTTTTGAACAACCAGGGCCAGAGTAGCTGATCCCTTCAATAAAGCGGTTTCGCCAAGAAAAAAAAATCACAAAACGAGGATGGGTCAGTGTTTCTTGGTTCTTGACCAATTCAACTGGCTTTCAGGTTCCGGCATCTAACGTTATAAACTACGTTAGCGAATCATTAAGACGAACCTGGCCATCAGAAGCGTGAAGATATTCTTTTAGAACAATCCAGTGCACTGTTTCATCGCAATGTGGCGTGGTAAGGGACCCTTCATAAGTGTAGTAACAATCTAAGACCACGCTGCCGTCTCCTTGCTTGTTGCCGTTCCCATTATTCCCATTATTGGCATTACCATTACCGCCATTATTGCCACCATTGCCATTGCCGTTACCAATGGCGTTGCCATTATTGCCAACAATATTACCACAATTACTGGGAAGCAGATCCATCAGACGAATGCCATGCTCCTCGCTCACCTCGTAAGTGTTCCCTGTGAAAATAATCTTGTGTTAGCCTCTTCTTGTTTTATAGAGCAGATCAGTTTTAATTAAGTGTGGTACAGACAATCCAATGAACCAATATCTCGGGGGAAATTGCGGCCATGACCATCAATTTCCAATAAACAATATTTTCGGCAGTACGGCAAGTCAGGTACAGATCATAAGCAAAAGCTGCGGCACTCTGAGAATGGCGTTTGACAGGAGCCAATCAACTGCTTTGGATCACAGTCCTACTCTGTGCGTAATGATTTGCCAATTAATTGCTTGTTATTGAGTGGTTTTCAATTGAGTGTCGTAAAACTAAAACTAAAGTAATCACAATGGCCAATCGCAACAGACGCAGACAATCCAATGAACCAATCAGAACCCGTAGCAAATACATGTAGCCGCCGCCAAGCGCGGGAAAACACGTGCAGGCAAGTCACAATTGGTTTTGGCTTTACTCCTGATTGGTCGAGAAAGTGGCGCGAGCTTTCGACACTTAATTGAAAACCGCTCTTAAACATAAATACAAATGACCTATTCATGTTCCCATCACATATAACGGCTCATGATAGTTCTCCACCACTGCTTCACTTAAAAATGATTTAAAATACGTAAAATACGCCACAACCCAAAACAGGAATATTGATACATAACTAAGTTCTCCTTAGTTTGTAATAAATAGAAGCTATCTGAATTTTTGCCAAAAAGGTTTATACAAAGACTGTCCCAAACCAACACTGTTCTGTATATCAAATCACGCTGGTCCTCTTATTGCATTTAATAGGACAACATCTTTGAGGGAAAAAAATCATATCAAGCTAAAGTTTTCTTTAGTAGAAGGTGCCAAAATGTACCATGCAGATAAAATTGTGACCTTTTTTTTCTGAAATAGTTTGAAGTAATCATACGGTAACTTTTTCATGTAAATGTTTTGCTTAAAAAAGAAAACAATATAACATGCGTATTTCCCGCCACAATCGTCTTGACATGGGTGAATATGTCTCAGTGATATAAGTAAAATTATCACTATCATAGGATACAAGCAAAAATATGTGTTTTTTGTAGGATATTGTCCGCCGATGCATACTAATTCACCTACCAACGTCGATGATGTGGTCCATCAGATTTGCCAAGTTTCCAAAAATTGGGTTTCCTTTGGAAGGGGCCTAAAAGTTAAAATTCGTACGCCGAAGAGTTTATTATCGTAAATTTTATTTCATTACTTATTCCATTAATCCTTTCTCCTGAAAAAGAATGTAAAATTCAAAAGAGGCCTAGATCCAAAAGTCGTATATTCATTGGATTTATCTGCACATAAGAAGTTTGCGTAATATCGCCGCCAGCGCTCCTGGCATATCAGGATTAGGTGGAAGACGTTGGTTTCGGACTTATATGTTCTGCAAGGAAATAAGAAGAAGAAGAAGAAGAAGAAGAAGAAGAAGAAAATCCCAGTTTTCCTGCTGCTGAAATGACTCCTGTGAGTCATTGACCACGAGGATGCTGGGCCACGAGGATGCTGGTCCATGCATTGGTTACAAGTAGAATAGATTATTGTAACAGTTTGTTATATGGTCTACCACAGGCACAGCTATCTAAGTTACAACGTGTCCAAAACACAGCGGCGCGTCTTATTTGCAATCTCAACCGCTTTGTTCGTATAACGCCCGCGCTCTTCGAGCTTCACTGGCTGCCTGTGAATTATCGAATAACATTTAAGATCCTGATTCTTACCTTTAAGGCCATTCATGGGTTGGCCCCCACTTATATAAGAGACTTAATAAGTATCAAGCCTTCGTCTACCTACGCACTGCGTCTAATGACGTTTTAACTTTAGAACACCCTAAAGACCGCACCAAAAGAACATTGGGGGACAGGGCATTTTGTGCCGCTGCCCCCAAATTATGGAACAATTTACCCACAAACATCAGGAAGAGTAGGTCATTGGAACATTTTAAACTGTTTTTAAAAACACATTTGTTTAGGGAGGCCTTTTATCATTTTTAACCTGTTGTAAATTTTTAGATATTTTAATTTTTAACATATTGTAATGCGCAGGCGATCATATATTCATGTAGCCTGTGCAATATAAATACCTAAATTATTTCGTGGTGTTGTGTACTAGAC